>VXAY01001534.1:710456-786195 GCA_013399855.1 Oxyruncus cristatus | reverse complement strand
TTTTTTTTTTTTTAATGAGCATTTTTTGGGCTATCCAAGAATGCAATAGGAAGTTGAAACTTCATTTCCAAACATTTATGGCCCTGCGTCGAATCATTCTATTCAAAAAAAAAGGGAAAAAACCCCTACAGTTTTGAAGGCACCTTGAGAGGCCTCCTCCAGGGGCTGGAGAGTAGCCAAGCCCAGATCCCTCTCCCTGGATTAGAGGGTGACGGTTGGTGAGAAGGGGGTGGAAGCTGGTGAGGAGGCCTCTCCAAGGAGTCTCTTGCCAACGGGTGATGTTTCACTTCCATCTGGGCAGGGCCTCCTGGTTCAGCCGAGGTGATGTTGTGTTGGAGATGCTCCTCTTCCACAGGAGCTCTCCAGGCTTTGATGGGGTGCTGATAACACCTGGCTTGAGGGTTTGATCCCCATATGGGCCGTTCACTTCTGAGCTGGACTCAATGATCCTTGTGGGTCCCTTCCAACTTAGAGTGTTCTGGGATTCTGGGTTGTTTCACATCTGCCCTCAGGCTGAGGGTCCACAGCTCCACCCCCCGAAGCAGCAGTGGGTGGCAGCAAGAGCTGCAGCTGAAGTGATACCAACCTGTCATCATCAGCTCTAAAATCAGGGAGTCACAGCTCCAGCAGGAGCCTCCAAGTGCCACGAGAGCCACCAGGGAGCAACAGCGGCGATAAGGGCTCATGTACGGGGCTCTCCTAAGAGAATGCCACTTCCTACAGGGGTGGTTTTGTGTGAGGAAGTTTTGTCTTCAAAAGTAGTGCTTGGTCAGTGCGTTGTGTCATTTGGAACATCAGTGCTCCCAAGGCAACCCACTCCTGGCCGAAAAGCTCCCAGTCCGTGTTTCTCTGGGGCGGATGTGAAGCCCTGGCTGAGGAGTGGCTCTGTACAACTCGAGTGCTGGATGGGCTAAAATCTGAGGGAGATGCTCTGAAGACAGGAATTTACTCCCCTGTTCTGCAGAGCACTGAAACATGTGGATGTTTGTCTGGATTTGGAAATGAAAAAGTTGTGTTTTCTTTACCAGGGGCTTCAGGGCAGGTGAGACACGAGTGGTCAACAGCTTTGGACACTGTGAGGAGAAAAAAAAAAGGCAAATGTAGTGCTGCAAATGTTGTCATCTCGCAGAGAATGTATTATCATGGAATTCCAGACTGGTTTGGTAGGAAGGGACCTTAGAGCTCATTCAAGTCCCACCCCCTGCCATGGGCAGGGTCACCTTCCACTAGCCCAGGTTGCTCCGAGCCCTGTCCAGCCTGGTCTTCAACACTTCCAGGGATGGGGCAGCCACAGCTTCTCTGGGCAACCTGTGCCAGGGCCTCACCACCCTCACAGGGAAGAATTCCTTCCCAATATCTCATCTAACCCTGCCCTCTGGCAGTGGGAAGCCATTCCCCCTTGGCCTGTCCCTCCATCCCTTGTCCCAGGTCCCTCTGCAGCTCTCCTGGAGCCCCTTTAGACACTGGAAGGGGCTCTCAGGTCTCCCTGGAACTTCTCTTCTCCAGGCTGAACACCCCCAGTTCTCCCAGCCTGACTCCAGAGCAGAGGGGCTCCAGCCCTTGGAGCATCGGGGTCATTTCAAGCAATTGCAGCGAGATTTTAGTGACTCTCTGCACTGAATGCAGCTCTGCATAAGGGCATTATGGAAGGTGATGAAGTCGTGGCATGACTTGCTGCAGTAATACACAGTCTAACGTATTATGGGGGTTGTAACCTGTTTGACTGTCACTTGAAATGTATCTATTAGTGGGTTTTTATCTGTCAGTGTTCTGTTAGTGCTTTGTTCCTGCTGTTCCTGCTTGTTCCTGGTACTTGTATTGCCTATTGGGGGAGTGGAAATTTTCCTCCTTAAGCCACGACTTGTTTCCAAGTCATTTGATTGCTCTGGGATTGTTTCATATCTCCGCGGTACAAAAAAATCCCTTGAAGCACCAACTAAGGAAACTTTGCTCCGTGCCGTGACCTGCTGGGCGCTTGCTGTCTGTGCCTGATGGAGCAAAGCTTGTTCTTTAGCTGCAGAGTGTAACCGCTGGGAGGTGGAGTGGTCACTGCAGCAACACCGAGCTTCCCACCTTCACCCTGGGATACTCCTCTAAATCCCAAGCTCAAGCCAGGATGAAGATTTTTTCCACCCAACCGTTGTGTTTGAGTTCGCTGGAAAACACGAGCGTTTGGCTGCTCTTCCCGGGGCCATCCACCCTGTGCTCAAAAACATTAACGATGAGCAGAGGAGCAGGAATGTCAGCCAGACCCTACGGATTTGGCAGCCCCTGCCTCCAGGATCCATCCGTGCCGGCATTTGCTGATGACCGTCTGCCAGCTCAGCCGGGCTTTTCTTCCCTTCACAGCACTTGCGTAGGAAAAGTGTCCCTGTTCGGGAAGAGGACTTAGGTTGGAGGCCTTGGCTTGGTTTTGGGGTTTAATTTTCTTGAATTGTGGTTTCGTGGCAGTTCCTTTTTTTTTTTTTTTTTTTTTTTTCTTTTCTCCTAAGCAACACTTAAAAGGAAGAAGCTGCAATGGTTTGATCCTGTGCTTAAATATGGGAAAAGGGGGAATATTCTGCCAGCATTGAAGCGTTTGGCAGGAATGCAGACACCAAATCCTGGTTCTTACATAGTTGATAGAGCAGAGCTTTAAATCTCCCAGACAGGGGAGTGTTGTAGTGATGTTTATAAAACTTTATCTCAGGTGTCTCACCCCGGAATATTGCTCTGGAGATTTCCATTACACTGCCAGTTCTTGTAGTCAACTAAACTGGCCCCTAAACCTTCTCCAAGGGCTGCTCTCCCATGGAAAGTCCCTCTCTTCCATATTTGTATTGGGAGTGGGAACTCTGTGTGCACAAAGACAAACAGCCATAACTGAGCCTGAATTTGAACCCTAATTGCTGCAAAAAATTGTTGGTTGATTGTGTCAGGCACTGAGCTCCTCTCTGTGAGCACTGACAGGACCTGAGGGAGCGGCTGGAGCTGTGTCGGGGTGTTTAGGTTGGATCTCAGGCAAAGGTTCTTCCCCCAGAGGGTGGTTGGGCACTGACCAGGCTCCCCAGGGCAGTGGTCAAAGCACCAAGGCTGACAGAGCTCGAGGAGGGTTTGGATGCTGCTCTCAGGCACAGGGTGGGATTGTTGGGGTGTCCTGTGCAGGGCCAGGAGCTGGGCTGATGATCCTTGTGGGTCCCTTCCAGCTCAGGATATTCCATGATTCTGTGATGGTGACTTGATTCTGCAGAGGGTGGATATGCTGCCCTTGGATAGTCTCAGTTGTCATTCCAGGGAGGGGCAGTGCAAGTGTTTTCCAGTTCCAGTCGGCATAAACTGTCTGCAAGGAGAAAAAAGAACCTAAAAGCGCTGTTTCCTCATGTGTATCATGGGAGTCCTGTTTTATCCATCAGTTTAATTACAAGAGGGTTTGGCTGCTGTTCAGTGACTGTAACTATGGAATGAGGGATTTGCTGTGCTTTTATTGGGAGAATCCCACCGAGTTCTGTCCTGTGTAACGGTGGGTGCACCGTCATTGACTGGGGGTGTCAGTGACGGGGTGGAGAGTGTTTTAACCCTCCTAAATGCAACAAATTGGTTGCATTGGTTGGGTTGGAGCAGGGAGGCCCCTTAAATATGGGTTTGGCCCTTCAGGGAATCTTTGCAAACCTGTCCCTATGGATCTGTTCTCCATGTGCTCCACACAGGCAGGAGGTGAGGAGAAGTCTCATCAGCACTTCCCAGGTGCCATTGTCCTCTGGCCTTTCCCCATCTGAAGCATTTGTAGGCCTTGTAGAAAGGTTCTTTAGTGGGGAATGAAGAACAGGGAGAGGACAGAGGTGTGTCTTTTGGTTGCTCCACCAGCTTAAAATATGGCATTACTGATTTTATGGGAAGAACCAGGAAACTACCACGGGTTTGAGAAGCTCATAAGCCAAATTTCAGGGTAATAGGAGGCACTACAGAAAGCAAACACCACCAAAGGGATGTTCTGACTGCTGTAGGGTTGGATTCTGTTCTAGGCAGTGTGTGGAGATGTGGCTCCCATGTCCCTGCTCTGCACCAGAATAGTGAGGAGACTCCTACAATCATGAAAACTGAAGGATAATTGAGGTAGGCAGGGACCTCCACATTGGTCCATCCATGCTCCAAGCAGGTCAAGTAGGCTCAGGGTCTTGTCCCAGAGCAGGAGCTGTTTCTTGGCTCAATGGTGAGTTGAGATTCCCCCCACTGATCAAATCCACAGTTTGAAGAGCTGCCTGTGCAGGTCTTGTGGAGGTTTGAGGGCTTCTGAGTTCTTCTGAGACCTGCGAAGGACTTGTGTTGCAAGGCAGGAACCTATAGGTCTATTATTATTTAGTTATTATCACCATCATCCTCATTTCTTGTGGGACAGCAGCAGCTGGAACTTTGCAAATTCTTTTAAAAATATTGAGTTCATGTATTTCCCATATCCTTCCGTGTGCCGTAGTTGTTGCTAACCAGGAGATTCCAGGGCGGTTATCAACTAAACTAGGGGGGTGCATTGAGGAGGAACACCTTCAAATGTGGATATAAATCCTGGGTGTGTAAGGGACAGGGAGATTTTAGATGTACATGTGCACTTGTAGGTTTTTTTCAAACTCCTGCCTACCCCTCACAGACTTCTCATGGCCACAGCCAAGTGTTCTCTAAAGTGTTGGTGACAAACATTATTAATTTTTAAACAACAACAACAAAAGTATTTTGTCATTTTAGACCTTGAGTTCAAGCTGCTTTGTCAACCTTTGTGGTTCAAGGGTCCAGAGGAGGCCACGGAGCTGCTCCAAGGGCTGGAGCCCCCCTGCTCTGGAGCCAGGCTGGAGACCTGGGGGTGTTCAGCTGGAGAAGAGAAGCTCCAGGGAGACCTGAGAGCCCCTTGCAGTGCCTAAAGGGGCTTCAGGAGAGCTGGAGAGGGATTGGGGACAAGGGCTGGAGGGACAGGACAAGGGGGAATGGCTTCCCACTGCCAGAGGGCAGGGTTAGATGGGATATTGGGAAGGAATTGTTGGGTGTGAGGGTGGAGAGGCCCTGGCCCAGGTTGGCCAGAGAAGCTGTGGCTGCCCCATCCGTGGAAATGTCCAAGGCCAGGTTGGATGGGGCTTGGAGCAACCTGGGCTAGTGGGAGGTGTCCCTGCCCATGCCAGGGGGGGAACTGGGTGAGCTTTAAGGTCCCTCCCAATCCAAACTGTGCTGTGGTTCTGTGATTCTGTGAAATGGCAAATTGCTGTTTGCTCTGCAATTGTGCTGCAGTGGCTGGGGGAGAAAATAACCGTGCGACAGAAATGCTGGGAGGGTTTGAGAGGTCAGTGTGTGGCAGTTTCAGGGCTCAGGTCACTTGTGTGGGGGCGGAGGGAGGGCTCTGCTCAGGCGTCGCAGCACAAACACTATAAATAATTTGTGGTTTGTGCTCTTGCCCATAAAAGCAGCACTGGGTCCCTGGGCCAGCGTGGGATATGAAGCCACAGCTGACAGAGCCCCACACCGAGGTGTCAGCGCTTGGACTCCTGTTTGGTTGCTCTAAATTACATTTTCAGTGCTGCTGTTGGACCGTGCCGGGCCACGGCCTGAAGGACTCCCATGAAAGCTCTTGGCCTTTGCAGGAATTCAAGTTGTCACTCGTACTTTTCTGGTTTGGTGCTTCTTTAGGTGCCGTGGTCTCTGCTGGAGAGAGGTGGCTCCTCATGGAAACCCAAAGCTGGGAGAGAGGTGTCAAAGTGGTGTCGTTTTACCAGAGCAGTTTGGGCTGGGAGGGTTTATCAGGCACTGAGCTGAAGATTTAAGAGCACTTCCTGGTGCAGGAGCAATAATTGGAAGGGATTTATTGAGGCTCTGACTCAAGGAGTCTACGTGCAGTTTGTGTCCTGGCCATAATTCATATTTCTGTTAAAAAGCAACAGAACAGGGCAAGGAGAGTGCTGGGAGCTTGGCTGCAGGTGGAATGAAAATGAGGGAAAATGATCTTTATCAGCCAGGTGTTTGTGTTTCAGGATGCAGGGAGGAATTTGGGGTTACCGAGAGTAACTTTTAAATGTCCTAGACACTTAAAAAAAACCCCTTAAAATTCAAAAATTCCAATATGCTCTTTTTTTTCCCTGTGTGTTTTTGTCTTTTGGAATGAAGGTGTTTATGGATTAGTGTGTTTTTCAAGAATAATGTTCAGAACACTGGGATAAACAGCCCTCAGATATGGAAAGAAAGAACAGGGAACGTTTGAAACCACCACTGTGTGGATGCACACACAGGGTTTCTCTGACAGGAGCTGTAGGTGAAGCATGGGATGCACATCTGGTGTGCATCATGGAGTCATGGAATCATTGGGGTTGGAGAAGACCTTAAAGATCATCATCATCCACCGTGTTCACCACTAAACCATGGTTTCAAGTGCCACACCCACTTGGTTTTGGAATACTTCCAGGAATGGGGACTCCACAGCTTCCCTGTGCAGGCCCTTCCAATGCCTGACCACCCTTTCCATGAAAAAAATTTTCATAATATCCTAAACCTTCCCTGGCTCAAGTTGAGGCCGTTCCCTCTCCTTCTGTCCCTTGTTCCTGGGAGCAGAGCCCGACTCCCCCCATGGCTCCCCCCTCCTGTCAGGGAGTTGCAGAGAGCAAGAAGGTCCCTCCTGAGCCTCCTTTTCTCCAGGCTGAACCCCCCCAGCTCCCTGAGGAGCTCTCCAGCCCCTCCTGTATTTCTGTTATTTGATGGTAAACAGATTTTCCCTGAGCTCTTCCCAGCTGGCTCACGCAGTTACAAGTCATTCATACTTCATGAATACATTTGATTCACGAATTCCAAAATTCACAGTGAACCTTGGAATCTGGCTCTTCCAACACTCTCCTGTCTGACATAAACCTATTTCTTATCCCTGGCATTAATGAGCATGAGGGAGTCTTGCTCCCAGTCCCTTCAGTGCCCCACCATGGAATATAGCTATTAATGTAACTATTCCACCATGGCATAGTTGAGATTTAAGGAGCTGACTTGCTTTTCTGCCGGGATATTCATGGTATGGCTTTCTAAAAAATTCTATTTCTATTCCAAGATGGTTGGGGACCATTTAAAAACTCCTGGCCCTTAATATATTTCTCTTTCAGTATAGCAAAGACATGATGATGAATTTATTTGTCCCTCTAAGGGTGAGGGCTGGGGACCTTAAATGTGCTGGTAAAGGTCTGGATTTCCTCTAGTGCTTTCACACTGTTATTCCATTGGGGAATGCAGCTTTTATTCCGTAGGGCCTCGGAGTTGGTTTTCTATAGGAGAATATTGCTGTTATTCTGTCTAAGAGTAACATTTGGTTTGGATCGTGTGTAGAACGGAAGAGTAACAGCAATTCGAGGTGCAGGGGTGCAGGAGCAGGTCCCACCCTTATCCTGCCTTCCCAGCAGCCACTTTGGGAATGTCAAATGGCATCTCTGGGACTTCTGTTGCAGAATTGACTCATAAATTAAGTGCTCCTGTCCCTGAGGAACCTGGATTCCTGCCTGCTCGGCCCCCGCCCCGATACTCAGCCCCACTTTTCATTTGGAAAAGGACCAGGAAAACACACTGGTGGTTTGTGTTGCCATGGGGCGCTATAAAAACGGGGTGATGTGTGCTCAGGGGGCCAAATTCACAAGGAATTTCTTCATGAGAAGGGCTGTCAGGCACTGGAAGGGGCTGCCCAGGTTGGTTTGGAGTCCCCAGCCCTGGAGGTGTCCAAGGAAGGACTGGATGTGGCACTCAGTGCTCTGGGCTGGGGGACAAGGTGGGCATCGGGCACAGGGTGGACTGAATGGTCTTGGAGAGTTTTTCCAACCCCAGTGATCCCGGAGATCTGTGATCTTATTGCCATGCAAAAACAAGTCACTGTGGTGTTTTCCTGGATGCAGAGGTTTGGAAAATAACCTTATTTCAGGAAAGCCATTAAAGTAATCCTTATTCTGGCTGTGGGCTGCTATTATAATCCAGATTGCATCAATATTCCATGCAGAATGAAAAGACCAGGAGCCTCTGGGATCAGACAAGGAGAAACTTGGAGCATTTAGCCAGGAAACTGTTAATTCCTTTTTTTCCCTGCCATCCGTGATAAGCATCTCTTCGTGCTGTAGGAATGGAGCTGGTGCACCTCTGCCTTCTCCAAGCTGTTGGATCCCAGCACTGCATCCAGAGGGATGCTGGGCTCCTACAGAGGAACGTATTGAGTTTTGTTTCCCGTGCAATGTTGAGCCCTGGCCAGGAAAAGCTTCGGTCTCCCCAAGAATCCTTGGAATGCTGTCACGGACTTGTGTCCGTTGAGCTGCTCAGCAGCTTCGAATCAATGACTCAGGAAAGGGCAGTAGTGTGAACAGAAGGGAATTTGTTTGAGGCAAGTTTTAACTCATTTAGAACTTTTTGGAGGCTGAACTGTTCCGTTCTGCCCCCCTTGCAGAGGAACGTGGTGTCCCGGTCGGGTCCGTGGAGATTAGACATGGATAAACTGAATTAACAGCCCTTTTTTTATAGCCCAACAGTCCTGCTGAGGAAACTCAGTGAGGAAACCAACTAAAAATGTCTTTAGTTGTCTCAACTCAAACCCCAGGCCTTTCTTCAGCTCTTTGTTGGCCCATTCCCAGCAGGCTGGGGAGTCACCCGGAGTCTGAAGGAAAAAAGGCCTGAAAGAGGGATATTATGGGCCGTGATTTCTGTAGGCATTTGGGTTGTAAAACATAATGTGGTCTGGTGTGTTAATCCTGAAAAAAACTCCTAAAAAAAAAAAGAGGAATCTTGCTGTTCCCCACTCCTGTATTTCTCCTCCTTGCTACAAGGTAAAAAAGATTTTTTCCTGGGCAAGGCTCTTCCCAAAGAAATCCTGATAAATAGACCTTGTTTCTCTCCATGTGCCATTATTTAAGGTACAAACACAGGGAGTCGAACTAGAAAATCCTTTTAATGCTGTTCTTTGCTTGAATTCTTTATCAAATTAGATGAAAATTTCTTAAATGATATAGAATAGTGCTGCCTCCTGTTTAGGCTGCTCAGGTTCATCTTGCTGCTGGCTTGAGTTAGCAATGTTAATTAGGTGAGTAACCTTAATTAGGTGTATAGAAAATTCATCTCCTTGCCTTAAGATGCTGTCTTAGATTAGGGAGAATCCTATTGCAGGGAAATGCTCATAATTTAATATAATTTAAAACTAATATCTGAGTGCAAGGGGCTGCTCTTGCATGTTTTGAGTCTCAGCATGTTCTGCTGTGTCTCTGCTTGCTGAGGTACCTGGGGGACAGGGAAATCCTTTGGAAATCTGAAAGAGATCCCATCTTTTAATACCAAAGTACCTGTTTTGGGGAGAGGGTGCCTGGATTTTCAGCTCCAGGAGAGTTTTTGGAGCTTCAGTGGAGCTGTGGGTATCCTTGATGGGTGGGGAGGGGAGGGACACTGGGAGTGGGGAGGATTTTGGGTTGGGGAACAAGGAGGCAAAAAGTGGGGGCAGCCTGGAAAGATGTGAATCCTCTGCAGGGGAGCGTTCCTGAGCTGCGGCTCTGGAATCGTCTCCGCAGCTCTGGAATCGTCTCTCCAGCAGAATCTGCTCGCTCGGCAGGTTTCGGCCATCCCAGAACTCGTTTCAGTCAACCAAAGCGAATTCATATGCAACAGCTTGAGTTTAAACAAATCCCTGCATTCAAATGGGGGGGGGGAATCACCTCGTTATTCCGGCGGTGCTTAAATCATTAAATCCCAGCAGACTGTGGAATGAACCAGCCTGGGAAGAGCCGCGGATCCTGCAGGGACCGGAGCTGTCCGGTGCCCTTCCACCAAGGTCTCATCTCATTTGGCCTTTGTATTCTGCTTTTAGTTGCAGAGTTAAATCTGCAAAGGTCATTTGAAAAGCTTCAGATTATAGATGTAAAGCCCTTTTAATCTTTTCTAATAAATAGCTGAGTAGGGACTAAATCTACCGGGAGCTGGGCTCTGATGTTAAGCCCCAGCACAAAATGTCTATACATGAGCAACACTTGCAGATTATCTTAAAATTATAATTATCTGAAATAAATCTGGCATAGAAGAAGAGGTGAGTGAGGAAGAAAACTGGTTCAATAAATGAAGCATTAATTGGACCTGGTGCCTTGACAGAACCTGTCACTGTGGTCTGGGTGATTATTAAAGTGTTTTAGGCACAACTGAAAACAGCAGTTTCAGTTCAGAGATTTCTTCTAAATGGCAAGGAATGACTCTGTGCAGTTGGTGCCTCACAGGGTTGGAATAAAACCTTTGCATAATAGACTTAAAAGCGTTTGGATTTTGGGAAAGCAAGAGCAACAAATGGAAACGAGGGTGTCTGAGATGCTGAAAGACCTGGAGTTGTGCTGGGGCTGTCTCTGACATTGTCTAGGCCATCTGAGTGGCCTTCAAAGCATTTTTTCCCCCTAATTCCATATATAATTAAAAAGCAGCTTCCTCCAGCTCATTAAAATGTAGAGTCCTGTTGCAGCAGTGCAGGTTTATGTTTATTTACATGAACAAAGCACAGCTTTAATACAGACTGGAATAACTTCCAATATTAAGTCTCTGTTGTGCAGCCTGTGCTTGATTTTTAACCAGTGTTTCGCAAAACTGCAAAGGAATATGGTCCCCAGGAGCTCGTGGGGTTATTTTGTGAACTGTTCAGCAAACTTTCCTCAGCTCCTTTCCATTAATTCTAAATGATAGGAAAATCCCCGGAGTAAGTTGTTAGTGAGATCCATGGGAATAAGGCAAGGTGGTGGCTTTCCCAGCATAATGATGGCATCTCCTTCTTTCCACAGGCTTTTGGGAATGCAAAAACAGCCCATAACAACAACTCCAGTCGCTTTGGGAAGTTCATCCAAGTGAATTATCAGGAGACGGGCACCGTGCGAGGGTAAGTGGAACCAGCTGAGGTGCTGGATCTGCTCAGACCTAAACCAGCTCCAACAGGGGTACACGGAAAAGAGGTTCATTTTTTTGGCCAGTGTTTTCCAAAGTGGAGACAGGCAAATACCTGGGGTTTAACATATCCAAATCCCCTGCTGAGGAGATGGTGGCGTGTCCGAGCTGAGGTGGGAACACACCTGAGCTGGTTCTGAGCCGTTGGAGCTCTGCTGAATCATGGGCTCAAATTTATAATGAAGCTGAAGGGCAACTTTTCCTCTTCAGACAAGAGTTAAGGCAGGAAAGGGGAATGTTTTAGCTGGGATGGGTTGGGGCTGGAGCACGGATGGCTGGTAGAGGTGGAGCGACCGGCCTGGCTCAAGCTCAGGAGGAGGAAGCCAAGGGGAGGGTTTAATCTCTGGCTGTGTGATGGTGGCACAGGGGTGATGGACCAAACTCTTCTTGTCGCTGCCTGAGTCCCCACATGCTTCTGGCTCAGACCTGAAGATTCTCTTTAAGCCTGCCCTTGACCAGTGAGGGCTTCTTTTATTCTCCCAGGCCATTGCAGGGAGACACTTGTCTCCACTGTCGTTCTCCTCAGTTTATTTCAGCAGCTGACAGGCGAGAGCGGCCCTGGGGACAAGGATTTGGGGTGGTGCTGGATGGGAAGCTGAACACACCCTGGAAGCCCAGAACCTCCCCATGCCCTGGGCTGGTCCCACAGCTTGGCCAGGAGAGGAGGGGAGGATTCTGCTTCTCTGTCTTGTTCAGGTGAGACCCCCCCTGCAGAGCTGCCCCCAGCTCTGGGGAACAACAGCACAAGGACGTGGAGCTGCTGGAGTGAGTCCAGAGAAGGCCTTGGAGCTGCTCCAAGGGCTGGAGCCCCTCTGCTCTGGAGCCAGGCTGGGAGAGCTGGGGGTGTTCAGCTGGAGAAGAGAAGCTCCAGGGAGACCTGAGAACCCCTTCCAGTGTCTAAAGTGGCTCCAGGAGAGCTGGAGAGGGACTTTGGGCAAGGGCTGGAGGGACAGGCCAAGGGGGAATGGCTTCCCACTGTTGGAAGGCAGGGTTAGATGGGATATTGGGAAGGAATTGTTGGGTGTGAGAGTGGAGAGGCCCTGGCCCAGGTTGGCCAGAGAAGCTGTGGCTGCCCCCGCCGTGGCAGGGGGTGGAACCACCTAAACCTGACTTTCTCTTTGGCTTTAGCCCATTAACACAGGTCATCACCAAGGGACTGGAGCCGGCTCTAAATGAGCAAGGCTTTGTTAACTCTGCTTTTTGTCCAGGTTAATTAACGCAGCTGGAGAAACGCAGAGTAGAAGCAGCATTCCAGGGGCTGTGTAATTCCCGCAGCTGGCTCTGAGATCTCTCGCTGGGACTTTGTTGGTATTTGAGAGAATTGCCGCTCAATTTTTTTGTTATTTTCCAGCAGAACAGCGGCACTCCGAGAGCTGCCATTAATTTTGCAGTGAGCTCAGGTTCTCCGTGTCCCTTCCTGCTGCTTTTGCATCCTACGTCAAATCTGATGTTCTTTTTCTTATCCCCCCCACCCCCTTCTTTAATTCTGGTGCACAGCTCTTTTAAAACCTTGTTTTTTAATACCTCCTGGAACACGGGGGAGCAGGAATCCAACACATGCCTTAGCTCTGTGTTATCCTGGCACAATGTGGCAGCGCTGTGGTTGTGGCCTCTGTTTAGACTTGGCAGAAAGGTGCCTGTAACGTTATGTTGATACATTCTGGTTCGTAAAATAAGGGACATTTTCTCTCCTTTTTAAAAAAATGGGCTTTCTTGGCCTTTGGTTGCATGGGGGTGATGTGACCATGCTCTGCTCTAAGCTTGCAGTGCCCCTCCCCGTAAAAATAAAACATGTTGAAACACAAATGTCAGCTTTTCCTGGCATACAAGGCCACGGGTTTTTTTTCCACAGAAAGAAGATTTTTTAAAAAAAAAACTTAGCCCAGATTTTAAGCACAACCCAAATCAATTATCACCCTGTGTTCTGCATATCATTTGTGATCATTTATGATCGTTTATCACTTTGCTGACGGGACTAATTTGCAGCCCCAGAGCAGAATTTTCCTCTCCTCAGAGGTCAGAAATAGCAGCTTTCACCCACCCTGGGCTGGGGCATTTGGCATGGTGGGATTTGAGTATGAAATATATATATATATAAAAAAATATATAAAAAAACATAGATAAAAACGGCCTCAGGTTTCAATAGTGTCACCCAGGAGTTCTCTGCTTATATCAGTGTTCCACGCAAAATCATATCCTTAGAACTCTTTTTTTTTTTTTCACTCTTAAAGGTCTATTTGGCGTAGTTGAGGATGGTAAATAAGAAGAAAACATTTGGAGACGTTAACTTTTTAAGACACCATTTGATTTTCCTTTTTGCCATCCTGTCCCAAGAGGGGATGGATGTTGTTCCTGGGACATGGATTCATTACAACCTTTGCGCTAAGCAAGGAGCGTTTGGCCAAAACAGCACTGGAGGGGCATTTACAAAAAAATGTATTGAAAAATCCATTAAAAAGAAAATCTAAAATGAAATTTAAACATTTACAAATTTGCCTCTATTTAAAAACTGGTTTGGACCAGATGACCTTCAGAAGACTTCCCACCTAAATTATTGTGTGAGAATGATTTGGGGAGGGGTTATGATGACTGACAGGGGCAGGGATGGATGCCAAGGGGATGGACGTGGGGCAGGCTGTTGTCCAGCAGTGTCTGAGCTGTTATCCAGTGGGATCCCACCAGCGGGATTTGGGAAGCTCTGATAGGTTTCTCATTCCTCTGTTCCCTGACCCTGCAGTGAATTCATGGCATGGCTTGGGAAGGAAAAACTGGGGATGTAAGAAACCCCCCTACCTGTCGGAGAGGAATATCCACAAACTGCTCTCAGCTTCCCCACAGGAATAAACCTTTCAGCCAGAGGAATAACACAGCTCTGCTGTCTATCTGTCTTTACTCCTCCTGTCCAGCAAGGCCATCCCGTGGGGAGTTGGATCTGCCACTTCCAGTGGCCTTTCCCAAAAGTTGCCATGGGAATTTTCACAGAACCCCTGCAGCACATCCAAACGATTTATTTTTTAGTGGAAGGAAGGCCCAATTCTTTTGATGTAAGTAATAAATAGGTCTGGCTGCCCCATTTGTGTTGGAGCAGTGAGTGTGGAGGCACCTCCTTGTCCAACCATCCCAAGACTCCTTGGGTTTCCCGGTTCCTGCCTGGCCCCTACTGTCAGTGCCACGTCACTGGGCATCTGTAGCTGGAAAAAACACAGCTCCACCATCAAAGTGCCACTTAGAGCTCGGGGTTCTAAATCCCTGTCATTACTGGTTAGGGTTGTTTGGAAGAAAAAAACCTGGGGAGGCTTGGCTTAACTCACCAGGCTTGAACAAAGGATTTAATATGTAAATTGAACATGTTTGTTGGGGAGGCTCTCGGGAGAAAATGTAAACTGCAATAAGGAGCTTTCCCACTTGTTTATTTTTTTTCCTTGACTGCAGCCATGAGTTTAGAACTTGAATTTTTGGTGGGAAGCGGGAATGGGAATGCAGCTAAGTCTCATCTTGCAGAGTTTTGCAGGCAGATATTCCTTGGGTGCACGACTCCTGGGCTGTGAGCAGCTGGACTGGGACGGAACAGGGATCTGAGCTCCTTCCTTGCTGTCAACATTTCTCCCTGCCCGGAGGCTGATGCATCTGAGCTCATGTTTTTCAGATCCAAGTTAGTGTTGGCTTCGTATCAAACCAAAAAAACCTCAAAAGCCAAACATAATATTGGGCTTGTTCTGCCGAGGAAGAAATTTATATAACTAAGTGAAACAAGGCTGAAAGTTCTCTGTGTGGGTACCGAGGCTGAACAGCCCCGGTGAAGCTGCCTTCGTTTAAGCTGAGTATCAGGCCGAGGGATAACGGGTTTGTTTGTTCCTTGCAGAGCTTATGTGGAAAAGTACCTCCTGGAGAAGTCCCGCCTGGTCTATCAGGAGCACAACGAGCGGTAGGTGCCTCTGTTTTGCCTGCAGAGATGGCTTTGACTCCGTTCTGTGGCACAGATGCCTTAAACCCCTGCTTGAGCAGGATTTCCACGCTCCTAACCCTGGGCTGCAAAGATGCATTTGATGCATTTGAAGAAAATGATGCATTTTCTATCCCTGTATTTGTGGTTTGTTTTTTAGGGAGAGATGTGCCACCCAGAGAAAGTAAACTCCATTATTTTGTCAACAGCCTTTGATTTACTGGGGAATGGGTTGGGTGGGAAGGGACCTTAAAGATCATCTTGTTCCTGCTGTGGGCACCAGAATATTGTCAGATTTTGTTTCTATTTCACTGTCTTTCTGATTCATGTCAGATGGGTTGTTACATCCCATGTGTTTTCTTGTGCAACTTGTGAGCTGTTTAATATCTAATTTGGGGGGGGAAGATGCTGTTTTAGTTCTGTTTCACCATTTTTAACACACTAGAGCCTTCAGAGGGGCCTCTAGAAAAAGCCCAAATTATATAGAATTGATGTGAATTGTTCTTTCCTAATTGCAGCATAATATTTGTTGGATATTCTTCTCCTCTCTCAGTAATTAATACTCCAATTTTAAATAATTTTTCTCCTTCTTGTTGCCTTTCAACTCTTGGCACTTCTGTCTGTGTTTCCCCTTGGAGACAGATGTGTGAGAAGTTTTCTGGAATGCCCCAGGGCTGATCCTGGAGTTTAAAGAGCATCTCCAGCTCTGACAAACGTCCTCTTGGGTGTTGCAAGATGATTAAACTCAGATCCTCTTGGAAAACATCCAACATGAAGGCAAAGTTTTAATTTTAGAAAGAAATAGTGTTAATCTGTGGTAGGGTTGTCTGGAAGCAGAACAGCTGAGTGTCCCTGGGGTGGGTTTAGCATCAGGAATATTCAAGCCTTTGGAATATTTGAGCAGCCGTAATAATTGAAGATTTTTCAGTTGTGTCTTATTGAAATGCAACTGCAGAGTTGTTACCTTTTTAATGGTAATAAGGTCTTAAAAACAGTAATTCCTGCCCTGCAAGGAAATCTGTTGGGATTCTCGTAAAGGAGGGTGGAGCTGGGGGGCAGGTTGGGCTCTGCTCCCAGGGGACAAGGGACAGGATGAGAAGAAACAACCTCAAGCTCTGCCAGGGGAGGTTCAGGTTGGACATCACGAGGAATTCCTTCCTGGAAAGGGCTGTCAGGCATTGGAAGGGGCTGCCCAGGGCGGTTTGGAGTCCCCAGCCCTGGAGGTGTCCAAGGAAGGACTTGACGTGGCACTGAGTGCTCTGGGCTGGGGGACAAGGTGGGCATCGGGCACAGGGTTGACTCCATGGGCTAGGAGGGCTTTTCCTACCTCAGGGATCCTGGGATTCTGTCAAATACATGGACACAGGGTTCTGAAGGAAAATGTGATGACCCCAGCTAGGAATTCTTTAAGCCGATTCTAGGGCAGTGGATGCCCTTGGATGGAAAAGAGGGATCTCATTCTCCATGACTTAATGGAATCCTTTCCATCCCCGCACGGTGGGTACGGACCATCTCCATACGGTGTCAGCTCTGAGTCTGGAAGCTGCAAACTCAGGTTCTGAGCTTTCCACGCCCTCCCTGCTTGGTGCTGCTGTTTATTTTCAGGTCTAACATGGGTTTTTTCCCTTTGTCCCCAGGAACTACCATGTATTTTATTACCTCCTGGCAGGAGCGAGCGAGGAGGAGAGATCAGCATTTCACCTGAAGCAGCCAGAGGAATATCATTACCTCAACCAGGTGGGAATTCTATCCGGGAATACAATACAGGGCCTTGCCTTCTCTGCTGCTGACATTTAATGCTAATAAAGAAAAGGGGTGGAGTGGTAAAAACGGGTTTTCCTAATGCTTTACAGGAAGTCACCCATCGTTGGAAATAGTTCCTCCTTTGCAACGTGAACACCTGGTAGTGTGGGGAAAATAATCAGTGTTTTCCCTCCCTGGGATATGTTAAATATATTCAGGTTTTAATTGTTGGAGGGAAAACCAGTAATAATTTCTCTGTTATCTGTGTGAATGTTGTTTTCTCATTAACATCTGTCTGCTGAGCAGGAGGAAAGGGGGGAAATGTGGGACACTTGGATATAACACCTTGCATGAGGTAGTTCTAATCCTGTAGCTTCCTGGCTGGCTTTGAATTTAACAATTAATAAAAAATCAAACCACAGCAACCATTGAAAATCTGGGAATGAAGAATGAATGAGGTGTTACCAACAGCCAAGTAAACTCAGCTGATATGATAATAACTTTCTAATAAAGCGATTGACTTCAGGTATTTAAGCAGTTGTCCCCTGGTGCTTGGGGATAGGGACGTCAGAGGGGAAAAAAGGAAGAGGACTATGTGGGGGGGGAGTTAAGTTATCTGTTGATTTTAACTAATTACAATTTTCTTGGCCCTGAAACATGAGGAGCCATGAAGGGTGATTTGACCCATAAGCTGGAGAGAAACTTGGACCCACAGCTCAGCCCAAGTGGCCTTTGGTCTTCCTAGAGATATAACTTCCCTCTGGAACAGTCTCAATTACCAGGGAGCTTCTGAAAGATCTTTTTCGAGATCGATGCCAAAATCCATTGTCCCATTAGCAACTCCCACCCTGGAGTGGCAGGATTGGGAAATCTGCCCAAACAAGGAGCACAGCAAGAGCTCTTTGCTGCATCTTGGAGCCTCAGGCACGATGGAGAACGTGGTGTGCTCTCCAGCACCATCTGTGCTGCGGTTTTGCGGCAGGAATGTGCCAAGATGGAATGTTTTGGCACATTCCCAGGTTTTGTTGGGCCATCCAGTCGTTTGGTGTTAGTGGAAAACATTGCCTTTAATTACAGCCCCTTTTTTTTTTTTTTTTTTAATAGCAATTTAAGAGTGTTAATATTGAAAGTGAAATCAGAAATCTGATGGCACCTGGTATGTGGAACCAGGGAAATGTTTTCATTTAGGGTGAAATGTTTCTTTTAATCTAAATGAAGATTTGATGGGACCGATGAGCTTGGGAAGGATGCTGAGGTACGTCCAGTGGAGGAGGGGAGCAGAGTCTGGACTTCCCTGGACATGGTGACAGTCTGAGTTTTTAGTTTTTTGGGATTTTTTTTTTTTAATAATTCAGTTGGAGAGACCAACCACTGAGGACTGTGGGAAAATGGTGCCTTCGGATGTGGGCAGGACATGGTTTCACATTCAGACCATCTGACAGTGCAGGAGCAACTTTCCCCTGCCCTACAGGCAAAGCGAAAAAGGGAAATAAGGAGAACAAAGGAAAAGGAGGTAGTGGAGAAATGGAAAAAGAAATCTGGGAATCGTATCGGGGGAAATTAGAAAATGAACCTTGAGCATAAATGTGTCCTGGAGAAGTCCCTGCCTTTTAAAAGGGAAAAGAACCAGGAAATGAAGTGTTTGACTGAAAATTAAATATTAATATTGAGAAGCCATAACATATTGAACCCCTCAAGTGCAGGGGTGACTCAGTCCTTGAGTCGGGATTCTTTCTCTCCTCCCGGTCCCTCCCGGTGTGTTCTGACACAACGTGCACTTGGCATTGCAGAGCAGAAATAACCCAGTCAGAGACTGCACCAAACTCTGCTGCTCGTCAGGCTACTGGGCTGCAAATGCAGGGAGCAGGTTGGAAATAAAGATTTAAATAGTTTTTTAGACACAAATGGATTTTAACTATCGCCTGAGTTTGAGTGAGTTCTCCATCTCCCACCCCAATGGCAGGTGCACTCACCTCTGTGTATTCTGCAATTCACTGAGTGTTTTCTGTGCTGGTTATTCACCTTTACTCCTTTCTGAATTAGTGATTTGCAGGTTTAGATCCCTATTTTCAGCTCCTCGGGAGCTCTGGGGCCAAGTTTCTCTCCCTCCTGGGACTGGTCAGTGATGTGCCTCAACTTCTCTCAACTCCACCTCTGTCTGATTGGAAAAAGACACAAATTCCTAAAAAGCTTTGGAATGCTGCTGGAAGAATCTCACTTTTGCAGCACTTAGATGTGCCTGGAGCAGAGGTTGAGAGTAGAAACCAACCAAATCTGCTCTTCAGTGGAGTTTTCTATCAGTGGTCCTTCATCTTCAGGTAAAGCAAAAGTTTCTTCCACTCTGGGGAAAAAGAAAAGGTTTTCAAACCCATTAAGCTTCTTGTGTGAGAGGGCAACACTGTGAGCAGGAATCAGCACCAGGAATGCAAAAGGATTATAAATCTTACCTGAAAGAAATCCAAGGAAGGAAGGATGAAACAATTCTTTGTCCTCAGAGAGTCGCCGTCGCTGCCCTGCCCTGCTCAGGGAGCAGGTCGTGAGGGTTATTTGGGGTCTGGGCACTACTTAACCCGCTCTGCCTTGCTTTCAGATGACAAAGAAACCCCTCAGCCAGAGCTGGGATGATTATTGCTATGACTCTGAGCCGGTCAGTACCAGAACCCGCGTGGGCCGCGTTGCTGGGGCAGGGCTGCTCTCCCCGGGGGAGCAAAGCCAAGCTGAGCTTAACCCATTAACTCCCCTCTGCCCTGCAGTGCTGTTGCTTGTGATGGTCCCGTTGGTTTTCTCCATTGCCCTTTTTGGGTTCCTTCCATCTGGAAAGCTGCTTCAGCGGTTGGGGATGGTCAGCTCTTCACAGTCATCTTAGTTTTACGGACTAAGGGGGTTTTATTCCTTCTTGGTAGTAAGATGGGATGATTTATGGGAATTGTGATGTGGCAGCAACATGAAATTAGAAATTCCTTTCTAACAAAACAGCAGATCAACCTTTTGCAACCCCAAGAGAAGCATCAGTTCGTGCTGGTTGTAGTGGTGTATCCGCTCTCCAGCTTCCAGGGGGAAAAAAACAAACCAAAACCACCCCCCAACCATCTGTGAGAAAATCAAATCCTGATGTTGTTCAGAGTGCAAAACCAATTCCTTCCCCTGAAATACTTCTGCTGACATGATCATCCTTTCCACGTGGATCACCCCAAAAAGGGCAATGGGGAATCTTCTCCCCCTTCAGCTGGTGACGTGCTTTGGCATCTGTGTGGCCTGTGGTGCTCCCTGGGCTCTGTCCTGCATGTGGGAGCATGTTTGGGATCAGCTGCCTGTGGTTCCTGCTCATTTTGCCGTGTGCCTGGTGGTTGCCAAACTCTTGCTGATGCATCTGGAAGAGTAAGGGGTGATCTGTGAAAGAGCTGGGCTGCGCTCGGCCTAAGTAAGTATCTTAACAGCCAAGATTTCCCTGCAAAATCCTTAGGGGAGGAGGAGGGAAAGGGGATCTAACCCTCCCAGTGTTAAAAATATGGGATATTGGATTGTCATCCTTAATCCATCAGCATCCTTGGGGGTCCTGCAGGAGCAGGGGGTGCTGAGTAGATGCTGTTCTAGATGCACTTTATAAGTTGCAAAGCCCGTGGTTGCTTTAGGAATGGGTTGGGACGGTTTCCTGGTGCAATTACGATGAAAACAACCCCAAACCCACGTGTCGTTACAATTTAATTGTTCTGGTATTAAGAATCGTTTTATTTGGGATCATTTGCTGTGATATTCCTGGGGGATAACATTGTTTCAGCTGTCCAGTCACTCTCAAGCCTACCCGGAACCTCTCCTTGCCTCCGTGGATTCAACCTGCTGCAGGCGGATGGTTTATAAAGCAACTCTGTTTTACCCTCTTTAAACTTTCCATGGAAATCCATGGAATGCTTCGATGTGGCAATGGGAAGCAGGGGACCCGCTTTTTACTGGGAAGCTGATTACCCTGGCAGGATATTTGGTCTGTGGGGATGGACTTGTCTGCTCGAATCTCAGGGAAACGCCTCTGGTCTATAATTATCATCCCTTTCTCATTCATCAGGAAGCGGTTCCGGGCTGGAACGCTGCGGAGAGCATTCGCTTTTAGGGAGAGAACTTGCTAAAAGCCTGTCCATGCGGATTAATGAGTCAGGCAATTGTTATGTAAATCATTAATTAAATTGCCTTCGGCGGAGATTGTGCCACTTCTGAGCTGTCCCTGGGATTTGCTGTTGACTCGTGACTTCATTTTGGAGGAACGGGGCCAGCGAATGGAAACGGCTCCTGGAATGTGCAGTGCCACCCAAAGCACCCCTTGGTGTCTTTATAAAAAGCTTTTGAAAGGCCTGACTTGCAGAATTTTTGGGTTTATTGTTGTCCTGCCCACCCAAGGTCCCACCAGAATGGGTGTGGAAGCACCCCCAAGTTCTCCTCAGCATCAGGGCAGTGGCTGAGGAAGCCAAGGCTGGAGTTCAGGAGGGACAACTCCTTATCCCGAAGTTTCATGCTGTCAGTAACCACGTTGGTGATGCTCCATAGTGGGCGTGTCTTCGTGTTCCTTTGGACACACAACAGCTCTTAAGAATGGGAATTTTCAACCTTCTCCTAAGAAAAGGTGAAAATGTCCCTTTTCTAAGGAGTGTTTCCCAACTCAGGCATGTTCTTTTCTCCTTAAATTTCAGCCCCTGTGCGTGGCTTTAAGTGTTTTTGCTGTTCAACAGCTCCAAATTCTCTTTGTCCATGGAGCATTAACTTGTCCCTGGGGACAGTTGATTCCAAATTGTCGATTTTTCTCCTCCAGTTGCTCTTCTCTGGCTATGTAATAATGTTATTGTTTAAATACAAACTCGATATAAATAAAGATTTTAAATGAAGATTTCCCCCTTAATCAGTAGCTCTGTCTGTAATGGTGCTGATACAGTTGTGAGGCTTTAAATGCTGCAAGACACAGAGCTGCTATTATAAAATAACCTCATTCTCTATATTTTGTATTTATGGTTTATTTTCTGGGCCAATAAGTGTCTTCGCAAGTATTCACATAACCTGTTTATTCCAGAATTTCCAAGTTGTTTGCTCAAATTTTTGCTTGGGTGATAAATGTGATTTACAGGAAAAGGATCAAAGCAAATTATGTGGATTCAGGTGTTTAATTAATTGAAAGCTAAAATTTTTATTATTTTGGTAGATTTTAATAGAATTTTTTTAGAATTTATGGAATTTTTAGAGAATGTATTTATCCCTGGATTAACTTGCTGAAAGTCTCTGTAGAAGTGTTAGTAGAATGTTCTGGGCATTATCTGAAAAAACTAAACTGCTCAGGTACACGAAGAGCCTCCAAAAGTATAAAATATCTTGGATTTTGAATTCTCCCAATGCCTGCATTTTTAGATAACTTCCCTGGAACTAGAATAAAGTTAGTGAAAAATATATTTAAAGCTTTCCCACGCAGGGTTTAATTCACTGATAATTGACATGAAATTATGTGGATTTTTTTTTTAAACTGAATTTTTTCTCTTTAGTTATAGGAATTTTTAATGGAATAAACTGCCTGGAAATGGGAAACAAATTCCTCCTGGTTGTTAATTCACAGCCCTTTTGTGTCTGAGTCATCCCAGACTGCCCAGCGACTCATCTTGTGTTAGAGCTTAAACCTGGGAAATGAGGATGTATCTCCAGGAAAAATCAGCCCAAAATGTAATTTTTCCAGTCCCAGCTTGGAAATGTTGCTGATCAAAGGCTTGGAGATCACACAGGGATGTTTCTGGAACGCTGACTTGGCCATCTGGACGTGTCCCGAGTTAATTTCTCCTGGTGCTCACTCCTTGTGTTGGAATTTCCAGGATTGCTTCTCCGTGGAAGGGGAGGACTTGAAGCACGACTTTGAGCGGTTACAGCTGGCCATGGAGATGGTGGGATTCCTGCCGAAGACACGCAGACAGTGAGTTCATTTTCCATAATATTAGTTGAGGTCACCTCCTTCCATGATGGCCTGACGTGAGTGAACGAGACCCTTGGGAAGCAGCTGTGGCTGCCCCATCCCTGGAAGTGTCCAAGGCCAGGCTGGACAGGGCTTGGAGCATCCTGGGCTAGTGGGAGGTGTCCCTGCCCATGGCAGGGAGTGGAGTGAGTTGAGTTCAAGGTCCCTCCCAACCCAAGCGGTTCAGTGATTCCACGATCGTTGCCGTAGTTAACGATTCTCCTCATGCACATGGAGCGTTGGCAGAACTTGACATCTTTTTCAACTGTTCATGAATAGTCATGGCTTACTCTGCATGTCATGAATCCAGATCCTGGTTTAATCAGAAGTCCTGATTGTCGCTCATCAAACTTAACCCTCTGTGTGCAGTTGCAGCTCTGTAGATTCATTTTTTTTCCCCTAATTCACTGGAAGTGCTGGTTGGAAAACTGGACTTTTTACTTAGACTGCAGTACAGCACCTTCCACAGACTGCAGGGATTTCTATGAGGCTCATCTTCAACCAAACCCACAAGATAATTCCTCTCATGTTGATTGTTGGCTTGAAAGTCTTGAGGAGGTTGGGATGAATTTGACATAAAAAAATTACCACAGGGGCATTTTCAGCCAAGCGCCGATTTTCAGCAGCTCATCCTTTATCCCCCCCACTTGTAACAAATCAATTCTGAAATTAAACCTGCTTTTTCTCTATCTGTCCCACACACATGGATAAATCCAGGAATACAAACTTCCAGTGTGAGCAGCTTCTTTTATCAGGTTTCAAGCGACAAGGTTTGTTGCGGGTGCAGTGAGGGGGTTTTAATTGCCGGAGTAAAGCAATCACTCAGTGTCAGGACTGAGCAGAGCTGGATGGCACAGTAAATTCACACTTTTGATTTACTGTGCAATGATTTTTTCCTTGTGTTTCTCATGGTGAATTTTGCTTGTCAGAAATAAAGTCGGTTCTTCACTATACGAGCGAATTTATTTTGCTCGGGGTTGTGCATCTCTAGCACTAATAAGGAACCACCGTCAGCTGAGCTTAGAAAGGACAGTTTACATATTACTATACTCTCATAAATAGCTTTTGTATACCAAAACTTTTTTCACCTCTGTGGAAACAGGGAAATTTTGGTAATTGCATCTCTGTAATTTATGATAAGGAATCAGCACCTCAGTTTTGGAGAAAAGGAAGGACTGGCTTGGAGAGGTGAAGGGATGTTGTCCAAGCTGGTGGCATGGCTGGGAATCCAATTTGGGTTATCATTTTTAACTCCCCAGAGAGGGTAGAAATAGGGACAGGCAGGGTCTAATAGCTGGAGTCAGCCATGACTCAGGAGTTGGACTCCATGATCCTTTTTTGTCCCTTTGAAGTCAGGATATTCCTGGTTTTCTGCAGGTGGATATAACTTAAAAATGACCAAATTGCCCCCCGGACTGGAAAACTGGCCAGATAAATTTACTTCTCTCTGTCTCAGTTGCTTATATATTATAAAAGCCTGTTATTCTTGCCTGTTTTGTGTAGGCTTCCTATGTCAGCCTAGATGGGAGAAGGACAAATGTGTGCCAGGGGACTAAGGGGGGGTCACCTGCCTGGCCGAGCCCACTCACCCCCTTCTTTCAGACAATTGCACGATAAATATTTCATCTGGACATGAAGATCACTCGAGGATCTCTGTTTTTATACAACATGGGGGTCATTTTGTAACCACAGCTTTGTTGTGTTAAATGATTTTCAAGGAAGCCACAGCAGGGCACGTTTGGCATTTGACTGAGTGAAAACCTTTTTGACATGCGTGGAATCGGACGCTTCGGATTGACAATGAGAGGAAGGAGCCAAATAGGAAGATGGCCTTTGGAGATTTTTTAATTTGCTTTATGAAAAAACAACCGAGTGAAAATGAATTCTCTGTGTTTCCTGCAGGATCTTCTCTCTCCTGTCGGCGATCCTGCACCTGGGGAACATCCGCTACAAAAAGAAGACCTACAGGGATGACTCCATTGATATTTGCAACCCTGAAATCCTGCCCGTTGTGTCAGAGCTGCTGGAGGTAGGGCTTGGCTTTTCCTCCTGCTACGTTCCCACCTGATGAGCCACCTCTGGATTATACCGGGATTTATGTCCCATTTCACTCCTGAGGGAGTTCTCCTGTGTCACCTCTTGTTTGTGTTTGCCAGTGGAAAGTTAGAAAGAGGTATTTACTGCAGGTTTTTTACCCCCACTCTTCAGCTTCAGGTTTCATTGACTGAAAATCCTGTTTGTGTGGTTAGATAGGAAAGATTGCAAAGCAGGTCTGGGTGCAAGAGTAAGAGCTGGAGTCAATGATCCTTGTGTGTCCCTTCCAACTCAGAATATTCTGGGATTCAGCCCCACCTGACGTGGGCAGAGGTGGCCAGAAGCTCTCCTTGCTCTCTCTTCTCTTGAAGTGCTTTAATCCACTTGTAACTGAAATGTTACTCTTGTAGCTGGTTATAACAACAGTTCTCTTTGTCCTTTTGTACTCCCCTGGATGGTCTGGAAGGTTAATTTTTACTGATTTTATGGTAAGCATCAGAAGGTGACTCCTCATTTTGTGGACACCTGCTGCTCTGCCCATTCCTTCCATTTAATAGTTGTGTTGTCTCCTGACATACAGAGCTTGGGAATTGGTTGTCAGGGATTTTCATAGCACCTCATTAATGCCTTGAATTTAGGGAGGGGAAGCTTCTGTAAAGTCTGGGGATGAGCAGCTGGATGCTCTTTGTGTCTTGGCCTTGGAGATGCCAGAAATCAACAGAAGGAAAATATGAGTTGGGAGGAGAATGTTATTGATTTTACCCTGTAAAAGTGGCCAAGTGAGTTAAGTAATTGTTTTTTAAAAAAGCTTTGGATAAGAGGGTGACTTAGAGATCTGAAAGAGTTCCATTCCAGGCTTTGGGTCTTTGCCCTGACTTTGCAAACAAACCCTTCTGCAACGTCTCCACCCTGTGAGGTACCGGCACGTTCTTTACACGTGAACATGTGAAATGGTGCATCAGATGAGCCACATAAATCCAAGGGTGGCTTCATGCCATGGCCTGGAACCAGGTAGTGTCAACAAGAGGGAAAAATAAATTAATGAATCAATATTTTTCATCATTTTGAAGAAAAAAAACCAAACCCCAACCACTAGACTCTGGTGTAGCTGAGCGAAGCGATGGGTTTGTGTTCATCTTGGTGATCCCTTTGCAAGTTAAATGAACAGAACATAAAATGCTTGTTAATTAGTCAGGGCAGTGCAGATCTCAGCGGTGATCTGGTGAAATACATGGCTGGGTTTGGGGAAGTGGTGTTGCTTGTCCCTAAATTTGCCTTATGTGGTGATTTATCCATGGTACTGGAGACTCTGGCTGCCTCCAAGCGTAAACTTTTCAACGGACCCACTGAAATCAAGGCAATAATCTCATTTTCAGAACTGATTTCTTTTCTGAAAGGGCAGGGTTTTTTTCCAGACCTGAACAGATGTCGTTGCATATTCAGATTTGACCGAAAGGGAGAACCAAAGGGTTCAAAGAGATTAAACAAAGAGCATCCATCCCACTTTACTCATGAGTTGGCTGCTTACAACACTCCACATCCAGTGTAATGAATTCTTCTCAGCCAGACACCAAAAATACTGGTTGAAACATTTGACACTTTGTATTTTGTCTCATTTGGGTAATTACTTTTATTACTTTTTTTTTTTTATTGTGGTCACTGCACAGAGAACACTTTTGCTTTTCCCATTGTTGCTAAAACTTATGAATTGGCTTGAAAAAGTTGTTAATCCCCTCCCTAGGTCTTGGCATTGCTCGCTAAGACTGGAGAATCGTCACAGAACGGAAATAATATGAGCTGACAAAGAGTTGGACTTCCTTTCCTGCAGCCACTGGAGGCCTGGTGGGACGGGCTGGAGCAAAGCAAAGTGATGGGAGAAACCCCCTCTTCTGTGATCCGATACTTCCTTATTTTGGGGGAAGTTTGGGGTTGGTTTTTATGCTCAAAGGGCTCACTGGATTGGTTCAGTCAAGGATTTGACGTGGAAAAGAGAAGGCAAAAGTCCACCTGGCCTCGGTGGAAGGGCTCAGAGAAGCAGGAGCTGGGTTGGCCAAGCACGGCTCCGATGGAGCTTTCAAGTGCCAGAAGGGAACCAATAGCCTGGCTGGAATGAGACAAAGGCAAAACTGAGGTGTTTTCCCTCTCCAAAGGGAAGTTTGGCCCAAATTCTGTGAGCTGGGTTTGTGTTGGAACCTCCAAGGACAACTGGGAGAATTTCCCTGCTGCACCAGCTCATGCAACCCCACTGCACAGCCATTTTCCCTTTGGATAATAGGGTTTGTGTCCCTAAAATGAAGCAATGCAGAGATTTTCTGAAGGAATCTGGGAGGAGATGATGACCTGCCCTGGATTTGCATTTTCTTAGACACCAGCACCCCATCCAACATGTTTTTGCTTTATTAAACCATCCAGCCCAGCGTTTGTTGAAGCAGCAAACTGCAATATAGGATTTTGGCCAGACTCTGCAGATCATTGTTTCACTTACAGTAAACCCCTGATTCCATTTTTTTTTGTCAGGAATAGACATAGCCTGTGGATTATGTGATGCTTTTGGCAGGTTTTTCACGGCCTTTGTTTAAACTCTGCTGAAATGCCGTGCTGGGGAGTGATGTCAAGGCTGCCTGATGGATCCAGCAGGCGTGGGGTCCTGTGCAAGCACTGCAAATATCTCTGCAGAAATCCTGGAGGGTTGTGCAAAACTGGGCATAACCATCGTGCTTCTGGGGGAAAAATCTTGGAAAGGCTCATTTGTGGGTTTATCAGCAAAAACAATCTCTTAGAAATGATCTGGTCGAGCTTAAGAGAGACTTTTTTTTCTTTTTTTTTTGCCATTAGAAGAGCAAGAACGTTTTAATTCTTCTATGTTTACTAATGGAGGAAATTATTTCCATTGGAGAAGGAGGTAAATGCTGTCTGTGCTCAATGGAGCAGTTTTCGGTTCAGTTTGTAGGTTTGGTAGCCAGCCCTGGTGCAAAGAAAGGTAAACATAAGTTATCGAGTGCCCTCAATTAACTTTACCAGATCTCCCTGTGCATCGAGGCCATCTGTGTTTGGCCTCCACGGGAGATTTATGTGCTCAGGTTCTTCTTCTACTAAAAAATCATCTTCAGCTTCCCAGAGGGATCCCACAAACGTCCTGCTCCTCATGTGATAAACATCTTGGAAAGTAATTGGGGAGATGAGGATTAGGAGGCAGACAGTGCTTGCATCCAGTTTTTTCTTCTGGATCCGTTTTCTGGACAGAGTTTTGTAGAATCACAGAATGATTTGGGTTGGAAGGGACCTCCAAAGTTCATCTGGTCCAAACCCCTGCAATGAGCAGGGACATCTTCATCTTCATCAGATGTTTTGAGCCAGAACTTGACTCAGAAAACTTCATAGAATTATGGAATATCCTGTGTTGGAAGAGGCTCACAAGGATCATCGAATCCAACTCCTAGCACTGCACAGACACCCCAAGAATCCCACCCTGTGCCTGAGAGTGTTGTTCAAATGCTCCTTGAGCTCTGTCAGCCTTGGTGCTTTGACCACTGCCCTGGGGAGCCTGTTCAGTGCCAACCACCCTCTGGGGGAAGAACCTTTTCCTGAGATCCAACCTAAACCTCCCCAGACACAGCTCCAGCCGCTCCCTCAGGTCCTTTCTAACTCTCTGGTTATTTAAAAGAAGGTCTGAGGAAAAGATCCAGCTCTTTTCCAAGAAGAGCTGATAGAAATCTAAATGTATTTGCTGTTACTCCACCCCAGGCAGCTTTTGAACGAGCCCTGAGCCCTGTAATCCCTCTCTCAAATATGGGAGGAGAGACAAAACCTGATGTTTTCTTGCTGTCCAGTTGGAAACGGTTCATTTTCCTTCAGCTGCTCTAAGATAACAGCCCAGCAGTGCTGGAGAAGCAATCCCTGCCTGCTTTGGCTCCAGCCCAGCCCTTGCCTGGCTGCTCCCGCCGTGCTCCGCCGGCGTTCACAGCCGGTCATCCTTTCCCGGGTCGTGGAGCTCTGCCCCTCCAGCCCTTGGCGCTGATTCCACTCGCGTGTGGCACTGAAGTCTTAATTACAGGGACGAAATGCAGATTTGAGACATAAACTCCTCCAGGCCATGGTTGAGAGGGAGAGCAGGACAAGCCCTTCAGCACCCAAAAGCAAAGATCCACAGAACGTGACCTAGGAGTGGAGCTTCCAAGGCAAAAAGTGAAGGAACGAGGGATGTTCTCAGCTTTGCTCCTCTGCTCTGCTGGGGTTTATCCCAGTTTCAGAGGGTCACACCTACTGGAGGAGGAAGTGTTTGGTGTAGGCGATGGGGAATCTGCACCAGGTGTCCTTTGGAAAACTCCAGTGGCTCCTCCTTGGCGTCAGGAGCCAATTTACCCCCACGCTGTGACCCTCAGTGACAGTCAGGCTCACTTGGCTGTGCCCTGGACGTTGGTGCTCTGAGGTGACGAAGGAACCGGGATCAAGCTCCACCGGGTGGTAATCCCAGGCAGAGACCCAGGGAGAGGCAGGGATTACATTCCCATCCTTGCCAAGTGTGTTCCTCTGTGAGAGGATGATTCAGTGTGATCCCTCCGGGCCAGGAGATGAAGGATCCACATCCACAGGTCTCATCCATCCTGAAAGCTGAGAAGGAAACCAGGCTGGACATGAGCTGGGGATGGTGAGGTATGGTGTGGGTAGTTGTTTGGTTGTTTAAAATCCCCATGTTTGCTGACAAATCTGGGACTTGGAAGCATTTATGTTGTTTAGAGATATTTCATTGGACTGTTTTGATTAGGAGCCATCTGACAGCCCTCTGCCTTGGTGCTTTGGATAATTAAGATGAGCCGGCTGCAGATGTGCACATCCCTGACGTGGGATAAGGGATGGTGTGAGACTCCCTTGCCTCAAGCTACACAGTTGAGGGAGAGCAGACGATGGTCCTGTGGTCACAACCTGCTGGAAAAGTGTCCACACTTTGGCCCCAGAGACGAAAATAGTCACAGATTTTTTATGCACAGGAATAGAAACCAAATGTGAAATCTTGCTATGGATTTCGGGATAAACCAGGGGATTATGTTTTTCCCCACTTGATTCTAAACGGTCAAATCAGATTGTGGGAACTGGGGGGTTCCAGAGTTGTCCTGGACACTCATGACACGAACCTGAAAGTGTTGATGCTGGATTTCCAGTGGCGTAAAAACCTTGGTGGGTGACATCATATATAGGTGACTTGATGTCTTCTGCTTGCCACAGCAACAAGTTCTTGTCAGTTGGTGCTTCAGGAAAAGTCAGTTCCATAGGAATGCCCCGGGGTTTCCAGGGAGAGTCCCAGGACGGTATTTTTGGTAGAAATAGATTTTTGTCCAGAACAGCATCATTGTTGTGATGGTTTGTGAGATTCCCAGAGTTCCACTGGCTCCTTTACCAATTCCCACTAATTCCTCTTCATACTAATTCACACTCTAAAGCCTATGGGGCATATGTGGCCTATCAGGTCTGTGGGGGCTCTGGAGCCTATGACCTGTGGGGCCCATGGGGCATTGGGGCTTATGGGGCTCAGGGGGTCTGTGTGTCCTGTGGGGTCTATGGGGCCTAATTCCTGGATTAAACCAGTAAGTCAAAGTACATCCAATCAGAGAATTGTTTCAGTTGGAAAAGACCTCTAAGCCCATTGAGTCCAATGGTTAAACCACAAAGTTTCCCATTCTCAGAAATTGTTCCCCTGTGATAAAAATGTGGCCTAGGACGGCCTGAGGAATGTGGGGTTTGGCCTTCATCAGAGATGCTCTGAGCAGCTCTGGGGTCTGCATGGAGTCCTTCAGGGAGGAGAGACTTCAGTGCAGCTTCTCAAGCAACATCCATCATTCTGGATGAACCCATGTCCATGAGTTCTGGGCCCCGAGATTTTCGCCCAGAAGAACAATTTCTTTTTGGCCGTGGAAATTTAGCAAAGATCAGTCAAGACCCAAAGTGTTCAGCTCTAACAGATGTATCCTGGCAGAGAGGGCACCTGCTGAGTTCCTCCAGGGCGTATCAAAATAAGAAGGGCTGGAAGCTGGCAGGGAAAGAGGCCTTTTCCCCAAAATTGCAGGTACCACCTCATTTGCGGGCACTGTTGACCTGTTGACTGAAGTGTCTGTTCAAGCAACTGGTTTGTTCTGCAAACCAGTTCCTGTGAGGGCTGATTAGGGATTGTCTGCTCACCAGGGAACTTTAGGGAGTAAATCTCAGGTGCTTTTCCGAGGGTTTCTTGCTCCTCCTACTTCCTCTCCACCCTGAAAAGCACCGAAAAAAACCCCAAACACTTGGATATCTCTTACAGTGATGACACTGTTTGGCTGATTATAGAATAATTCATGTGGTTTCATCTTGACAGTGCTAGAAAATCAACTTTTTTACGAACAAAAAGTGTGGGAGGGAGAAGCTGCATCAGGAAGGAAGGAAACCAATGGAAAACGCTGGAAATGCAGGAAATCAGGTTCCTTTGGACACCGTGGTGTCTGGTTTCTGATGCTGAGTTGTCTCCTCCCAATGGCTGCCTTATTCTTATCCATTGATAACTCTTAACTCTGCAGTGGCTACCAAGTGTTTTCATTATTTTTTTAAAATCCCATATGTAAATTTTAAACTTGAAAACCTTTACCCAGAATTGTAGGGGTTCTTTTAACTTGAAATGCTATTCCCTTTTCAAAAAAACCCTGAATTTTAAAATAAATGATTCCTGCAACAATCCCTTAACATCAATATTTTTGTTTTAGGTGAAGGAAGAGATGCTGTTTGAGGCCCTGGTGACCAGGAAGACGGTGACAGTGGGAGAGAAGCTGATCTTGCCATACAAACTAGCAGAGGTCAGTACATGATGTTTATTCTTAACAAGGCAACTCTTGGGATGATTTTTGGTGCTTTAAGTTGTACACTCGGAGTTTTCTTTCAGGTTTCATTTATTTAGGTGAAAATAAAGTGGGAGAAGCTAATGGGGATGAATTTAGAAAAGGGTTGGCTTCCCTTCTGCGCCGCTCCTGGAGGATTTGCACTTTGTTCTGATGGGTTTGAAGTGGTTTAATGACTTGTGGCTGTGTAAGAGTTCTCCAGAGCACAGTTGGGTGTTGCTGAGTGTCTCTGATTAATCTCCCCATGTCATTTGTTGAGCTGCAGCACTGATTCATCCCACAGCTGAGGGGGGGATCCAAGACCTCCAGGACATTTTTCTTGGGTTCCAAAACCTACCTTAGTGCTGGTTCCTGTGTGGCAGGAGCAGGGGTCTCTACAGGAGAAGACCCCTTACAACCTGTGTCCTTCTGTGGGGCTTCGGAGCAGCCACAACTCCACCAGCTGCTCCCAGACTCGGGGGTAGTTACGTGTAATCAAAATGGGATTGTCAGGAATTTTGGATTATTCACAGAAACACCTCTTTTTCCTTTTACATTCCCCAAAATACGCAAGTTCTGTTCTGCTGAACTCCTTGTTTTGCCTCTCCTGTTCTTCTGCCCCCCAGTGTAAGGATGTTGAGCACTCGCCCCACTCGGTCCTTCCCTTCCCCCTTGTTGTAGCTCCCTGTAAGGATTTGCAACGTCTTGAGTAGTGTCTGGGAGAGCAGCCTGTCGTGTTGCAAAGAAGTCACCACATGGTGTGTTGTCAGGGGTCAGCTGGAGATATTTTGACTCCTTTTTACAGGGGAAAAAAAAAAAAAGTATCTTTTCTCCCCTTTGGAGATTGTGTGTTTCAGCTCAGCAACTGTTACCAGCTTTTATCTTTAAAAGTTAACTGTTGCCTTTGTGCAAGGCTTGAATCTCCCCTAACAAAGGGCACACAGAGGCTCTGGCAGTGTCTTTGTGATGGATATTTAGTGGATGTGGTGTTTCTACTTTTTTCCTGCATCTTGGGCACAGACTTAAAAAAAATGGCTAGAAAAGTTTAGAACTTTATAACCACCTTTCTGCTGGAGGTTACTTAGAGTCATATGGCCTGGGTTGAAAGGGACATTAAAGATGATCTCATTCCACCCCCTGCCATGGTCAGGACCACCTTCCACTATCCCAGGTTGCTCCAAGCCCAGTCCAACCTGGCCTTGAACACTTCCAGGGATGGGGCAGTCACAGCTTCTCTGGGCAACCTGTTCCAGGGCCTCATCACCCTCCCAGAGAAGAATTCCTTCCCAATATCCCTCTGGCACTGGGAAGCCATTCCCCCTTGGCCTGTTCCCCCAGGCCCTCATAAACATTCTCTCTCCATCTTGTCAGCTCCCTGCAGGTACCGAAGGCCACAATTCAGTCACTCCAGAGCTTCTCCTTTCCAGGCTGAACAATTCCAATTCTCTCAGCCTTTCCTCCCAGGAGAGCTGCTCCATCCCTCTGATCATCTTGGTGCCTCCTCTGGACTCGCTCCAGCAGCTCCATGTCCTAGTGCTGTTGTTCCCCAGAGCTGGAGGCAGCTCTGCAGGGGGGTTTCACCTGAGGGGGCAGAGGGGCAGAATCCCCCCTCCCCTGCTGCCCAACAGCTGTTTTGGATTGAAACAGCTGGAAACAGTGTTACCTTGCTGCTCTTCCTTTGAGATCAAAGAACTTTCTTGAGACTGAAAATGGCTGATCGTGAGTTTCCCAACTGCTTCCTAAAATGTTTCTGGTGATGTCACTGCTCACAAATCTCACGTGTTCCCTTAGAGAGCTTTGTCACCAGTATCCAGTGGAAGGAATGAAAGATCAGGGTGTGTTGTGGTGGGGGAGGACAGAGAAGCACCAGGCTCCCTTGGGAAATGTTGATGGAATCTCCGTGACGAAATGATTTTGTAGGAAGCTGTGAATTGTGTTAAAAGATGGGCACCACCCCTGCTTTGTGTTCACCTCCTTCCAACATCAGCATCCTGACCACCAAATTTTAGCCCCCAGTGACCTCACTTCAGAGCAGGTTTACCACGGACCTGCTCATGCTCCACAGAGCACAATTTGACTTGCTCTGACTGGAGCCTCCCTGTGATAAGAGACCTCCCCTGGTCTTCCTCTGGCTCAGGGAGTTGGAGGGGGGACTTAAATTCAGATCCATCTCAGTCAGGAAGGAGGAGTGGGATTCATTTGGCATTTTGGGACTTCACAAAGACTATTGATGTCTGATAATCCCCACTCATGACTCACTGGGCTGTTGGGAACCAATGGGCTGGTTATTCTTCCTGTGTGTTTAACAAAAGAGCATTAGAGCTGGCTCAAAGGGATGAAGGGATTGTGGGTTTGAGGGTTTTCAGCCATGACTGTCCCACCACAACCTCTGTACCTCATAGGCAGCTGCCTTTCCTGGTGTATCGAGCTGCTACTTTATTTTGCAGATGCTGGAGGGTTTTTTCACAGCTTGATGCCCTGAAAATTTCAGGGGAGTTTGTCTGGAAAAGACTGTACTGCAGTGGCTCTCAGAAAAAGGGTTGTGAAAGTGTCACTTGGGCACGTCCTTGCCTGTTCACACCATCAAGAAGAGCACCTTGGATCTACCCATCTTCAGGTGGTAGAGATGTGGTGGCTGCCCCATCCCTGGAAGTGTCCCAAGGCCACGTTGGATGGGGCTTGGAGCAACCTGAGATAGTGGAAGGTGTCCCTGCCCACGGCAGGGAGTGAAACAGGATGAGCCTAAAGCTCCCTCCCAACCCACACCAGCCTGGGATTCCATGTAAAAAGCCTTGAGGCCTTGGGTTTGGGATGGGGTTTTGAGCTTTGATGAGATTCCTCCGTGCATCTACTCCACACCGGAGTTTCCCATTCTGTGCTGCGCACAGGGACTGAGGTTTGCTGACCCCTGTCCTCAGGATTGGAGGACATGTGGATGACAACTCCAAGTAGAAATGCTTCCCGTGGAATGGTTAATGTGAGTGTGGTCATTCCATGATCCCAGCCTGGCTCCTGAGTCATCTGCACCCTCAGGGTCCTGCTGTCACGATTGTCACCCGCTCTTAGTAGTGTTGAATGGGCAGAGGAGACGGAGTTGGCCGGGAGGAATCCTTTCCTTCAGGGTTTTGGAGGGTCAGAGCTGAGACTGGACTTTTACTGTACTTTTCCCCTTTCCCAAGCCGTAGCCCCTGGGCGCCCAGAGAGGCTCCTCTGTGGGATTTGCAGTGATGTCACATTCCTGGCTGGCTGCTCCTCACTGCCTTGTTGTTGTGCTCTGATTGAAACAGGGACCTGTGGTTTGGGGCTTTTTTTTTTTTTTTTTTTTTTGAAAACAGTGGTTTGAGGACTTGGCAACTCATTTGAAACGTTCTCCTTCCTGGCAGTTGTGAATTGACACAAGACTTTTCTCCTGGGTTTGTTCTGCTCATCTTTGCAGTATTTGGGTAAAACTAAATGTTCTATTCTGGCATGTTCTGGTGCCTGGGTAGAAGGTACTGCAAAGTGTCCTTGTGAGGAACCACTTGCAGACAGACCTCGGAGAATCCCAGACTGGTTTGAGTTGGAAGAGACCTTAAAGTTCATCCAGTTCCACTCCCTGCCATGGGCAGGGACACATTCCACTGTCCCAGGTTGCTCCAAGCCCCGTCCAACCTGGCCTTGGACACTTCCAGGGATGAGGCAGCCGCAGCTTCTCTGGCCAACCTGTGCCAGGGCCTCCCCACCCTCACAGGGAAGGATTTCTTCCCAATATCCAAACTAAATGTACCCTCTTTCAGCTTAAAGCCACTGCCCCTTGTCCTGTCCCTCCAGGCACTTGCCCACAGTCCCTCTCCAACTCTCTCGTTGCTCCTTTAGGGTACTGGAAGATGCTCTAAGGTTTCCCCAGAGCCTCCTCTTCGGGCCTCCCCAGGCCTAAAGCCTGCAGTGTGCAGAAAGCTGCCATTGCCACCGTCTCCTCTCTGTTTATTGATATTGTTCTTCTTCACTTATGACTTTTCTTGATGACTTTGCCCCAGGAGTCATGTTGGGCTTTGCCTCCAGGACTAACGTGCCATTTTTGAGTTGTGCAGAAATATTGACTTGGTCAGCTCTGTGTTTCTGTTAATAAGTCAAGATTTTGAGTCTTGCCTACATAGAACTGTTCTGCTGGGTGGATTCCAGGGCCTAAAGAAGGCCTACATGAAGGCTGGAGAGGCACTTTTTACAAGGGCCTGTAGTGACAGCAGAAGGGGGAATGGCTTCCCACTGCCAGAGTGTAGGGTTAGATGGGATATTGGGAAGGAATTGTTGCCTCTGAGGGTGGTGAGGCCCTGGCACAGGTTTCCCAGAGGAGCTGTGGCTCCTGGAAGTGTTGAAGGTCAGGTTGGACAGGGCTTGAAGCAACCTGGGATAGTGGAAGGTGTCCCTGCCCATGGCAGGGGGTGGAAGGAGATGATCCAACCCAAACCAGCCTGTGAATATATCATCTAAATCAGATTAACAGGTTCAAATGTTTGGTTGAAGTCCAGAAAAAGGCAGAACTGCACGAAAGCAAAACCAGTGCCTCTGGTGTGCCAGCACTTGCTGGTGCCATCGTGTTCAGCTGAGCAAGTTCCTCCCAGAACAACTAAGGTTTCATTTTACTTTATCTCACCCAGGAAGGTACGAGGTGTGTGGCAGCAGCACCTGCTCGAGCAGGGCCGTAGGGAGGAGCAGATGAATGGTTGTGAACTGAACTCCCATTTCAAGATGCCATCTATTGCTTCTTGCTGGGTAGTCAGTGCCCATCCTTGGGATATTCCCAGGATTATGGAAGGAGCATGTGGTTCTTCAGGAAGACCCTGCAAAGGGTAACGTGCCAACAGGTTTTCTAAATCGTCAGTAAATCATTAAGAGGTGGGGTCTCACCGTGGCGTTAACCTTCGGGGATGGTCTGGTGTCGCTGCTGCAGTTTCAGAAATGAAGGGGAAGACAGTCAGGGAGAGTCCTGCTTCTGAAGGGAAACAGCACTGCTCTGTTGCTACAGCCTCTGCAGGCTGTGGCACTGATGGCAAACATGGGCTTGATTGTAGCTCTCCAGCTGCATCTCCAGCACCTCCAAAATTCCAATGAGCAAGGGCAGCACATCCATAAATAATGCTTCTCTTTACCTCTGGCAGCTGCCTCTTATCTCCTGAGCCACACTGGCTCATCTGCCCCAGAGCTGCTCCTGCAACTGTTCATTTTCCCTTTTATAGCAGCTGGATGGTGTTTTAATGCAGTGTTTGAGACGCCGGCGCAGTTTGGGCGGGAGCGAAGGCTGTAGATGAACTCAGGGGAAAGGCTGCACGGACGTGAAAGGCAACACTTGTGTTCTCAGGGCTTGGGTCAGTGTCCAAAACAGCTGCCAGTGTCTTTATCAGGAGTGAGATGGTGAATTAATGGAGCCAGGAGCAGTCCATGGGTTTCCAGGGAAGTCACAGTGGAGTGTTTGGGAACAGCGAGCTGGACAGGTCCACTTATTTAGCAAATCAAATGCAGTGGGAAGGACCTTTGCAAAGGGCTTTGGAAGCAGCAGGGCCATCAGTGGTATGAGGGTTGACTGAACTGTTTGGATTAAGATCTGTCCTAAACACTGGGTGTCTCTGCAGCCACAGTCACCTTCTCCCTAATAAGGTAAAATATAGGCGGCACATGGGTGAAACTGAGAAAAATGGGATTTTAATGGCAGTAAATAACACCCGCTGTAGGTTGCTGTTGTCCTTCTCCAAGTGTCCCCCAGCTCCAGACTCTGGCCTTTTTTTTTTTCGTGTTTTACTCCTTTTCAGTTCTCCTACAGAGGTGGGAAGGTTTCATAAGCCACAATTCGAGTATTCAAAAGAAAAAACCCACATAAATATTGAGTGCCTCGACTGGTTGGTAGGAAACATGCAGCCAACAGGGGAGCAGAGCACTGGATCAGAGCTTGGTGGAGACCTTGGGGGTTGTTAAAAACCTTTCTCTTGATCCTACTTGTAATCTGAGCACCCTCTTAATCTGTGAGGAACTGCCCTCCTGGGCCACGTCTGTCTTCCTGCTTCTAAATAATTCAAGGAATTCAGGTTTTTTCCATCTCTGCTGAAGGACTCCAAGGCCAGGAGTTTATGCCTTGACTCACAGTCATTTACCTCTGTCAAATCCAGTCTTTCTTGGTGGTTCCATTCCTCCTTACCATCGTGCCAGAGACGAGCCCTGTGTCTGAGCACCTCAACCAGCCCCACCCTGTTTCCATCCCATCTGTTCCCTTTATCAGCCTGGTGTCCATCACCTGCTTCTCCATTTTGCACCAATTTCTGCATTTTTTCCATGTTCTTCATCTGATGAGGAAAAGCTCGTTATCAAAGTAAATACATCTGTTAGTGAACCCTCTTTTACATTCTCCAGAAAAAAAGAAGGTTGTTTTCATGATGTTGTCAATATAACTGTGTTGGTATTTTATTGCTAAAATGCTTTATTTCAACAGATCCTTATAATTTTCAACCGTTTGTGATCAAGGACATTTTATCCCTAAGGGTTAGTTAACGAATTAATTCACACTTTCAGCAGAAATCTGGTGGGAAATTGCACAACAGAAGGGAAATAAAAGATGTGAGACAACTTCTCGGGCAACAACTGACCTGATTATTCCGTTCCTTTAATTTTGGAAAGCTGTTGGGAGCTGGTTGTTTGATGTGATGAGTGTCACTATAAACAAGCCTTGTATTTAACTTACTGCTTGTTCGTAACTGTAAGTGGAAAATGGGTATCCCAAATCCTAAAGGAACTGAAGGAACCAAGTTGTGTGTCCAGTTAGAAGCAGATGTTGGGGAGCAGATTTTGGGCAGCAGCCCTGAAACCCCTCTTATGTCTCCTGCGCTGATCCCACAGCATGGGCAGCAGGTGAGGGGGAATTCTGCGCCCTCAGGTGAGACCACCCTGCAGAGCTGCCCCCAGCTCTGGGGAACAACAGCACAAGGGTGTGGAGCTGTTTGAGCGAGTCCAGAGGAGGCCACGGAGCTGCTCCAAGGGCTGTAGCCCCTCTGCTCTGGAGCCAGGCTGGGAGAGCTGGGGGTGTTCAGCTGGAGAAGAGAAGCTCCAGGGAGACCTGAGAGCCCCTTCCAGTGTCTAAAGGGGCTCCAGGAAAGCTGGAGAGGGATTGGGGACAAGGGATGGAGGGACAGACCAAGGGGGAATGGCTTCCCACTGTTGGAGGGCAGGGTTAGATGGGATATTGGGAAAGAATTGTTGAGTGTGAGGGTGGGAAGGCCCTGGCCCAGGTTGGCCAGAGAAGCTGTGGCTGCCCTATCCCTGGCAGTGTTGAAGGCCAGGTTGGATGGGGCTTGGAGCAACCTGGGCTAGTGGGAGGTGTCCCTGCCCATGGCAGGGGGGGAAATGAGATGATCTCGAAAGTCCGTTCCAGCCCAAACCATGCTGGGATCCTGGGATCATGTCTCTGTTCAGGTGTCCGGGTGCTCTTTAGCAGCTGGATCTCCGTGCAGGGGGTCACATGGCCGTGGAAGGACCATGGAACTGTTCCGTGAGCAGAGCACCCAAACTGCCTCTGAATCTGTGCAAGGCTTTTGATTCTGCATAAACAGGGGCAGCTGTAGGTCCATGTGGAATCATGCTGTGATTAGGTAGGAAAGCGGCTGCAGTTCAGGTGAGATTTGCAAACCCAAATATTCTGGCTCCTGAAAATCTGGGATGTAGAGAAACTAACAGGGGATGACAGGCATTAATCCATGTTTTTAGTGGGGCAGTAAGGCAGGAGGAGACAGTCCAGTTCTCCTGCCAGCCTTTGCTTTCCTTGTCCTTTCATTTTCATTGTCCCTGGGTCTGTGCTGGCTCAGCTGACCCAGAGAAAGTTCTTGGAATGTGAGCAGAGTTGGATTTGTGTCCTTTGGGAGAAGGGGAGAGGAGAGAACCTTTGCCCGGGAGCAGTGGGACGGGCACATCTATTGCTTCTGGTGCCTCAAAACCATTCAATGCTATTTTTTTCATGTCACCAAGTGTCCCTTCACCCCAACCTTCTTTATCTGGGATGAGTTTTTCCTGAGGAACACAAGACACTTGGCACATCCAGGAATAACCACCACAGGATGGTTATTTGGGGCATTTGGGGCTTCAGATCAGGGAGAACATTGAATTTTCAACATGAGCATTTAATTTTCAGCACATTAACAGTTAATTGGCAGAGGCATGAGATAGAAAAACCAAGCAGAGCAGAGCATAATGAAAGGAAAAAAGTATTTCATTACAGCAAAGAGCTGATGTTTCATTCTCTTACGTCCTTGTAGTGGGACTGTCTGATGCCTTTTTCAGGCCATTAGAAGGGAAAAGGAATGGAGTTCCAGGGCCAAATGGCAAAACATTACCTAAGATGTTAAAAAAAAAACAACAAAGGGAGAGATCACAGTTGCAACTAATCCTGAGCCTGAAAATATTAGAGGAGAAAAAGTGGGAACGAGACAGAATAATTAATAGCGTGAAGAAAGTGGGATGAAAATTGTCGGTCCTGAAGCACGAGGACACTTAATGGAATAGAGAGTGGCAAAACTGCTGGAAGCACCTACTTATCCCAAAGCCCATTAGCTTGGGAGACTCGCTGTCACCACGGGTTATTATGTGAGGAGCTCAGCAGGATCCCTTTGAAGAGCTGCTGTCGATGAGTGTGCTCGGAATTAACAGAAAAATAGTCAGGGAATAAAACTGAAACCTCACAAAGCTTTGAAGAGGCAAACAAGCATCCCAGGGCAACCTGAGAGGGTAGAACTTCAAAAGAAACCTTTTTGTGGGATGAGGTTTCTCGTTTTTCCCTGTGCCTGGTGACGCAGTGGGGATGAGATGAGTAGTGGTTTTGTCACTGGTGTCCCGCTTGCCTTCCTGCATGGGATTCCTGCATGGGATGCAGCATCCTTTCTTTTTTAGAAAGACTGAGTTCATCAACGTGTGTGTGTGGGGGGGTGTTATCCTGTTTTCATGATTTTTTTCACTTTCTCATATGATTCTCTGCTCTGACATTCCCACAAAGCCGTGTGGGGGAGGTGGTCTGGGGCCAGTGTAACAGTTTGTTTCTGAGGATCTCCCAAACCCGCAGATCTTCATAGAATCCCAGAGTGGTTTGGGTTGGAAGGGACCTTACAACCCACCTCATTCCACCTCCTGCCATGGGCAGGGACACCTTCCACTATCCCAGGTTGCTCCAAGCCTTGTCCAACCTGGCCTTGGACACTTCCAGGAATGGGGCAGCCACATCCTCATATACCAAAGCTGTTCCAGTCAGTCAGGTGCCCTGTGCCACTACAGAAAATCCTGGGTGTTAACTGTGTTCCTGCTATTTATTTGGCACTAATGCCTGGAAAAACAAGGAAGACATTAGGATTTCAGGATTCCTGAACCAAGTCCGCAATCAGGACTTTGGGAAGGGAAACGCTGACTTTCCATGGCCTACTCTGCCTGGAGCCAACCTCCTGCTCCGGCTGCCTTCCTGTCCTCAAATCCATTCTCAGCCCTTTAAAGGATTCTTTTAATTACATCTGATTACTGAAAAGACACTCTAATTTCCCCGAGTCCTTTTAGTTACTGAAATTTCTAAGATCATGCGAAAAGTTTTCAAGGAATGAAAACAAACCACTCCTGGGTTACTGAGTCAGCTCTTCCCACGTGGGATGTCATTTTGGTACAGTTGCTTGGAATATGGGATTTTTGTGTACCATCCCAACCTGATTAAGTTTAGGTTGTTTTTTGTTTGTTTTTTTTTTCCCCTCAACCTGAGGCTGTTTGTCAGTGGCTGGAGGAGGAGGAGGAGGTGTAGGAGCTCCGTGGCTGGGCAGGGAGTGCTGCACAGCTTTTGCCTCTCCAGCGGTGACAGCTGAGGTGTGATGGGAAATAATTCCCCTTTGAGGAAGTTTGCCAAAAAAAAAAAAAAAGAAGGTAAAAATAGCCTATACTGATGACGCCGATGCACTGACAGAACAAGTTTTTCTGCGATGTTCCTCTGCTTGGGCAGGGCCAGTAGAAAGGCAGGACTTGGCTTACAAAAGCCCGAGTGCTATTTTTGGTGGCTCCTTGCACTCCTCGGTGGGGCTGGGGGGGGTGTGGTGCCTGTAAAGTACTGGGCAAATTGCTCTGAAGGTGGCCTCCAGGTTCCTCCTCACATCAGGTCGCACAACAACTTCTCCTGCTACTAAGTAACCTATTAACTGATTTACGTCCCTGGTTCCCCGTGAAAACATGGCCAGGACGAGAGCTCAGTTTGTGCTGTTGATACAACAGGCTCTGGATGTACAAGGGTGCAGGAAAACTCCTTTTTGTTGTCTTGGACTCTTCCACTTTGGCTGCCTGCTGGCTCTGAGCTTCTGCAGCTCTGTGGTTGCTCTTTCAGTAGGGGTGATCCCTGTGTCCCTCCTCTCATCCTCTCCTCTGCAGGGAGAACCACAGCCTTGTTTTCTGGGAGAGCGGGTTTTTAATTTCCTTCTCTCTTTTGATCTATCACAGATGCCACTTTCTAACCACCCTGCCCAAATCCAAAGGCTGTGACTGAAATCTTTTTAGGAGGATGATGTTTGGAGCCACGTGGCTCTGCAGTTGAGAGTTGGGGAAAATTGCTAACGGGATTTGTGTTGGTTCCCTTTGCTCTTGACTGTGACTTGGGGGCTGGTTGTGAAAAGTGTAACCACAGCAGATCACAGTCAGCTGCAGCAGGACAGTGTTAGGGACTTAAAATCAGCTCTAAACATAACTAGCAGGCTCTGCTCTTCTCTGGGATGGGATGGGGTAGGGGTCTCCCATCTGTCCTTTTGCAAACCTGCACTGCCACAGGTGAGACACGACAGGTGTGTCTTCAACACACCCACGTAAGACGTTCTCCTTTGAGGGTTTCCACTTTATTTTCCTAATTTCCATCCATGTAATGACAGCAGGATGAGTTAGGAGAGGGCAGTTGCAGGAACACACTGACACTTCCCACGTTAGTCCTCGGGAATCATATTAGCATAGGAATGACATGAGCCATTTCGTTAGGATTGTTTGTGAAACAGTGTGAGGATCATGGAATCACAGCATGGTTTGGGTGGGAATGGACCTTAAAGAAATCTAATTCTGCCCCCTGCTTTGGGTAGGGGCACCTTTCACTAGCCCAGGTTGCTCCAAGCCCCATCCAACCTGGCCCTCAACACTTCCAGGGATGGGGCAGCCACAGCCTCTCTGGCCAACCTCGGCCAGGGCCTCACCACCCTCACACCCAACAATTCCTTCCCAGTATCCCATCTAACTGGCAGTGAGATCCCCTCTGGCAGTGGGAAGCCATTCCCCCTTGGTCTGTCCCTCCAGCCCTTGTCCCAGGTCCCTCTCCAGCTCTCCTGGAGCCTCTTTAGACACTGGAAGGGGTTCTCAGGTCTCCCTGGAGCTTCTCTTCTCCAGCTGAACACCCCCAGCTCTCCCAGCCTGACTCCAGAGCAGAGGGGCTCCAGCTCTTGGATTATCTCCACAGCCTCCTCTGGAGTGGCTCCAGCAGCTCCACACTCTTGTGCTGTTGTTCCCCAGAGCTGGGGGCAGCTCTGCAAGGGGGGTCTCACCTGAGTGGGCACAGGGGCAGAACCTCCCCCTTCCCCTGCCCGCCCCTTGGCCAGCAGGATGGACACAGTGGCCCATGTTGAAAATATTCAAAATTGGTTTAATTATATTTTTTAAATAATCAATTATTTTTTAAAATTATGATTAGTGGTTTATTATCTCCTATGGTAGCAGGTAAACGAGCAACTCTGAAGGGCTCAGTTGTCAGCCTGGGGATATATTGGCACAGGAAGGTTGTCACTCTGGATGAATGCGTTTATTTGACTTGTCCTGATGGGATTTTTTGGGAAGGGTATTGGCAGGGTTTGGGAAATCCCCTAAAAGTACCTCTGAGCAATGGAGAGGGACCTTTGTCCAAGCAGGTGATTGTAAAAATACTGGGAAATCGGTCCCAGGCAGATGGTCATGGGAAGTGGGTCATGGAGAAGGGAGAGCACAAGAAGGTGTTTGATACGTGAAGTTGTAAACTGGTACCAAAACCCCCCAGTGAATCTGAGAACTTTGTGACTGATGTGGTGACAGAATCCGTGTTTCGGTGTCGTGTTGGGGCACAATGCAGCATCGTATGGGAGTGACATTCCAGGCTATTTTTTCTCATTGGAAAATCCACCCGTGAGTTCTGGAAAACATCATCGCCACTTGCATCTCCTGGATGAAATCCGTTGGCAGGACAGCCCCACTGCCTCCCGGCTCCAGGAGGAGAGGGGAAGGTTTGTGCCAGGATGTGGCAGGAGCCAAGGATAGTGCAGGGCTTTGGGGTTTTGTTGGTTTTTAAAATCTAGAGCTTGCAGGTATGATTGTAGAAGTAAAGCATAAAAAAGAGTCTTTGCAGGAAAGTTTGTACTGTTTTTAAATTAACTTTTCCTCTTTTTTTTTTTTTTTTGTCATTAGAAATTAAAACCTGCATTTTTCACTCCTCTTCTTTCACTGGTGCTTTTAAAGCTATTTTTCCTCCTCCTTTAATCCGACATAAAAATCATTAAGGAACCCTTTTGCAGGCTGAAGTCAACATGGTGAGTTAAGGGTTGGAGCTCTCTTAGGGAAAGCACCCAGGGAATGACAGAATTTGAATATGATGTGAAGATAAAATACAAGTGTGGAAAATGACATCACCCTTCTCCAGCCTGAGCATGATATAACACTCCTGGATGCCAAGACAGGGATTAAGCCAGAGTCTGATATCCTGCAAGAGCACTTTCCTCTGGGTGTTAAGCCTCTGTTTAAAAAAAAGAAAAACCCTAATCCTGCTTGTCTCAGCCCCTGTCCCGCGAGCCAGAGGGGAACCACAAAAGCTGCTCAATCCATTGCTGCAGATCAAGCCAAATGTGCGACATGTTCAGGCACAGGTGGGAAGGGAGTGGGACAGCAGGAACCCACAGTTCTCCATGAACACACAAGGGGGACCTGGGACCCACTCGATGGAGTGAACCTGGTGGGAGATCAGTTTTGGTGGATGAAAAATTCACTGTGATCCATCCGCAGGCGCTTGCAGCCCCGAAACCAACCACGCCCTGGGCTGGTCCCACAGCGTGGGCACAGGGGAATGGCTTCCCACTGTTGGAGGGCAGGGTTAATGGGATATAGGAAAGGAATTGTTGGCTGTGAGGGTGGTGAGCCCCTGCCCCAGGTTGGCTGCCCCACCCCTGGCAGGGTCCAAGGGCAGGTTGGACGGGGCTTGGAGCAACCTGGGATAGTGGAAGGTGTCCCTGCTCATGGCAGGGGGTGGAACTGGACGAGCTGTAACATCCCTTCCCACCCAAACCCCTCTGATTCTGTAAGTGAGGCACTAAAACCTCCATTAGGAGCAGTAGATGGATTTAGACCTTGCCTAGTTCAAGCCACTCTTCCTAGTGATTTTGTGTCTTTTTCATTCTGACCCAGCAGTGTTCTCTCAGCTTTGGTGATGAGCCGTAGATGTGGTGGCAGGTTTTGTTTGTGGTGCTACTCTCCTTCCTCACCATCCTCCTCATTTGCTGCTCCTTCCCTAATTTAGCTCTCACAGTGTCTCTCCCTCCCTTAGACGCTGCTCCATCTCAGAACAGCAGTGACAGTCCCAACAAACCACCCTCAGCACTGTTCCTCTCCCTACAGCTACAAAGCCAGGCTGGAACCACCTTCCATATGTGGTTTTCTCCAGCCCCCAGGGAGCAAAAACAGTGTCAGAGAGAAAAAATGGGATTTTTGTAGTATTTTAGTCCATGTGGTCACCACTCCTCTGAATGAGCCCTTCAGTAGTATCTGGCACCCCTAAACCCTACTCCAGTCAAAGTGTATTTTGAGTTGCTTTATTTAATCTCTTAATTAATGATGATGATCATCACCAACGTCCAACGCTTACTGGGAACGGGGGGTTGGCTTCTCATCCTGGTCATTAGATCCCTTTAGGAGATCCAAGAGCTTGAATTGCTCTTGGTTTTGCTTGTTCTGATCTCAGATAATTCCTCCTCACACTGGCCAAGCATTGCTAATACGTGTGTCTTTAAAAAAAGACGTAAATGTGGATTTTTTTAGAATAAAAACTGATTTCTTTCATTTTTTACTCCTACGTGCAGCATAATTTTTGGTGAATAGATAGTTTGAGGTAAAGAAGAAAACACATACACTTTTTTCGTGGTTTTTTCCTCCTTTTTGGAAATTAAATATAGCACTTAAACCCACAGAAGTGATGGAAGGAGGGAGATTTTCAGCTGAAAATCTTAGGTAAATACCACGGCAAAATTCAGTAGGTATTAAAATGTGGTTTTGTCCTTTGAGTCATCTTGGAATGAGACATTTGTGTTCCAGTAAGTACAGATGTAATTATGAAGCTAAATTTCACCTTCGAGATTAAATGGGGGGAAAATGGGAATGGCTGATAAGGATTTTAAAGCAACCATCAAATGGTGATGAAAATCACTCCCTAAATAATTTCTGTGGTAGGGTATCAACAGGTTCCTGGGATTTAGTGCCAAATCCCTGGGAGCAGAAATGCCAATTGATTCCTGGGGGAACGCATTAAAAATGTATTTCGTGTATTGAAAGGAAAGCAAACAAATAAGGCTCCCAGAGAGCCACTAAAAATCCATATCCAGATTGGGGTTTTGGAGGGATTTCCTGAAGAGTAAGAATTCTAGTGCTGCCTTTTTTTTCCTGAATATTTCATTGGAAGCACCTTTCATCCTTGTATAGAAATTCTAGGAAGCCCATCAAAGGCCCTAAAGGAAAAGGGGGTATTTCCTCTCTTCCTGTGCTCACATCTGATTTCCTGGAGGGAAGAGTGATCTCTGTTTCTGCTCCACAGAAGCAGAAAAGGTATTTTGTGGTGCCTGACTTGACTTAAATCACCGAACTGCTCCTGTCTTTGTGTTTTGCACCAAGTCTTGCAAACTCCAACCTGGAAAGAAACGTTTCTGACCAGCCTGGAGTTGTGAAGTGTGTGTTGATAGGGGTCTGAAAGGAGAATTGTTGCTTGTCTTCCTCCTGGAGGGCAGGAAACACCCGCACGCGTGGCTTCATTCCAGAGGAGCTGCTGGGTCATCAGGGGAGAAAGAATCCATAGGTGTTTCCTATGGCTGTATCGAGGTCATTCCTGTTTAACAACTGAATTTCTGAAACTATTGCAGGTTCTCCTTGGGAAAATCACACGGAGAGTTGCTTGTAAAGCCAGATATTTTGGGATGGGGGGGAGTTCTGCGTTTGTAGGGAATGCTGGCGACGGGTTTACCCGCTGCGAACAAGTAATGTGGATAACATCCATCATGAGGTACACACACACAGTCTCCAGGGAAAACGCTGGAAAACTGGAGGAAGAAAAGGCCAACAAGTCTCGTGGAGTTGACAGCAAGGCACCAAATCGTCTGCTGGGCTAAAACAAGGCACCAGGTCAGGCTGTCCTCTTAACAAATCTTCTCTTCTAGATCCAAGAGATTTTCCAGTGTCAAAGGTTCCCTTCTCAAGTTCTCATCGCTCGTAGAACATCTGGAGTGGGTGCACTGACCTTGCTCCCACATCTACGTTGTCCCCTGGTGAAAAATTGGGATTTAACAGCCTCAGGCTGACCGAAAAGTGCAGAAGTTTGGTCACGTTGCCCAGCGCAGTCATTCAGCACGTCGTTATGGCTGTGCCCAGATTTGCATAATGCTGGGAGATGGGATAAGGGTTGTCAGAGTTGATAAACTCCCCAGGTATTTAATCCTCATTAGGGCTCTAAGTCGTTTTGGTGCTCACTCACTTTCCAGCTGTGCTCTTTAAGTCCACTTCTCATTAACCGGGGCTGTGCTCAGGAACTGGGGTCTAAACCCGCCTCCTAAGCTGTGTTTTTTATGGTAATGACCCCAAATGGGTTGTGGTCTCCAATATGTGAGTGTCAAAGGGCATTTTTTTCCATGTAAAACGGGCTTTGGGTTTTCCTGCCTCGCTCTCCTAGAGGAGCGTGCGCTGGGGGGGCAGCAGTGAGGGGATGCTCAGAAACCCTCCTGAGCAAACTCAAACGTATAAAATGGCTGCTCAGATGGAATATTAATGGGGTTTTTGATGAGCTGGTCATTAGAGCTGCCCATACCCAAATATCCATCCCCCCACCTTGCTGCATCAGTAGTTTATCCCTCGCATTAGCCATGAGGGGAGACAGGCAAACCTCTCAACCAGCTGAGATGTTTGAAGCCTTTAGGGACCTGGAGCTGTCTCACGAATCCCCCTTTGGAATTATTCTTACCCGGAATTGATCAGTGCATCGGTTTAATTCCTCGGGCATACCAAAGGGATGAGCTTTGCTTTGCTGTTGCTTTCTTCTGAATTTTGGAGTCTCCGTGTCGAGCGATGCCCTTCACAGAAACAGTGATTTGTTTTAGGCAGGCTCTTTTCAAACAAAATGTTAGGGGGATTGTTTATGCTGGTCACAAGAGCCCTTCATCCCATGGTTTTGTTTGGGTCAAAAATGTTTAAAGCTGAACGTCAGAGGCCAGTTGCTGTTGCAGATTCGCTCCAAGGTTGGGTTGGTTGGATGGAATAATTGAGGAATTGCTGAAATAATTTGGCTCTTGTGTTTCGGTATCACTCTGGTGAGTAGAACCCACACTACAGGGAATGTTCCTCTTGGCTGTGGAAGTGTGTGACTAAAACCAGTGTCATCTTGATGGTTTTTACCTCAGACAATATCCTGACTTGGAAGGGCCCCACGAGGATCCTTGAGTCCAACTCAGCAGGATCTGTTTGCCTTGTTCTACCTGGGGTGTGCAGGCACTGGGATAGTGCTGCAATTATGTGCTCTTTGCCTTTCCAAGCCCTTCAGCATTTGTTCCCACCCGTTCTCTATTCTCCAGGCTTTATTTATTCTCCCTAGTCTGAGCAATTTACAAGTATTTTAGTTTTGTACTCAGATTTGAACTGTTGCTCTTGCTTGTGTGCTGGGTTAGTCAGCAATATAAACACTGAATCCAATAAGGATCACGGGGGAACTTTATATTCCAGCAGATCATGTGAAAATGGCTGTCAGAGGTTAGCTGGGCGTCTTGGAATCATGGAATCCTTTAGTTTGGAAAAGCCCTCTCAGACCATCGAGTCCAACCATTGCCGTAGCCCTGCCACGGCCACCACTGACCCATGTCCCCAAGTGCCACAACCACAGGGCTTTTAGATCCCTTCAGGGACAGGGACTCCCTCACTGCCCTGGGCACCCTGTTCCAATGCCTGATCATCCTTTCCATGAAAAAAATTCCTGAAAATCCAACCTAAACCTCCCCTGGCACAACTTGAGGCCGTTCCCTCTCCTCCTGTCCCTTGTTCCCTGGGAGCAGAACCCGACCCCCACCAGGCTCCCCGCTCCTGTCAGGGAGTTGCAGAGAGTGAGAAGGTCCCCCCGAGCCTCCTTTTCTCCAGGCTGAGCCTCCCCAGCTCCCTCAGCCACTCCTGGTGCTCCAGCCCCTTCCGCAGCTCCGTTCCCTTCCCTGGACACTCTCCAGCCCCTCAATATGTTGTAGTTTTCCGTGTATAAGCTTGGTGAAGATTTTAACCTTTCTTCTTTCCCTGGATTTTCTGTGTATCGCCAAATATTTTGAAAAACTCCAACAAAAGCAGACCTTAAGTCGGAGTTTCAAACCTCAGCTGAGTTCAGGATGGCAGGAGCAGGGAATGCTGCTCTGGGATGGGGCTGGGGGCTGCTATGGGGGCAGCAGCAGACAGAGGATGTGCTCCTGCGTTCGGTGACTTTGTGATCTCAATTCTCATGAATCTACTGAATGCATACAAATGTGTTTTACAGAGGCTTTTAATTTGAGCAGATTTGGGGTTCTGAGATTATATCTTCTCCCGCCTGTAAAACACAGGCTGTCGCTGCTGGAACTGTGAGTCCTTGTTCCAAAACACTTCAAAGAGACATTTTAATTCTTAAGTCTGTCTTCCCCTTGTTCCTTTTGGCAGAAGATGTTTCCAGAAGTTGATCTATTTTTAAGGTGGCCTGAATCCGATGCCGATCACGGCAACTTTAGACCACTTAGTCCAGGGGTGAGGACTGCACCACTGCCCTGAGCAGCCTCTTCCAATGCCTGACAACCCTTTCTGGGAATAAATTGTCCCAGAATCCCAGAATGTGTGTAAAGTTGGAAGGAACCCACAAGGATCATCAGGTCCAACTCTGGCCCTGCACAGGGCACCCCAACAACCCCAGGATGTGCCCGAGAGGACACTGTTGAGCCTGCAGGGCCCCAGTGTTGAGGAATGTTGGGGGGTGACTGCCTTGGGAGTCTTGGGAACGGTCAGACTGGGAAGGTCCCTTAACACGAGCATCCCAGCCCAGCAATTGTCTGGATTTGTCACTACAACAGAGAAAAGAAATTGGCTTCTAAAGAGCCAGCAGATTTGCCAGTGAGACCCTTGTGTAGGTGAACTCCACCCGTCCTGGATTATCCCTACGTTGCATTGCCAGGAGTTTCCTCTCAGCTCTTCCCATTCACCCATGGCTTCAAAAAGCAACGGTTGAAAAATTTGAGATCTAGGTTGTTGATTATGGTTGTGGGTCCCTAATTATCCTTAATATCCAACTTAAACCTCCCCTGGCATGGACTGTGTTACTCCCTTTCTCCTGGTCCAGCTGCAGGGGGAGAGGAATGGAGACCACACACTGGGTTTTATTGGATGTGAAGAGAAAACGTTGACAGAACAGCTTGTGGTCACACTAAATGATGCCACCTCCAAAAATCCAGGGGAAAAGAGGTGGGAATAAGCTGAAAGAAGATAAATGATGCTACATGAGCTTTATGGCATCGTTTGGGGTCAATGAAACGAGGCCACTCAGCTGATGTTCCTCGAAGGGAGGGTTGGTGAGAAGGATTTCAAGGCAATGTGTGACAAGCACCGATTTGTTACAGTTCAGGCTTTAATTGAAATAATTATGTGTGAACCTTCTGTTTCCTTTTTTATTCTTCTGCAGTGGCTAAAACAAACTGAAATTTAACAGTCATGGTACCATAAGTTTTTGGGGTATTACTATGCACCAAGGCTCTACTCGGGGTAATCATTTAAACCAGGGAAGAACCAGAAGCAGCAAGAACAAAGATAATCTTTAAATATGGATTCCTGCTTTCTGGTTCTGTCTGGAGGTGTCTGTCCCGAAGCCCAAGGATCCTCCTTTGATCTTGGCTTTCATCCCATCAAGCGAAATCTCTTTGATCGTGGCTGGGAGCACCGTGGTGGGGATGTTATTCCTCTTTCTGGGAGAGCTGCTGGAGGAGCAGTGAACCTGCTCCCTATGATTTGTAGCTCCCGTTGGCAGGACCTGGAAAACTTCACATTTTCAGGAACAGGCAGATTTCCTAGAGGGTTTTTAGCCTCCCGCTTTGTGATGCTTCTGCTGGTGCCAGGCACTGCCTGGCCTGGCGGGTGCGTTCCCACCGCTTGCTGTTGTTGCTGTGCAATATCAACCCTCCTCTTTCCTTCTCCCCAGGGAACTTTTCAAGAATCTTGGTGAAGTTTTTATATATATTTTAAATATTTTGTGTATATCACAGAATCCCAGAATATGCTGAGCTGGAAGGGACTCACAAGGATCATCCATCCAACTCCTGGCCCTGCACAGGACCATTCCCAGGAGTCACACCAGGTGCCCCAGAGGATCATCCAGGTGCTCCTGGAGCTCTGTCAGCCCTGGTGCTGTGTCCACTGCCCTGGGGAGCCTGTACAGTGCCCAACCACCCTCTGAGGGAAGAACCTTTTCCCGAGATCCAACCTGACCCTGCCCTGACACAACTCCAGGCCATTCCTGGGGTCCTGTCACTTGTCCCCACAAGATATATATTTATTTTCTTTCCTTTTGCCACAGTGTTGGGATTTGTGGTGTGATCCTGTGTATCATCCCCTTGAATGCACCAAAAGAACCCAAGTCAAAGCCAGGGGCACATCTCCCAGCCGTGGGATTGCACCCAGCTCCTGTTGGCACACGCGGCATAAACTAAAACAGTGAACAAAAGATTTGGCAAGGGAGAAATAGGAACGTTGGACGTGGGAGCTCGAGAGGGAAAAGCCCTTTTAAGAGCAGAGCAGGAATCCTTTGCAATGACCTTTTCTTCTTCTCCCCCTCAGGCTGTGACTGTGAGGAACTCCATGGCCAAGTCGTTGTACAGCGCCCTGTTCGACTGGATCGTGTTCCGGATCAACCACGCGCTCCTCAACTCCAAGGACATGGAGGAGAGCACCAAGGTAACGTCCCAGCAGCTCTCTGGGCTGGGCTCTTGTGGTTTTGAAATAGGTGAAACATGACTTGAGCTCTGGCAGCACCTGCTTAACATCAAGCTAACTTTTCCTTGCTTAATAAACGAGGGCATTGTTATTTTAAGTGGTGTTTGCTGAGCTGAGGAGGGTGAAGCCCCTCAAATATTATGTCCTCAAAGCAACCAGGGAAGAGATTTTGTTGTAGCAACAACAACCTGTTTCCCCCACCCCCTCCAGGAGTGATGGCAACTGATTTTCCTCCCAGTGTGTAAAACTGGAGGACTATATGAAATGGAGGGGAAAAGGGGAATTCTTGCTAATGTGGGGTGTTGGAATGAAATTGCTCCATAAAAATAATGGAAATGGTGAAGGAACTGTGGTATCTGGAGGTGGCACATGCATCAGGAGTAGAAAACTGAAATTATGGGGCAAAAAAGGGCTGGATGGGAAGAGTGAAGCCAGTGCAGTGCTGTACCACCTTCCCAAGGAACTGATTGAAGGATGGCAGGAGGTTTCCTGTGATAGCAGGGGCTGGATGCCAGGACTCAGGACGTCCTCTCCCAAACCTCTTGTGTATCCATCCACCCTTGTCGTGCCAGGGGGACACTGACCCCAGAATTCCCAGGGGTATGGATGTGTCTGTGCACACAAGCACTTGCAGCTCCCAGCTACCCTTAGCTTGGGAATCCTGGGCATGTTTTGGGGGGGGGGGGTTGTGCATCAATCTAAAGCCACAGCTGCCAACAGAGGGACAGTCATGCTGGGCACTAACACCCCGTGTGGTTTGTGCTGTAGGAGCGGAGTTGCAGAGGCTTCCAGCGCAGTCACTCCTTTATTCAGCTCCCCAGAAATCCTTGTGGAGCCTGATGATGGCCTGGAAATAAATCCAGGGCTAGAAAATTTGCTTTTCTGACAAGAAGAGGTTGTTAAAGTGATAATACCCAGTGAGTCTTCTGACTGCACATGTTGCCTCTCCCTCTGTTTAATATTTTACCGAAAACATTGTGTTCTCTCCTGATTTTTTCTCCAAGTCATCAGAAGTTTTGTCTGGGCTGTCAGGAAAAAAAAACCCCACACTGTTTGTGTATTCAGTGAAGCAAGAAAGGTGGATTTGTTTTGATAAGGAAATGCATCTCAAATGCTAATTAATTTTTTATTACCAATCCAATTTTTATTATTATTTAAATTTATTTAAATTATTTTTTAATTCAGAAGCAGACTAGGACACTCTTGCCTGCTTAGTCAGCATGTCTGGGGGGGCAGGGCACCACAGTGGGTGTTTATGGGCCATTAAACTTTGGTTCCCAACCTTAAATCTCAGCAGGTAAAAGCCAGAACAGCCCAAATTCCTGCTGTTTTCCAGCACAGACGCTGCACGTTAACTCTCTGCTTCCTGCAGCCAAGACTCCCGTGGAGAGTAACTACCTTCCCCTTGCCCCTCTCCCTGTGTCGTCTCACGAATTCCCAGTTCCCGGGTTTCTGACCCATTTGTTTGCTCCACATCACGTGGTGTAGCTGTAAGATCCAGGTCAGGCAGGAGCAGCGTTGCCCTTGTGCCGGAGTAGATCCAACCCCACTGGCACACACCCAGCACCCAGAGCTGCAGGAACGTGCCAAGGTCCAACCAGGCCGTCCTGGGCTGTACCCGTGCCAGCTTTTCTGAAGCAGGAAGGCAGTGCATAAAATCCCAGGAAATGTCTACTCCTCAGGCAGGACTGTGGTTTGATTTATCTTCGGGGTTCTCTGTGAACGTTGATTCACAGATCTGCTGAGTTTGAAGGAACCCATAAGGATCATCCAGTTCAACTCTTAGCCCTGCACAGGACCATCCCCAAGAGTCACACCAGCTGCCCCAGAGGATCATCCAAATGATCCTTGAGCTCTGGCAGCCTTGGTGCTGTGCCCACTGACCTGGGGAGCCTGTTCAGTGCCCCACCACCCTCTGGGGGAAGAACCTTGTCTTGAGATGCAACCTGACCCTGCCCTGACACAACTCCAGGCCATTCCCTGGGGTCCTGTCCCTGGTCCCCACAGAGCAGAGCTCAGTGCCTGCCCCTCCTCTTCCCCTCTGGAGGATTTCCACAAGTCCCCCAGAAATCATGAAAGTGCCCAAATCCTCCCCATTTGCTGGGCAGAGGAGGAAGGAGAGATTTACGTGCTTTGCTCGGAGCAGATTCATTAAACATTGACCAGCTGATTTTCCCTCGAGTGGTTCTACCACGTCACCTCCATGACCCTTGGTTTAGCCCCCAACTTGAGTCCTTCCAGCACAGAGGGAGGAAACATCTCTCTCTGACCTGGACAGGGCCTGGAATAGCTGCTCCTTTGCCCTTCAGGAATAATGTGGCTGCCAGACCGAGGACGTCCCTGGCTCTGTGGCTGAGACATCAACCAACAATCACCACCCTGGAGAGATGGAGCCACTGCCCATTAATTTGGGCTTTCCTACCACTTTACAATCCTCTTGAAATCCTTTTCAGCCTATGCTTGGAGAAGCCCCAGCTGAGGATAGAGGTTCTTTACCTCCCATGTGTGGTCATGAGGTTGGGCAACACCAGCGAGGAGCTGGGAGGTGAACTGGGAGCAGTGGCATCTCTAAACCCTGGGAATATGTCTTGGATGACATCTACGTGCTGCCATCTACCAGCTCCCTCAGAAATCTTGTAAACACACCAAATCTCTTATTTCTGAAAGAAAAACACAACCTTGTACCTCAGCAACTCCTGAGTGGGCAGTGAGTACACAGATGTGACTCTCCCTGCAGCAAATGTCCTGGACTGATCCCAGCCCACACTTGCCACTGATATTCCTCTGACTTTTAAGGGATGTCTTTGAAATAATCCTGCAGGTTGGGAAGGTTCAGAAGGTGTCAGATGATGGATTTTGGGCAGAGGACTTCCTTAGAGGAAAACCACGTTATACGGAGGCAAAATAAGGCTCAAAACCATCTGGATTCAGAGTGTGTATGGGAGAAGCTGATGAGAAAAATTACCATGAAAGTTTAGCTTTGTGAGTGAAAATTTTGATTTGAGTGGGACAATGGGAATGGAGGCAATTTTCAGATCCCAGTATGTGTTTATTTGATGTCAGCAGTAAGGAGAAGATCAAAAGATGAAACTGGGTAGAAAAAAATAAACATTTGGCCATCGCTCTTCCCCATTTTCAAGCAAGTATCTGGGAGATGTAAATCAGACCTTTGATATCCAAATTTAGTTAAATGTACAGTGAAATATTTTGGGAAAACACAGTGGGATTTGGCTTATCTTGCTTGCTGACAGCATATTATTCCTGAGCAGAGTTGTGAATAAGTTATTTGGTAGTTCTTGGTAATGGCAGCTGTGGATCGGCTTCACTTCGACTCCCTTTTCCTTGGTCTTCTCTCCCTCACTTTCAGCTTCTTTTATGTTCTCATGATCCCCTACAAACTGTCTGAAATTTGACCTTTATTAATGAGTTCAGAGCCTTTTTCTTCTCTGGAGAATGAGATTACTCAACCTCAGAGACTCTCTTATTGAATTCCCCTTCCATAAATCAGGTTAGGAATTGTTAGAAGTCCATCTCGTTGCTCCAAATGATGATATAGTGGAAATTGTGGTGGATCAAAAGGCATTTCCAAGGGGTTTGGTTAAGCTTTACCCATTTGGTTCTTGTGAAGTGTCTTAATGTCTTCCTAAATCACCTTGCTGCTGTTTTCGGGTGACATGCTGCCTACGTGGGGATGATGGTGAACTCATGGCCACAAAGAAAATTAAAATTAATGGCCATGGCGAAAAATTCACGGTTGGATTCATGAAAAATTTGTGGCCGTGAAGAAAAGTCATTAAAATTAACGGCTATGAAGAAAATTCATGGTTGAATTCATGAAGAAAGTTCATTTAAATGAGTGGCCATAAAGAAAATTCATGGTTGGATTCATGCAGAATTCGTGGCCGTGAAGAAAAGTCATTTAAATTAATGGCCATAAAGAAAATTCATGGTTGGATTCATGCAGAATTCATGGCCATGAAGCAAATTCATTTAAATTTAATCAACTAATTAATTCTTGGTGATTTGACCTGAAACAGAGGAAGAACTACTGAACACACATGTTTAATGTGCATCAGTTCATTAATTTTGGGGTCCAGCTTCCAAATTTGTAGCAAATCACTGCCTCTCATTTTATATCATTGTATGTATTGGGGTAATGCAGGTTGGAGTTGTCCTTTTAGATTTAGTGGTGATGGGTTTTGGGGTTGTTTTGGGGCTTGGGGGAGATTTTTTTCCGGTACTGGCTTTGGGATATTTTAAAAACAGAGAAATTTGAAAATTTCAAAGAGATAAAAATTTTTTTTTAAAAAATAGTAATAAATGAGATTCCCCCACCCTGAATTTGAAACAAACCTCTTTGTGATTGCCAAAACACACCCCTGTGGTGGGGTGACATCACCACTGTGCGTTTGGGGCTCCATAAATCAGCTCCAGCATTCACTATTTATTGGCATTTTGGGAATTGGGGAGCACGGAGCTTTCCAGAGCTCTGCCAAAAGCCCTTAAAACTCGTGCTGGGTTTCAGTGTCCTGGCTGGGCCAGTTTTTGTAAAGCAGGAGGCCTTTTTTTTAATCATCTCAAGCAGAAAGGCTCCCTGACCAGGGTCTGCCCAGATTTTAAAACTCCTTATAAAAGTACACTTTTAATGGCAGTAATTTTGCTGTAGATCTGATGTGCTAATTAATGCAGCCCACACTTTTGAATTTGAAATGTTAGTTTTGATAAAGAAACAACATTAACACATAAACTAGGCTTGGCAAGTGAAAGCCTAAATTCTGTTTCATCTTCTGTGTGATTTCCTCGTGGCTCCTGTTCAAAGGGGGGGGTTGAAACTGAAGAATTAAAAGGTTTGTAAAGAAAGCTCCTATGATTCTTTTCTTTAAATATCGGGTTGCAAATTTAGTCTTAAAACCACTCAGATCACAGGTTTTTAACAGGCAGTTTACAAAAATAATGTCATTTTCTCAGACATCAATGGAAATAATTTTTTTGCACCTTGCTGCAAAAATTGGCTCTGTACTGGCAGATTTGTGCTGCTCTATCATGGAAAAACTGATATAACCCTTTTTGCCAAGGTGCCATGAGATTTTTTTGGGCCAGAAAGCAGAAAAATAGCCACGAATTCCAGATTTCTCAATTTGAAAAGCTTCACCAAGTGCCATCCACTGACCTGTTTCTTTTGGAAACTCCTCAACAAATGACCTGATTCTCAGCAGAGTCTGCCAGGATTTGTCTGGCGTGAAACTCAGCAAAACCCCCTTCCCAACATCTGAAACTTTGTATTCTGGGGTGGTTTGGGAGTTACACCAACACTGAGGTGAGAATAATGCTGTTTTGCTCTGTGTAACAACCAGGGCAGAATGAACTGCCCCCACCTGGTTTGGTACCTGCAGGGATTTTCTTAAATACAGATTGTTTTTATAGTTCTGGATGTCCCCAAAAAATTATAAAAAGGGAGCTTTAAGATATAATATTTTAGTAGGATTGTTTTAGAACTGAAATAGCTGTCTTTTGCTCTATGCGTTTTGCTTGATAAGTGGATTTCCACACCCACATCGAAATATATTTGGTAGCGGTTTCAATGCAACAAATGAACCAGGACTGGAAAAAAAGGGAAAGATTTTTTTGTGCTCAGTTGTTTCACGTGAAATCAAGTCCATGGGAGCTTAAAAACCTTGTTCAGCTTAAAGTCTTCACTCGTGGCAGAGCCTTTAACTATTCCCACAGAACATCAGCCCGATACTTTGGAAAAGCTGGTGTTGGGAAATCATGAGGATTCGGGAATGAGAGCATTTCATCTTCTGAGTCTTGGTTTTATGTGGTGGAATAGAGACTTTTATCTAGGGGAGTTTCAGGGGTGGGGTGGTTGGAGTCAGGATTTGTTTACACAGAGACGATGCAAAGAGAGCACTGGATGAGAAAAAGTCGCTTTGTCCTGTTTCCATCGTCACTTTTTCCATGTACAATACGGATAAAGTAGGAGCTGCTGATTATACAGACAGTTTAAGGAGAATTCTCTCTGAAATGTAGCTAAAAAAAAGATGAGGCAGAAGCTTTCTGCTCGTTAGGCTGTCAGCTAATGAATGTCTGGGAACAAAAGGGTTCGTTGGGACGAGCAGGAGAAGGATCAACCCTCAGGAAGCAGCGAGTGGGAGCGAATTCCTCTGCCAGGTTCAGTCCTTGCTCTGGTGGTTCCCAATTCCCATCCTCTGGTCAGACGGCTCTTTCTCATGGGCCTTTCTCCAAGTGAATGCAAACTCTGGGAAGCTGGCCAAGGGCCCTCATCCCTGGCATGGCACGGGTGAGAGGCAAAGTCTGCCTGGCCCTGGGATAGGGAGAAAGGCCTGGCCAAAGGATGAAGTAGCCAAAGAACTCTTGGGAAGATGGGTTAGAACCTTATCCTTGTGCTTAAATGCCTTTATCCTTGTGTTTTCACTTGTTCCAGCAGCCCAAGTTGGTGTCACACAAAGCTCCAGCTCACGAGTCGTGGCCGCTCTGCCCACGGTCGCTGTGCCGGTTGAGCTGGAGGTGGTTCCCTGGGCAGGAGTTGGGCACAGAAGGAATATTTTCCTCCCAACTGATGTGATCTGTTGAAAAAGGATGTGGCGTGGAGAGACTCAAGGATAGTCTGGTTTATATTCCTGGCAGTGGAGTTAAGCTGATCTCAGGAAGGAAGTCTTACAAAATCCGGAGTGCAGATAACACCAATCAGTTGAAAGCCGGGGCTCCTGGCAGCTCTCGGGTTCTTCTGAGGGGCAGAGGAGAGAGGGAGTTTCTCCTCCTTACTTGAGCTTTGGTTCATTTGTTAATGTTTTTACCTCCCTCATTAATTCTATTTAGTTAATTGTAATGGGTGAATGTGTGAGTGAGAGGGCTTTGGTTGGACCCCTGGGTGTGGTGCACTGAGGAGCCGCTGGTGGAGCTCTCCATGCACGTGTCCTTCAGACTTTTCACTCCCCCTCTGATGACAGCAGGCTTGCTGGGTGGACAGTTTTATTTGTATCTAATTGTTATTAATTAGATGTTTAACGGAACAGCCACGCACAGGCTTGGAAGCTGCAGCAGGAATTGTACCACCTTGAGCTTGGTTTTCCCACTGTGTGAATGAGGTTCATCTGCTGTCACATCCCCATGTCCCTCTTGCCCCAGCTTTGCCAAATCCACCTGGTGGGCAGAAGGCTCAATTTTACAAAAATCAACACCTACATGAGGGAGAATTCTACTCCCATGAGGGGTAGCACGGATAGTTTGAGCTGGGAAGGGGTGGGTTGTACTTGTGGGCCAACATACACCTGGCCGGGGGTCCACGGCTTCCCCTTGCCTGAGGGGCAGCAGGATTGGTTTGGGAGAGAGGAGGGGACCAGGAGGAAGCAAAGCAAGCTGTGAATTCACAACAGTGTTGGCCTTGTTTTGGCAACACAGGAAACTTTGGTGCACCCACTTGTTGAGGAGCATCTCAGGAGGTCATTGTAGGAGAGAAGAGGGGCCAAACAGGCTTTGGCTCTTCAGCTTGGAGAAAAGGCTGGGGTGGAGTATGGCTGAGGTTCACAGAATCATCAAAGTGATGGAAAAAAAGTTGGCCTGAGAGGCTGTGAGGGATCATAGTGCCAATGGGTAAAAAACCCCAAACATTGAATGGGTACCTCTTCGCAACTCTCTTGCCCGTGAACTAAGGGGAACACAGAGGGGCCTCTCCATCCCCCTCATCCCAAAACTGTGGGTGCTGGTAGGGGTTTCTTCTCAAGGTTTGCAGTTGGAGTGAGTTTGCTTGGACACTGTTCACCTTGGAAGGATGTTTTCGTGGGCTGTCTTCATGCTGCAAGCATTTGTTTCCCAACCCTATCTCCATTTTTCCCCTCAAAAGATCAATATTGTTTTAAATCCAAGAGAATAACTTGTAACTGGATTCAGGTTTCTTCAAAGGTGGTAATTTGTCTGTAAATTAAAAAAAAAAAACCCACCTCTGAAAGGACTTTTCTCTTAGAACAAGTCCATCTGTCCAGATATCTAAAGTTACATGTTGTCTTTCTGACTGGGTGAATTCTTCCAGATGGCACCGTATCAACAATTCCAGAAAAATTCCTGCTATTAACTCCATTTAATTCTGTCTGTATTCTTTGGATTATGTGCTCCCTACAAACAGTCCACTGGCTTTATGTGCTTTTATTCTAATCCTCACTCTTATTTTCCTTGCAGACTTTATCCATTGGAGTCCTTGATATTTTTGGGTTTGAAGACTATGAAAACAACAGTTTTGAACAATTCTGCATCAACTTTGCCAACGAGCGCCTGCAGCACTACTTCAACCAGCACATCTTCAAACTGGAACAGGTAAGGCTGGCAGTATTTACTCTCTGATGCCACTGAGTGTTGACAGTTCCTTAAATTGTCCCTTTAGTTCTCTTTTGTTAAAGAGTGTCCACTGAATTATTTCCCATATGACTCGGTGCCTCCTGGGAAATAAAATCCAGCCAGAGATTTGCTGGTTTTAAATAAACATTTTGGCTTACAAAAACGTCGTGAAGACCTTACCCGTTGCTCCTTTATTTCCTTGATCTGTGCTCAGAGGCTCACCCATGAGCGATTCCTTCCTTGCCTTTACCTGAACTTTCTGCTGGGTCATTTAATATCCCAGAGAAGTTATTTTTTGGCATCTGCTGAAGATGCCCCCCCAATCTTCTGCTGGTTTTTTTGCTTTGCAGTGTTGATTTGTGGGAAGAGAGGGGAAATGTCGCTTCACACATGTTCTCCAAGGTCAGGCTCGAGAGCTTTAAGACCTTCAGTGGCCCTGGCAGATTAGGAAAGGTTGAACTTTAAGCTTTCCTTTAGGGTTGTTTCAGACTGGGTGTCGCTTTCCAGTCTCAAATTAACAGATAACAAAAATCCAGGGTGTAACTCAGCAGGTAACAGCTACAGGATGGTTTAGTCTGTTAATTAGGAGTGGAGGAGGCTTCTCCAAACATCCAACAACAAGCTGGACAAGAGAACTGAAGGTACTTGTTGGAGTATATGGATGATCAAAACTAAGCAATATAGCTCTGAGTAAATCTTTTGGGGAATGTTTGCTCTTAAGTTCGATGGTTTCTGTTAACTTTCTGTATTTTTGGTCAATAAGGTGGAGCAGAGCTGCTCAAACCCATTTAATTTCAGGTTTTTTGTGGCTGGTGCACTTGGCTCAGTAGATGCTTCGAGAAGGGAATGGGAAACCCTATGTGTATTTCTAGGACCAACTCTATTTTCCCATTATTCACCATAAAAATGACAACTTAAATACCATTTCAAAGCCAAACCAACTGGTTTTTTTATAAACCTCACTGATACACTTCCTGGAAGAGATTCAGGGAGGGAGGACCCTCCCTTAAGGCTGGAGAGAGGTGACACGTCAGTGAGGTGAGATTTCAGGGCACAGGTTTCTGCAGCCTCGCCAGAGATGGTGTCATCCCTAAGGGGATTCCTGCGATTGGACTGGGATTGGATCCTGGCAGGAGCAATGCAAGCTCTGCTGGTGGGAAACAGGGGCATCTCGGCATAGTTTGTGTTCTATAAATACAAATAAGCACCAGTTCCTGGGTGAATGAATCGTGGGGTTTAAACCATTTATTTTCCCCTTCCTGGAGTTCTGTGCTGTGTGTGGAGTGGGTTTGATGAGAAGAAAACCTGATGACGCATCCTGGACAAGAGGAGACTGAGGGGAGACCTCGTGGCAGTTCCAACTTCTTCCTGAGGGGAAGAGGAGAGGCAGGCACTGAGCTCTGCTCTGTGGGGATCAGGGACAGGACCCAGGGAATGGCCTGAAGTTGTGGCAGGGGAGGTTTAGGTTGGATCTCAGGACAAGGTTCTTCCCCCAGAGGGTGGTTGGCACTGAACAGGCTCCCCAGGGCAGTGGGCACACCACCAAGGCTGCCAGAGCTCAGGGATCATTTGGATGATCCTCTGGGGCACAGGGTGTGACTCTTGGGGATGGTCCTGTGCAGGGCTAAGAGCTGGACTTGATGATCCTTGTGGGTCCCTTCCAGCTCAGCATATTATGGGATATTCAGATCTTGGGTCTCCCGAATGTCCTTCCTTCCTTGCTGGCCCAGAGATTAACCAGCACTTTAGTGACAGTCTCCAGCCTACAGATGAAGGGCAGGGAGTTAATATTGTGTTTCAAGACAGAAAAATAGTTCTATTACTTCAAAATGTCAATTTATCTGAGGTATTTGGGGCTTTTTAAGGGTTTAATTGATGTCTTGATGTCATGGTGATGGGGACCTGAAGTCGGTAGATCCTGCTCTGGATCATGGGTCTCCAAAGCTTGCAGGAGGCTGAAGAAGTTCGCTGAGGTAGTCAGACACTTCTGCTAAAAAAGAAATGACAAAGAATAGCCACTAAGGATTTTTCTTAAAATCCCAATAGAATTTGTCTGCAAGAACAGCATTTAGCCACGATGGAATTGTTGCTGTGGCATCTGCTGATGTTACGGAAACCAAAATACCCTCCACAAAGTCATCTGACAGAACCATGGGATTATTTTAACCTTTATTCCCTTTTTTTTTTCCCTGGTGATATCTAATACAATGAGCCTTGTGAATCTTTTTTTAAACCTTCTGTCTGAAGACGACGCTATTTCCAGTGGTTTGGGAGCAGCCCTTGGGCATCCTCGGGCTCCAGCCTGGAGCCTCCTATAAATACAGGCCTTTTGCAGCAGCAGCCTCCTGCCTTGGAGCTAACCATGGGGATAAGGTAAAGACCAGAAATCCTGGTCTACCCAGGCAGGCAAACCCTTGGATTGGGATGGATACCAGTCTATTTATTCATCTAGAAAGGCTTCTATCGCAGGAGTCATGACCTTGCGCTGTCATAGCAAGCGGGGCCAAAAGGTCTCCAAGATCATCAAATCCAACTTTCAGCCAAGTACCACCATGATTTAATCTGGACTGTCAGATTTCTCCACACAGGACTAGGAAACCTCCTGTTCTCCCAGGTTCCTGGGGTGGAGGTTGGGTGAGGGGCTGTACTGGTTTAAACCAGCCCAAATTCCAGTAAATTAAATCTTAGGCTGCCTACGTACAGCTGGTGGGAGGTTGTCAGTAGGTGAAGCATCAGCCTTAAAATAAAGCCAAATTTTCCTGCTATTTGCTGAGGAGCTGCTGGAATAGTCACCTCAAAGGAGAAGAGCATCCCAAGGAGGACCTTGGCTTCAAGGGAAGGCTGCTTGGACCCCCTGCACTGCCAGACTGTATCACTGACAGAGGGTGCCTTCAGAACCTGTTTATAGGCTCTGTATTTCTGGGGATTTATTGTGTCTGTGTTGTGTTATATATCTTTATATGTATTTTTATATATATATATATATGTGGCTGCATCTATAAATTCCTTTTCTACTTTAATTGAGACCAAACATAAAAATCCTGGTTCCTAAATGAAAACATTGGATTGTCAGCCTTGGAATCTTCTGGAGGGATGTCGGGAACTCAAGGCATCTGCCTTGTCTGCGGCACCGGCACCGACCCCAGACATTGGGCTTGTTCATTCAGGAACTTCCTAATAATAACGATGTTTTCCCATCTCATGGATTTCTCATGAGCTTCCTAATCTTAAGGTTCTCCTGTCCAATGGATTTATCATATCAGGCCCATTTTAATTATCATAAATCATTCTGCTCACGACGCCAAACCTGCAGTTGCTGAACAAGCAATTAATCCTCCATGGGGTGGAGTCATTCCTGGATGGATGAATCCTGGGTGGACAGATTTCCCCACATCTTGCTGCCATTTCCAGCGGTGAACAGCATTCCCAAGCTGCCCGGAATGGATTTTAGGATGCAGATGTATAGAGAAATATCCAGAAAGGAGCTTTTACAAGGTTTTACTCCTTTTATTTCTCATATAGCAACGGCCCATTTGAACATATTAGATGATAGAAGAATATTTGGGGATTATTTTAAGCTGGGGAAGTCAGCTGGGAATGGAGAGAGACGGGGAAGGGGGTTAATTCCTAGTTTCTCACTTTGCAAACACGGCCTGAAGCTGAAGCAGATGGTGTTGGAGGCAAGAAGGGAGGAATTTCACACCCTGCTGTTTAGTCGGGAATTTTTATACCAAATATATACATTTAGACATCCCAAAGTAACTGTTTATTGTATGGCTGTGCACTACACGGGTTTGTATGACAGGAGCACGATGGGAAGTGTTCCCACGTGGAGTTACTCTGGGAAAAGGGATTTTTCAGTTGATTTCCCACTTTAATTTTGGAATTTGCCCTGTGTAAACGAGGTTTTCCTATGCCATGGTAAGGAAAGGCGTGGGGAGATGAAGTCCTGGGGCTGGACTGGCTCTGTCTGGGAGGAGGGGGATGAACTGGTGGGGTTTTCTGCTGCTCTTGGGGTTTTAAATGTGATTTTGGGGGCTGTTTCTCAGTTCTCCCTGCAGCTGTGGCAATATTCCTATAGGATGTACTATATTATCCTATGGAATAAGGCATCCTAGGGACTGAACTGCCCAGTGCCCTACAGCCCTTGTTAAAGCAGGGTGAATTTTTTATCTTTATATCCTATAAAAGGGCAACAAACTTCATAGGTCACGTCAAAACCTTTATCTTCAGGCCTGATTTTCACCCCCTATGTGATTTGAGTTTTTTAAGCCCTCAGTGTTGTGCTTTTAGACAGGAGGGAAACTTTGGATGGGTTTTGTTTTTTATTTTTATCACATTTCCTCTTTCATTCCTTCTCTGCCTTTCCTCTTCTCTGGTTTTTCAAGCTCCTGGTCACTCCCTCCAACCGCCTCTGAATTTTACCACAGGATTTTGGGGAGCAATATTCCCAGTTCCCCAGGGAACGTGACACTCTAGATAGGTGTGAGCTTAAAAATCATATTTAATGCTTTCTGCTCTGATTTTTTTTTTAATTTAATGGGTTTTATTTAATTAATTTTATTCACTGTTGACCGTGACTGGATAGGGAGTCACTGATAATCGAGAACGTGTGGATGTGGAAAGACATTTTCCAGCATCTCCAGGATTCTGTTGGGCTCGTGGATGGGTTTTCTCCCACTCAAGATCTGTAAATCTTTAATCCCAGCCTGGATTAGGGTGCATTTAGGTTTGGCTTAGCACCTGAATAACAGAACTGGGCAGACGCTGCCGGAAAGATAACGGGACCCTGTTCTCAACACCTTCAACTCTAAAATGATGGGATTTTTCTGTTCCTAGCAGGAGGATTTTCACCAGGCCTAGTGTCCCAGTTGGGGCTGCTCAACATGTATATTTTAATCTTAAATTCTATGTGCTGTGGGCTATAAGCAGCGTTCGTTCTCTGGGCTGGGGGAGGCAGGTGGAGTTTATCTTTAACAGTGCTTGGCTCTCCCTTTCCTACAGCTCCTGTAATTTTCATATTTAAAAATGTTGCCTATTCTGCCCCATTCTGTTCATTTGGCCCCCCAGATTTTACATGCTGGTATGCTCCAGGTAATGCTGCCAGGTATACTGAGATTCAGTAACAATTTACACTCGTATTCAATGTGCATTTCCAAGTCTGGATCTCCATTTCAAATTTTTTTCTTTTTTTTTAATGTATGTTTGAGCATCACAAATTGTGTTTTAGTCAGATCACTCTGTGCGTTTGACGCTCTAAAAAACATCATTTTGGAACAACAAAAACTCAAATTAATGCTGCCTGTTCTCCTGATCCACCTCCCTGCTCAGCCACATCTTCCTGAATATCGAGTGCGGTAATTAAGTAATAAATACCTCGTGTTGTTTGGATTGAATTCCTCGATATAATAGATATATACATAAGGGTTTTGCCCTGAAGAGGGGCGAGATGAAGTCACCACCAACCTTCTCTCCTGAGCTGCAGCTGAGTCAGAGAGGCCAAATGCCCATTGTGCAGTTTTGCTGAGCTGGCAGCGAGTGCGGCCCCGCGCAGGCTCAGAGTCCTGCAGGCTGGAAAAGCCCTCCCAGAGCATCGGGTCAGATGCGTGGACAGACTGGGAATGAGATGCTGGGAAGCAGTGCCGGGAAAGGGACCTTGAAAGGGCAAGTTGGCCATGAGTCAGCAGTGCCCTGGCAGCCAGGAGGGCCAGCCGTGTCCTGGGGGGCATCAGGCCCAGCATCAGGCCAGGGAGGGGATTGTCCCGCTCTGCTCTGACCTGGGCGGCCTCACCTGGAATATTAGAAAGACATTAAGCCATTTGAGAGGGTCCAAAGGATGGCAACGAAGATGGTGAAGGACCTTGAGGGGCAGCTGAGCCTTGAGGGATTGGCCTTTTTTAGTTCTTCGCTCCGTTTCTTTTACCAAGTCTGGGAGCTCAGTGCTCTCTTCCAGGGAACTTGCATCGCTCGGCTTTCAGCCGTCCAGGGGTGGGAGGAAAGAAATCCCCACATTTGTATTGGGAGCAAGGATGCCAAAACCAGGGCTCTGTGGATTTTACTGCACTAGAAACTTCTGTAGATAGTGGTGATTTCAAGAATTTGGGTTTTGATGTAAAGATGGTTTCTAGGAATAGGACATTTGAATTGGCCCCTGAATGTGTCTTAGTTGGAATCAAACTATAAATTTAAGCTGATATTTAATTAACCTGCAGTTCGAGGTTTTTTTTGGTTTGAATGGACTGAAAGTGTTTCATGTTGTCTTTGTCTTGTCACATAAAAGCCTCATGTTGTTTGGATGGAATTCCTTAATATTCCAGTGTTCTGCAAGGACCCTGCATCCATCAGAGGATGGCAGAGGCTTTATTGTCCTCAGAAGCGAAGGAATGTTTTGGAGGATATTTTAAGGATTTAAAAAATCCTGAATTCCTGAATTCTGCAGAAAGACAACCAGGAGAATATGCGTGTAGAAATTATATGGAGTATTAATAACTGCAATTTCATTCAGTTTAACGTCTGTACGATTTTACCCTAAAGCTTCTGCTTTAGGACAATCTCCAGGGTGTCCTGAGACCAAGAAACACCCCAGGAATTACATTGGTCAATCCCAAAGCAATAATTACATCTCCTGAGCTGTGATCCTGAAGGCAACCAAACCAATAACTGGAAAAATGCTAGGAAAAAAAGAAATAAGGGGAATTTTTTTTCCATTTAAGCTTTGGAATGGTTCCTGCTACTGCGTTTGCGCCTGCCTTGAAACGAGAGCACATGTCTGAGTTATTGTGGAAAAGGTTGTTAGCTGAGGACTTTAATCCCTCTTCACATTTGGCCAAGGCAGCAAGAGGTTGCAGTGGGGATGGAAGGGAGGGAGCAACCCCAGGGCCTCGGACTGAGTGTTTCTGACCCAGCTCGGAGGAAAAAGAAGAACTGAAGAGGGGAAAATTAGCCAAAATCCTGCAGTTGAAGGAACTGAGGCCAGGAGGGACATGACAACTGGCCTGAAGGCTGTGGAAGAGCCCAAAATGAGCCTGGAGAAGTAGAGACCTTGAACACCGGGCTTTTATGGTAATTTACTGGAGTATAGTTAAAAAAACCTCGACATCTGGCATTGCCAGGTGGTGATTTTGCACCAGTTTGAGGAGCAGGAGAAGTTTTCAGTGTGGAGGCCCGTTCACTATGCAGCTGCCCCACATGGATGGATGTCTAGAGGCTTCTAGAGCAGGGTGATGGTTTGTGCCTGGTTTGGACACGTGGAGGCTTAAAACTCTGCATAATTTGAGGTTTGGGGGGGAACAAAAATGGAAGGCCCCCATAGAAGTAGTTCAAAGAGGAGTCACGGTAATAAATAGGTGAGTCCAGTAACCTCCACCAGCCATCTGTGAGCACTGAAGTAACGCTGCTCTGGGATCAGCTCCACAATTTACTGCTCTCCGAGTGCTCCCGGCCAGGCTTGAGCTGGCAGAGCTGGGACTAATGGACCCTGCACTCAATTAAGGGGCTGTCAGAGGCAGGGGGTTGATGGATGATGCCGACTCCCATTACCACCACCCCTCTCCTGAATCACTCAGGAGAAGCTCCAGAACGTGCAACCCATGCAAGAACTTTTTTCCTGCCTTGCGCTGAGAACGGGGTGAGTTTTACTCAAATACCTGGTTTTGAAGTGCCTGTAGCTTACAGGGAGTTGAAAACGTGGTGGTGCATGTCTGCTGTGTCCTGGTTGCTCTGCAGAAACTGAAGGACAAAAAGAATTAAAAAATTAAATTAAAAAATAAAATTGTTAATGTGCAGTTGTTCTGTATTTTCAGGATTTTTTTTTCCGATGGGATGAGTCATATATTGAACCCAAAAGGCTTTACAGATGTTAAAACATCCTTCTAGGCCTGCACAACCTGTGTCGTTGGTTTAGGGGTGGACAGTGTCTCCAGTACTGAATTCAGGACCTTGTGGGGAGTTTTTAGGAAGAATTCCTTGTGAAATGTCTCAAAGCACTTGATGCTCTTTAGTTCTAAAAAAACATCCGTCGAGTTCATGTTAATTTTGGGTGAGGAGAGTTGGATGGACCCTTTTTGAAGTTGTTCGCTCATGTTAAAAATAAAGGCAGATAGCAATAATGTAATTAATTAGCTTGTTAGAGAGATGCATCAAATTAGGATTTTAAGAGTTTTTTGCTTTTCTTCTGCAATTCTGCCATCACAATGTTCTACAGTAGAAAAAAACCACAACTTGGCTCGGTAGGATTTTTTCTACCACGTGGAGTAAAGTGCACGTTCCAGTCTCTCTGTTTAGACGGTGAGTCACAAGCCTTAAAAGCATATGATAAAAATTATGATTTTTAAACTCTACTTTCATCCAGATTCCCTAAAATAATTTCTGCATAGGAGTTCTTCAAGAAATCCAGCCGATAAATCTGTCTCGGAGGAGATGAGCCTTTACAAGAGAAGAAGAGGTTGGAGTTATTTTGGTGGAAAATAAATACCTTTTTTTGCCTCGGCATGAGTCTGGGGGCAGATCCTCACTTCTCCTGTAGAGGGTCATGGTTCTGCTGGTCTTGGAGTGGAGACTTTGGCTACCTGGAGGGCTCTTCATTAATCTGTAGAGCACCAGCCATTAGTAGTGTGAGGTCCTGAAGAGCAGAGCCCATGGAATCAGGAGAGGGAGATGTATTGTTTTTTCTTGTCATTAATGTATTGTGTATGTTGTACCAGTTTTCTTCCAGCAACTAAATAATAATATTGATGCAAATACGTTGGGTGATGCTTTGGTTGATGAGAAGCTCAATGTGCCCCTGGCATCCAAAACCCCTCCCGTCCCTGGGCTGATCCCACAGTGTGGGCAGCAGGTGAGTGGGGATTCTGCCCCTCTGCCCCCTCAGGTGAGACCCCCCTACAGAGCTGCCCCCAGCTCTGAGGAACAACAGCACAAGGATGTGGAGCTGCTGGAGCCAGTCCAGAGGAGGCCACGGAGCCGCTCAAAGGGTTGGAGCCCCCCTGCTCTGGAGTCAGGCTGGGAGAGCTGGGGGTGTTCAGCTGGAGAACAGAAGCTCCAGAGAGACCTGAGAGCCCCTTGCAGTGTCTAAAGGGGCTCCAGGAGAGCTGGAGAGGGACCTGGGACAAGGGCCTGGAGTGACAGGACTAGAGGGAATGGCTTCCCACTGCCAGAGGGCAGGATTAGGTGGGATATTGGGAAGGAATTGTTGGGTGTGAGGGTGGTGAGGCCCTGGCCCAGGCTGGCCAGAGAAGCTGTGGCTGCCCCATCCCTGGAAGTGTTGAAGGCCAGGCTGGACAGGGCTTGGAGCAACCTGGGACAGTGGAAGGTGTCCCTGCCCTGGGCAGATGAACTTTAAGGTCCCTTCCAACCCAAACCATTCTTTGTTTTAACAGCAAGCCAGGAGAAGAAGAGCAAGAATCCCTACACAGCCAACCGGTGTCTGAGCAAACATCTGGTGCATCTGAAATCGTAAAATGCCGGGTGGTTCTCTGTGGTTTAGGTTTTTCCAGCAGTTCTTTATCCTTTTCTTTGCCATCACAGGAAGCACTGATGGCACATCAATAGAAGAGATGATCGTTTTGATAAATTGTGCATCAGTTTCCACAAACCAATTTAAATTTTGCCTTTTCTTTTTGCTTGCACCAAACATTATGTCATCTGTGGGACTTTTTTAGGAGGAATACAGAGCAGAAGGAATTAGCTGGCACAACATCGACTACATAGACAACTCCAGCTGCATCAACCTGATCAGCAAGAAGCCAACGGGGCTGCTCCATCTGCTGGATGAAGAAAGCAAGTGAGTAGGAAAGTGCTGGCTTTGCCAATGATATTTGGGTTTTCACATCAAATGTGTTTATCCTTCAGTTTTACCTCTTGTGATTCTTCCCAGAAAGGTGCTAATTATCTCACTGGGCTGATTTGTGTCTCTGGTTTTGTTTTCGAGGTGGTAATGCAAGCGGTGGACAACCAGCAAGCTGAGCAAAAAGCCTTAACAAATAATCATTCAAATTGGTTTTCCAGAATTTCTGCCATTAAAGGGAAGGGAGAAGTTTTCTCTTGCTTCTCTCCTCGTTTTTCTCCCTGTAACAACAGGAACATGCTCGAGGCTGAGCTTAGTGAAGGGAGAAGCCGGGTGCAGGTTGTGTGGGTGCTGTTAGTGGGGTATGAGGTGGATTTATCAATTTACTGTAAAAATTAAGCCAGGATGAGGTGAGGGCACTCCCTCCTGTTTAGGGGCTGCACTTCCCCAGGGTTTCATGGGCATCAGGGATATGCGCCCTTGGTCCATCAAGCACATCAGCTCAGATGTGCGCCCTTGGTCCATCCAGGCAGCTCATCTCGGTGGAGGTTCCCAGAGGAGCGTGTGGCTCTGGGGCTGCCTTTGGGTGGAAACTTTGGAGCAAAATGGTTCTTCCATCAGATACTCCTGCCAGTTCTCTCTGTGCGAAGGGCAGGGAAAGGCGGTTTTGCTGAGGTCACCTCAGATCCACATGGCTGTGGCCCAGGACACGAGGTCTCCTCCCACCATTTGCTTGGAGGTTTGTGCTCTGTTTCTTGTCTCGTTGAGCAGAGTGATGCTGTCCCAGTGATTCTGTGCTGGACTAAAACATCTCAAATTAGGGAAAGCTGTAGAATACACCCCCAAGCTGCAGATTTACATGAAGCTGGAGGATGGAGGATTGCCTTCCTCCTACCCAGAGGCTCTGCCCAAGCAGGCACAGAAGTGGAAGCTCAGGATATCTCTGTTTTCTCTTTCGTGGCTGAGAAAGAAGAGGTAAAAGCTTTTCCCTTGTGTTTATTACTCTCTTCTGTTGAATTCTTCCTGCTCAGTTTTCCTCAAGCCACGAACCAGACGCTGCTGGACAAATTTAAGCGTCAGCATGAAGGGAATTCCTACATCGAGTTTCCGGCGGTCATGGAGCCGGCTTTCATCATCAAACACTACGCTGGCAAAGTCAAGTACGGAGTCAAGGTCTGTCCCCCAGCTGTTCCCTGGGCGTTGTTTCCCTGTAAATCTGGGGTAGGGAAGGGGAGGCTCCACAGACATTTTCTGAAGAGGTTTTGGCTCAGGAAGAGATGTGTGGGTCGGGAGAGAAGTGTTTGGTGAAAAACTTGGCTGGACTGAGAAGGTGGGGATTGGGGCTTCCTGTTCTTCACATGGGCATTTGAGGGAGGAATTCAGGTTGGTGCTGTGTCCCAATGACAGGTTGAAACTGTGTGTCTGGTGACCTTTCTGGGCTTGATTTGTTTAGAAAACCCAATGTTTTACTCATTGGGAGCCAGTTTTAAGGCAGGTCACGTGAGCTCAGGTCTCAGCATCCCACTGCCACAGGTACTTCCGGAAATCCTGCGGGAACCATTTCAAAGTTGACCCTATTTCTACTCATGCCAGTTATTAGCAGAGGGAGTTCTGGTGGGCAGGGGAGCCTGGGGGATAAAGAGCCTCAGGATTTAATCACGTTTCTGATGCAATAAATGCCCATGATGAGCATCAGAGATGATGGTCAGAAAGAGACATCTAATACGGGAGCAGAAAAGGAAGATGGAAGCAGGAATCAATAGCTGTGGAAGATCTGACCCAGAATATCATGTGGATATTGTTTATTTTCCTCTTTTCTCCCCTTCCTTTTCCTCCTTCCGCAGGATTTCCGGGAGAAGAACACAGACCACATGCGGCCGGACATCGTGGCTCTGCTGCGGAGCAGCAGGAATGCCTTCATCTGCGGAATGATCGGGATCGACCCCGTGGCCGTGTTCCGCTGGGCCGTCCTGAGGGCCTTCTTCAGGGCCACCGTGGCCTTTAGGGAGGCTGGGAAACGATACGTGGAGAAGAAAACTGGTACGTGTGTCCCTCTCCTAATCCTGGTGCCTGTTTTGCGACTGCAGTTGAGGTCGAAGATATTATTCTACTGCTTTAAGTAACCTGACTTATTAAGTGATTAATCTGTTAAAAAACTTGTTCAAAGAGCAGGTAGGTCTTTTGCAGGAGTTACACTTAAAAGGGACATTTGGATTTTAACAGATCACAAGACACTATTTTATTGCTGCTTGAATTTTTCCATTTTGTAGGATGCTCGGATAGGAAAACGTGAACATTCAGAGGTGTAAAAATTATCCAACAGGAAAGGCAAATTGATTTTGTGAGAGTTCTTGAGCCGTTGCAACCAAAAAAAGGCAATAATTCTTCTCTGTCATTTTCCAAGCTGTTCACCCTTTCAACTCCAAGAGAGCGTGTCTCTTGTGTAGCAAAATTCATGGCTTTGCAGTCACCCAGAACAGCCTCACAGGCATTAAATCAAAGAGAAGTGATGGTGCATCATCATGCTGGGGCAGGCAAGGCCTGGCTGTGCTTTCAGACCATTTCTCTGCATAAAGCAATTTGGGACAGATGGGTACAAGCCATTACTATTCATTTCTGGGCACAAGAGGGCTTGAAATTCATGATGAAATTAGTGTCTCAGCAGAGAAGAAGGTGTCAGCTGAGTTAAAATTAAGCCCAGAGCTGCCCCATGAATTATTTTTTAATCAGAGAGGTGCACAGTGGAGGAGCCTGGGACAAGGAGCATAGGGACGGAAACTGTGCAAGCAGAAAGAATGATTTTCTTGGGAGTGAATCCCAAGAAGAGCAGGAGACAAAAAATCAGCTTTCAGCTCTTCCTGGCAAACCACTGGGATGTGGTGGAAGGGAGAAGATGTTCCTCGTGAACCAGGGTCTGTCTGGCACATCCAGGCACATTTATGGACAGCGGGGCTTTGTCACAGCAAGAGGGAGATGGCAAAGACCTTTGGCTTCCAAAATCCATCTTTGCATTTCCATCTTGTGGAGAGCCCAGGCTGAACCAAAGTTCAGCCAAAGCTGGCCCAGGAGATGATAGAAATACGTTCAGTCTTGGGAAGTAAGAGCTAATTTCAAGCTCTGCTTCACTTTCTGTGTCTCTGGCCACCGGTCATGCTCGTCTCCTCACTCCTCAGCTGCCCCTCTGCTCTTCAATGTGGAGTTTGTAGCCAAAGTTACTTGTATCTATATTATATTATATGAATATATAGGTATAAATTAGGGTTCAGGAGGTTTTCAAACAATTCTGAGACTCAATTCTTGCATTGCCTTCTCTTTCCATGCCAAAACTAACTAATCATAGTGATGGCTGAGTTTCTAAACCTTCTAAACGACGTGGTGCTGCTCTTTAGTCTGTCTGGTGTCCTTTGGCCTGTTTTCAAATGGCTTTCTTTGTAACCCCTGGTTTTTGAGTCAAAGGAAAAGAAAAAAACATACAAACACTGAGAAAGCTGTATAAGGTTTGTCTTGAACTTCCTGACAACCCTCAGATCATTTGTACCCTGGCAGAAGGCTTGGCCAGTGTCTGGCCAGTGGGATGGGCTAGTGCAGTGTGATACCTCCACTACCAGATGCTGGAAGTCCCTTCTCCCTAAAACAATGCAGAAAAGCCCCAAACTGATATTTTGCACTTATGGCAGAAAGCATTTGGGATTGATTAAAATATCACTGAAATAACCCCATCTCCAAAGTAAAAAGCAGAGACTCAAGGACAGCACATGTTTGGGGTTTATTTTGGGTTTTACCAAACCTTGATGGCTTTAGTGAGCCAGATTTGAGCATCTGCCTGCCCACAGCTGTGGAGCTTTTGATACAACGGTGGTAGATAAGTGAGAATGACTTCTCTCACATGTGTTCATCCACGTGGGCACATTTAATATCTGCACAGAATTTTTTTTCAAGGCGGGTGGGGTGAGGAAGCAGGGAAGTATCTGCACCAGGCTTCTTTCTTTTAGGGCTCCTTGCACTTTTTTGTCTCAACCCCAGCTGGGTCTCTCTTGCTTTTCCCCACCTAAGTCACCCTTGCAACACCCAGCAGGGATTTTCCTGAAAAATCCCTGGCTTATGGATAAGCAGCTCTGCAAAATTTTGCTCTGCTTTCTCTTTGCATCATCCTCTTGGTTATCTCCTCCACCCCAGCAGTGCCCACCAGTGCCGTGGATGCTCTTGGAAGGATAATCAGCATTTTTCCCTGCTGGCTTTGGGGACTCTCCTTTTTTTTGTGCTCCTGATAGTGCAGCTTTTGGTAACTGTGTGATTGTCCTCGTGAACCTGGAGGTGAAGAGCAGCAAAGTGGTGTCACTGTGAATTTTGTTGGGTATCTTTCTCTCCTGCCCAAGTGCTGCCAGCTCTCCCTGGATGGAACACGACCTGCAGTTGGCTGAAGGGTGGAATTCTACAATAATCTGATTTTTAATTATTTTTATCAGTGAGTTTATCAGTGAGGATTGAAATGGTCCAATAGAACTATGTGTTTGAAGTAGATTTGTTCGTGAACTTTGATTAAAGGAACATTATCAAGCTTTTTAGGGAAGAAATTTGGCCGATTGACTTTTTTTGCTGTATCATTTGCTACAAATTCATTACACAAAAAAACCCATAATCCTTTGGTGGAAAAAAAGGTGCTGTTCAAATAAACCTGACTGTGGAAAGTCCCAGCTTTCTCATCCTGGTTTTGTTGGACCCAAATCCTTGCTCTGACGAAGGTTTTGTGGTCCTGGGCCTGTGCCTGCCCTCAGTGGGCTCTGCAGCTGGATTTGGCCACCAAGGGTTGGTCTGTGGGTCAGTGCCCGCTGTGGACCTCCACAGTAACACCTCATCAAAACCAATCCCAGTGGCTTCTGCAGATTTATCCCTGAAGCTGGGCACCGAAAAAACCAACCTCCTGTGAAAGAATTAAAAAAGTCCACCTGCATTTGCCAAATAAAGGTGGCAGCAATCAAAAACTTGATCCATGAGGTCTCACTGGTGTTAACGTGAGGCAGAGGCCCCTGGAGAGTGTTCCTTTGGGAAGTTCACGCGGGTCCTTTCCGATGATTCGATGTGTTGGTATGAAATGCTTCCGTGCGTGCCGGCACAAGGTAACTCCTCGGTGACCTCATCGCACCTCACGGGAGCGTCACATGTCGCTTGACACGGCCAAGGGTGACGGAGAGGTTGTCACAGTGTCACCTGTGTGACCTCTCCTCCACCCCACGGTCAGAGCTGGGCCACCAAAACTCCTCTTGGCAGCGCAGCGGTGGCTCCTTCCGACTCTGGGCCTCAAACCCAAACTCTGATCCCCCCTCCAGCAGCATGGAGCCCTTGTTTAATGCAAAGAATTTGTATTTTTCCTTTTAATTCCATTGTCCGAGCAAAGCATGACACTGGGCTGCAAGGTGAGGATTCCAGGTGGCCCTGTCAGGGAGCATCTGCACCAGGAGTTGCGGGAAGCTCCTGACAGAGGCACAGGAAGGGTTTTAAAAGAAATTAATAGAAGCAAATTTATGTAATAATCTAATTTTTGCCCAAAGAATCTTGGAGTGATTATAAAGTGATTATGCTCTGGCTAAGAAGGATTATAATTGGGATTGGGATGTGGTCCAGCTCTTGTGCCACAGCTCCGTGTCCGGAGGAAACCGGAGTTAAATTGTGTCGACATGACCCTCGAGCTCTCGCGTCCCTGGGGCTCGTTCTTGCCCCTCTCCTGATTTCTGCTCATATAATCTCTCTCTTCTCTCCATTTTTTTTTTGTTTGTTTTTATTTTGCTTCCCAAGGGCATGATGATGCAGTGCCATGTGCGGTTTTGAAAAGTGTGGATAGTTTTAGCTTTCTCCACCACCCAGTCCATCAGAGGAGCTTAGAGATC
>VXAY01001534.1:697304-710415 GCA_013399855.1 Oxyruncus cristatus | reverse complement strand
CCACCCTCCCCTCTGATACGACACTCACACACCAGAAACGGAAACCAGGTGCATTCGGTGTCCAAAGGGTCAAAAGCAGCGCCCCAGGAGCCTTCCAGCATCAAGTCCGTGCCTTAGAGCAACTTGGAGCCTATTGGGAAATCATTAGGCACAGCTGGAAGAGGAAAATGAAAAGCGAGGTCACCTCTCTGGAGGTATCGCATCATTGGTGGTTTCCCCGTTGATGTTAACAAGGAATATTCCTGATACAAGGCACGGGGCTGGTACAGCTGGCATTTGACTTTGTTTAGGTTTCGGTGGGCTTCAAAACTATCTTCAGCTTGTGAAAAGATTGTCTCCAGGGGCTTTTACTTAAAGCAGAGGCGTTTGGCAATGTTACTTTACAGAATGAGTCAAGTAAAGATGCACTTGGTCTCCATTTCTTCCTCCTCACTCCTCCTCTGTCACGTAACAAACTCATCCTGCATGACAACATGGACACTCCTGCCTGCACTGCTCTGTTTTATTTACGTATATAAAGAGAGATTTGGTGCTCTCATGTTTAGCTCTCTCATTTTCCTGCCATTATCCTGTCCCTTCACGTTGCACGTTGAGGCTGACAGCACTGGAGCTCTGCTGTGCACAGTCTGCACGGGCAGAGCCTCAGCCCAAGGTGCTTAAACATGAAATTTAGGGGTAAATGCAAACCACCTTTTTTTTCTCTGCAGAGCTGAGCGTGGTAAGTGCAGCGGGTGCATGTTAAGTCTTCACAGCTCTGGGTTTCCTGTTAGAAAATTTCTGTCAGGTGTCTGTGCTTCCTGCAGCCTGTGGGGTTGGGGGAGCAGAGGTGGTTTAGGTCTTAATTTAGACTTTCATTCTTATTTTAACTACGTTGTTTTTTCCTACAAGTTCCCACCACTAGCGTAAGAAAATATAAAGGAGTAATACTAAATTTGACTAGATTTTAGATTTTATTACGTGGTGTTGTGCTAAGTGACCTCACTGATGCTACTAAGAAACTGTTGAAAAGGAAGGTGATTGACAGTAGAGTAATTTTACTTGCAATTAATTCCTCAATTTAACTTTACTTTGCAAGTTAACTCAGCAATTTGGGAGGGTTTGGGTGTTTATTTGCAGTTTTCTAGTGGGAAGAAGGAAATTCATACAACTCAAGGAGCTTTAACTTAATGGGAAGCAGTGAATTTGAGCTCAGCATCTTAAAACCTCAGTTATTATAGACTGGTCTACACAGTTTGGGCTCTCTCAGGATTAATCTAATGTGTGGGTCCGGGATCACCATAGTTTGTGAATTGGCCAAGAGCATCTGCCCAGACCAACGAGTAATTCCTGTTCTGCATCCAGAAATCATTCCCATCTTCCCTCGGAGTGTGGGTGATTTTTCTGTCCCGAATTCAGCAGTTCCTGGGCCCCTCAGGCGAAGCTCTTTGGGCTGAGGTTGCCCTGGGGACTCGACCTTTCCCAGAAATCGGATGAGTGCACATCCATGTCATCCTCAAGAGAGGAACCAAGATCATCTCCTTGCCTTGAATTGTGCAATTAGTTCTGCCACAAAAAAGAGAGAAAACCAAATGACTTGATGAGTTTATTGAGATTCCCTTTAGGCCCCTCTGTATTCAGCTTCCGTAGCCAACTGATCACCTTTCCCTGGCCATCTCAGCTGCTTCCCTGCCACCCTTGGGTCCATCAGTTAATAGTCTTCCTCCAGAGCAAGGCATTGTGTTTAGACATCCCTGAGCTCAAGACCAAAGGTCTGCTCTTTGGTGTTCCTCAGCAGGGAGTGGACTGGGATTACCCAAGGCTCCTCTCAATGAGGACAAAGACCTGTTGGGCAAATCAGGCCATCTTTGTGAAACCCTCCAGCTGAAGGAAAGGGAATGTGCTTGAAAAATCAGAATAATTCCTGCCTGAAATGTCAAACAGATCAGGCTGTGTCTGGGCTGGATGGAGGGAGGGAGTGGTTGCCCTCACACCACTGTCCTTTCATGCAGAGCATTAATATTTACAATATCTTATATTCACTATACAGAATTCTCAAAGTCACATGTGTTAAATCATGTTTCAGCTTTAGACCTGTTTCCCTTCTGTTTATAAAATCCCCCATGTATTTCCCAGAAAAGGGGCTACATCAGCATGGCAGCTTTTATTTGGCTGCGGCACTGCTGAATTTCTGCTTTAAAGAGCCAAGTAATGGCACAACATAGAAAAGTCTTTGGTTTTGGTCTGTCTAAAGAAATTCTCTTCAACCCAATTTGTGTACCAGAAGTTTTATTAATCAACAAATCACTCAAGGTGCTGAGCTGGCGGAATTACGAGGCAGTTTTAATTCAGCTTGTCCCAGGGAGCCTCTTTTTCCCAAGCAATGCTGGGATATTTTGATACAACCTTGTCTTCAGCACTTCAACCCTACTTGGGTTGGAAGGTGTTTTAGGCTTTTTCTTTGGGGGAGAGTGCAGGGAAGTGAAGGAGGACAGATTTGGCTCCAGAAAGAAGGCCATGGACTAAAAAAATCTTGGAAATACCAGTGAAAGCCCATTTTTCATGGAATGCTTTAGGGTAGAGAAGCCACGTGTGCCTTAATGGGGAAGTATTCAGGACATATTTCCTATATAAAAATAGACCCAGTTAGAGCTTAGGTTCTTTTTTTTGTCTAAAACTAACTACAAGAAGTACTAATGCAATATTTCAAGCAGATTCCTGATTATTCCCTTTTTTCCCTCTTTACAACTGGGTTTCTGTGCTGTAAACCAGCAACTTTTGGCACAGAAAGGCCAGTCTTGGAAGAGGTAAGAGAACACTCCTAGGACAACAGATGTAACCAAAAATGGCTTAAATGGCAAAAAGAGGGATTTGAAAAGAGTTTTGAGCTCAGGGCACCCACATGGATTATCTGCCTGGCTTTCCAAAAACCTCCAGAGTTGGAGGTTGCCAAACGTTCTCAGCAGAAGGGATTTGGTTCTTCCTTAGAGCACAGGAGGGATTGAAGATGACCTGTGGCAGCACATTCCCAAATTCCCTTTTGCCCACATTTCTAGGACATTTGGCCACCTTTAGATCCAATCACTTCACCGAGTGGACCTTTCCAGGCACCTCCTGCCCAATGTTCAGCTTCAAGACAAGCTGTTGCAACATCTCACCAGGTCCAGGAGGACGGGAGATGTCCTGTTAAAGGGATGTCACCTGTGAAGGTTTGGTAGGAATTCCTCTTCTCCTCAGGGATTTCAGGCTCTCAGGAATGGCAGAGCAGCCCGACGAGCTCAGGTCTCGGCGTGTCTGCTTTGTGTTCATCCTTGAGAACAAAAAGATCCTCAGGACACCTTTTAACTCAGCACCTGGGCTGTGTTAAATAGGAAAGTGATGAATGTGGGGTCCACCAAACCAGAGTTTAGAAATCTTTCTTTTTAGAGAGGGGTTTTTTTAGCATTTTTTTTCCACTTTAGACATCTCAGGGTAAAATAAAACCCATTTTCCCCGCATCCAGGTGAGCACTGAGGTGTTTCTTGTCTCACAGCAGTGATTTCCAGACAGTTAGAAAATTGCTTGGCTGTTTTCATGTCAAACTCCAGATTAGGAGATCTTTAAATTTCGGTGGTTTAGTGGCTTGAAGAGTGCTTTGTTGTCTATGAAAATTGTCTCCTGTCTTCCTAAAGTGCTTGGTTACAAAACATTTCCACTTGGGGGAAGATAACAGCTTGAAGCAGCTGCTTCTGTAACCGTGTGTGGCAGCTTCCTTGACTAAATATAAAATACATCTTTTATTTAGTATCTTATTTTATTAGGGATACTTTGTTACATATAAATTACTCTAAAACTAGATATCAAAGGAGAGAGGTTCAATGGGCAGTCAAGCCTATAAAAAATAGTATATAAAGTATTTTCTACTATGTTCATATGTTTGCAGGGAGGGAGGGAGGAATAAATGCCATTTTTCCAAGCACCCTATTTATATTCCAGGTGTTTTGCCCATGCAACTGGGTTGTCCCATGCACGGGGGAGGCTTGGGAATGTCTTGGCTGTGCAGCACATGGGTGGCTGTTCCCCCCCATCTACTTCTTCCTTCATGTTTGCTGGGACATGGTACATGTGTGGGAGGGCAATTAGAGGGCTTGAACAGTGTTAATTACTCCCGAGGGTGATGACTCTGGCAGAGGTGGGAGCGATGGGCATGTCAGCATCCTTGGCACCCGGGAATGCCCAGCGTGTGCCAGGACACACCCACGCTCCTCCTCAGGGCTGAGCTGTGACTCTGCTAATTGGCTGCTGGGGCCGAGCCAGGGAGAAACATCTTCCTTCATGTACTGCTCCAGGTATCACTCGGAAGAGCCCGCGGACACCGCTCTCCGACCTCCAGGGAGTCAACACCATCAACGAGAGGACCCAGCGGTAAGACCCTTTCCACAGCGGAGAATGTGGGCTGGGAGGGCATTGCCTGGAGTTACAATTGACTGTACTGATGTTTCTCCCATCTTGCTTCTCAGTTTTTGTCCTCTCTTTGTTCTTTCTGTGCGATCAGATCTAAACATCTTTACCTGACTACACAGCAGGCACGGGAAGCGACTTCCCTGCGTCAGAGCGCGGCAGTTGTGGGTGGGGTGGTGGCCCAGGTGATGAGAAGCTTAAAAAAATGAATGGATATGCCAATATCAAGGAAATGATTGTTTAATGAGGGTGGGTTTGGGGGCAGAACTGCCCTCACTCAGTGTGTGGTGGCTCAAGATGCCCCAGAGTGGGGAGGACCTGGAAGTTGTGGGGTTTGAGGTGGTACCTTGCCAAATACTTGCTCATTTTTAAGGCAAAAGAGCACATTAACCTCAAAACTGCTTGACTTTTACAGATTTTAGGTACAGATTTAGTTTTCAATCCTTCTTTGAAGGTTCTGGCCCTTGGACCAGCTACTTAATGAACCTTTCTTTTCTGAGAGTCAGTTCTACACTTGGAGATGTAGATCTGTGCCTCCTGTGCAAAAGCTTTGGCATATTCATTTCAGAATGAAGTTGCTTGTGAAGCCAAAGTCTTCATTTCCAAGGGATATCTGGGCACTGTTCTTCCTCCTTTTCTCCAGCTACTCTTGTGCTCCCCCTCAGCAGACCCCAGGAAGTCTAATAATCCCAGTCCCACCTCTGAAGGGTCACGGTGCCTTTCTGCTTCCCTCTGAGCAGGTGTGTGTGTGTGTGTGTGTTGAGAAAAAATGTGAAATCAGAGCATCCTCAGCTCCTAAAAACCCTGCTTGGAGCTGCAGACCTCCAACTGTGACTTTGTGGCTCGTCTGAATTTTGAGAGGAGCCCAGAACAAGTCAGGAGGAGTCTGAGACCGTCTCCTGAAACGTGTCCATCAAATCTTAGGTCTCAGAGGGTTCCTTTCCACACAAGATAAAATAGCCTCCAAATACATGCTTAAAGCTAATTTTTAATGGCTTTAATGCCAAACAGCCATGACAGAAATTAGATACATGTTCCTTTTTTTCTAGGGGAAGAAAAGTGGCTTCTTTTGCCTGACTTTGTTCATCATGTGCCTTCTGAGTGTCATCAAGACCAGAATGTCCCTCTTGCTGTGAATTCCTTCTCTCTGAGAGTGCTGGTGGCACCCTACTGAAGGAGAACTGAATGTTCTCACATCAGGACAAGTCAGCTTATTTGCAGTGGTCAGAGAGGATGGAATTTTTATGGGATTGATGGATTGAATTCATAAATCTGTGCCACTTGTTGAGTTTTAGCAGGAATCCAGGTGGTGCAAGCAATCCCACCCTGTGCTGGGAAGGTGGTGCAACCCTGGTTGTCTTCACATCCATCTTTCCCACCCCTCCTTGTCTTTCTCCTGCTTCTGCAGCTGCCGGGGCTCAGATCTCTTGGGTCTGTGGTGACATTCGAGGCAGGGCAGGTTGGTGTCTCCAGGTGACGTTCACTCTTTCTGGCAGCTCTGGTTGTGCAAGTTTCCCTCAACATAATGTAAGGTGAAACTTTGTCCCTGTGGAGATCCCCACGGGCAGATAAGAGGAGTCCTGCAGTTTCTCCAGCAAGCCTTGGGTGCCTGAGGAAACCTCTGGGAAGTGGGACGGGGCTTTCCTTGCCTGCCTAGCTCCAGCTTTGGAGGCACGTTAGTTCAGGAGCTTGGGCTGCCAATGTTTTTATAGCCCAAAACATTTCAATTATCTCAGCAAGGGGCTGTTGTAAAGGCAGGGAAAGTCCTCCCGACCCAGGCAATGAGGGGATGTGTTTATTTACTGTGGGGTTCAGTCTGTGGTCTGCTCTGTTGATGTGGCTTAACCAACCCCAGCAGAGCAGACGAATTGCCTTAAACAGCCAGAACTGAGGGCAGCAACTACAGCGTCTCTTCATCCTCCTCAGCAGCTGTGTCCTGCCAACAGCCTCAGTTCGATACTTTTACTGGTACATTTACAGAAAATGTGCTTTAAAGCTGTCGTAACTCCTGTGTTCTCCTGGTCTCGTGCCTCAGGGGCACGGTCCGGGATCTTTGCTTCCCTTGGGTACCAGCAATGATGGGTCTCCAAATGTCACTGTGCTCCTTCCCTCTGGAAGCACGAACTGGGTCTCTCACAGGATCCCTACGGGTCCATCTTGTGCTTTCCAAGTAGGCAGGTAATGGGTGACTTTGCTCTGAAGAGTCACATCACACTTGATAAATGCCGGTATTTCAGTTAAATTGCTCTTGTTGAGCAAGAAGAGGTAAATACAGGGGTGCAGGTCGAGAAGAGAGATTTGCTTTTCCAGCTTTCCAGCAGATAGACCGGCAAGGGATTGATGGCACCAAATTAAACAGGAATTTGCTTTCAAAGCCGTCTCATGATCATGCGGTCGCTGATAACGCTGCACTTGTACATCCAACCCACCGGATAGCCCGGGGCTTGTTTCTGAAAGCAATTTTGAGGCATGACATCACACAGGAAGTCATTGTGGAGGGTTTAGGGAGCCAAGAGCTCTCCTCTGATCTCAGAAGAAAGTGGATGGATGGCTTGCACATGCTGGGGGGGAGAACCAGCCTTCAGTGGAGCTGCATGCGTTGGAAGTGCCTTCACCAGCTGTGGAGTAATGAGAGCCATGCCATGGGTAACCCAAAGCACCCGGGATGGCTGGGGTCCTGCTGGTTTGGGTTCGCTGATGACACTTTAATATGCAGGGATGTCTGAGCAGGTGCTGCTCAGTCTGTCTGGAAGCAGCTGGTTGGGCTCGGTGAGATGATTGACCTCCCAAGTACCCGTAGTTTGTGTCAGTCCCATATTTGTATATCCATCCTAAATTGTCCATAATAAACAGAGCTGTCACTTTGTTTCTTGGCTTTTTCAAAACCACGAGGGAATTCCTAGGGTTTTCCATTCTCTAGTCTTGTTCAGAGTCTGTATATCCACACACGCTCTCCAGCTGAAGAGGGCACTGAGGTTGGCCAGGATTAATGAGGGGTTATAGATCCCAAAAGTGGCTGTTGAGGTTTAGTGGTGCCCATCAACTGCTGGGTCTTTTTCTCACCTCCAAGTAGGAGTTTTCTGATAGGTGGGAACCTTGCTACAAAGAAAAAGAAAGTGGACAGGAGGGATCACTTGGGTATTCAAGCTTCTCACTAACCATCCTTGAATTGAACCTGCTTTAAAAAAGCAGGTCCTGGAGCGCTCAGCCAGAAGTTTTACTTTGCTGTGATTCATCCCTTCTTTAATAGTGGTACATGTCAAAATGCTGATTTAATGAGGCCAAGAAGGAATTTGGGAAGTGCAGCAGCAAAGCAGGAGGGAGACTTTACTCCGAGGCTCTGGCTCCAGGCTCTGAGCTGGCTGAAGGAGCAGCTTTACATCCTTTGTTTTTTAGTTTCCATGTGACACTCGAGATCTGCCCTTCCTCCAAATCAAGGCTTTAAGGCAAAGGGCTGCCTTGTTATCAGACCTCAGAAGTGGCCAGTGCCAGAGGCCCCATTTAAACCACAGTCTCCTTCAGCATTCTCGTGACCTGCTGCTGCTTGAACTTCCCTCCTATTCCTTTACCTCCTGGCTGAGACAGCTCTGGGGGTGATTGCAGACCCCACATCCTTCCTTAAATCACTTTCATTTCACGTGATGGTTTCTGCAAGGCTGATAAAAAAATTTAAAATTTAAAAAAAAAAAACTACAAAAAACAACAAACCACCCGAAGTCTGGCAGTTGGGTGCTGCCTGTGAGAGGCTTCATGTAACCCCAGACACCATAGTAAGGCTCCTCAACTCTGGAAATTCTTTGCCCTGATGTTTATTTTGGTCAAGTATCTGTTTCCCTCCTTCCAAGAGCGGATTTTGGTTCCTCTCATGATTCCCTTCAGCCTTCCTGCAGCCAGGTGAGCATTTCTGGAGATCACGGCAGTTCTGCTTCACGACAGGGAGGACCAAACTGGGGTGTTAATCTGTGATCAGGTCCCAGTGAGGGATTCCGGGCCAACACATCAGTCCAGCTGGGGCTGACATCCTCCTTGTTGGCAAATAATTAGTTTATTGCCAATTACATTTGCTTTTTCTTTTCCTAATGGAACGATTGTGGGAATTAGAGGAGACAGAGTCAGCACCAGCGATCATAGTCCAGAGGCCACATGACCAGAGGTCATGGCCTTGTATCCTTCAGCCCACCAAAGGTATCTGGAGGTATCTGCAGACTCAAGGTTTCTGTCTGGGAGAGCTGGAAGCTCTTATTCTCCTGCTGGTAATTTGATGCTTCTATGGATATTTGATCTTTGAAAGGTGCTTAAGCAGCCCCGTCATGGGGTCTGGCACCATGGGCTTATCCCATGGGAATGACTGAACAGTGGAAAGAAATAAGGAAAGAATAAAGCCCCGGCTTATTTTTTACTAGTGGATTACTATAGGATCCCTTTGTTATTGTATCACACAACTGTGGGTTTTTCTCTCTTCCCAACGGTGTTGGGTGTTGCAGGGACGCCTATGCCGTCAGCTGGAATGGCCGGATGGGGATGAGGCACAGCAGGCTCGCCAGCCCCGGTGCCTTCCTGGACAAAGATGGGATCTTCGTCAACACCACCAACAGCAAACTGCTGGAGAGGGCCCACGGCATCCTCATGTCAGTACGGGAGGGGATGTGGGCTTCATGCCTGGGGCACAGTGAGCAGCACGGGTGGTTGGAGCGTGTGAATAGCCAGGATATCAAACTAGCAGGGTTTCAGGCAGACTTGGAGGTGTTTCCCAGTTGGGTCAAAGTGACCTCAGGACGTTTGACACATCTGATTTCACTCTTACCTGTCATTTGTAATGCCAGACCCAGGCAAGAGAGAAGGAACAAACCTGCTGGTCAGACCAGAGATGTGATGCTGTCGCAGTTTTTAATGTGATATCAAAGTGTCCATTGTAAATTAGGTGGGGAGATGCAGCCTCACAGGAAGGTGCAGAGAACATCCCAGTGTGGCTGCAGTTAACATGGGGGATGAGAAGCAGGAGGGTGGTCAGTCCTTTCATGGTGCCACTCCCTTGCTCTACCCAAATTACCAATATCCCATCATTCCCATTGGAACTGTTCCCATTAATTGGATACCTCCTTCTCAAACCTGTGCCTCTGAAGTTACAAACCCACCTGCAGAAGGCAGAGCAGCCCAGTTTCAGTGCAGGTTGGAGGGAGCAGCTGCTGAGGGGGATCTGGAAGGGCTTGTTGCATAAACTCCTCCGTTGTGCACACGTGGATTAATCTGAGCTGTTTATTGTCTCCCCAGGCGGAATAAGAACATCAAAGCCAAACCAAACCTCCCAAAGGTGAGTGAGAAGCAACATTTCTCCCTTGCTGGTCCCTGGGTTAAAGCTGGGGGTACAGTGATGAGATGCTGATGGGTTATGAAGACCACTGTGTCTACACCAAGACCTTGGTCTACTCAGCTCTGTTCAGGGTTCTTTAATTTAAATAAACCCAAATGATTTCACCCCTAATTTGTGCTGAAATGAGAGGTATGAGCACTTCCATCCTCCTTGGAGCTGCTCTGGCTCCTCTTTTCCTCCTCCTGGGAAGGAGCCCATATGTGCTGGTGCAATTGAATAATTTAAATCTCTACACTGAGGTGAGACAGTAGGTGATGCAGGAGGGCTGGTACCTGACAGACAACAGACTTGGCTTATATTCACTTTCCCTCCATCGTGGCTGCATTTATGGTGTTTTAAGAGATGCCAAGAGATCTGTTGTACTCTGAACAGTAACACTGGTCCTTGGTAATGCTGCATAAGTGGTCAGGATGGGAGACCAGGAGGAGCAAACATTGGGTTTTCTCCTGTCTGTGTCCATGTTGGACCTGAAGAGGCAACGATGCAATTAATGGATTAAGAGAATCATAGGATCATGGAATGATTTGGGTTGGAAGGGACCTTAAAGCTCATCTTGTTCCAATTCCCCTGCCATGGCCAAGGAAAATCTTCCACCAGACCAGGTTGCTCCAAGCCCTGTCCAGCCTGGCCTTGAACACTTCCAGGGATTGGGCAGCCACAGCTTCTCTGGGCAATCTGTGCCAGGGCCTCCCCATGCCAGGGTGCTCCCCACCCTCACAGGGACTCTGTCTCTCTGTGTGTCCCGTTGAGGTTAAGTGGGGTGGTCACCTAAGGAAGCCCTGCAGAGGGTAAGGAGGGATATAGGACAGTAGGGTAATCACATCTAGATTTTCTATGGAGTCTCTCTTTCTCCTCAGCACCTGCTGGATGTGAAGTCCCTCAAGCACCTCACGAACCTGACGCTGCACGACCGCATCACCAAATCTCTCCTCCATCTCCATAAGAAGAAAAAACCACCCAGCATCAGTGCCCAGTTCCAGGTAAACCTTTGATACAGAGCTGGATTAAAGCAAATAGCTACTTGGGGTCCCCAGGGTGCCCAGGAGGACACTGGCAGGCACAGTCCTACTCCACCCTCCCCACCGTTTAGGCCATGAATCCCACTGAGGACATGACTTTAGGAAGCTGGGAGGCACCCTGGAGCTATTTAAAGGGTGTAAATGGAGAGAAATGAGAGTGGTGATGGGTATGATGGGGGATGATGAGGTGGAACACGATGGGGCACAAGGATCACAGAGTATTTTGAGTTGGAAGGGACCCACGAGGCTCTTCAAGTCCAACTCTGCAGTGAATGGCCCCTGCAGGGATGGAACCACAGCCTTGGCATTATTAGCACCAAGCTCTAACCAACCTAGTGTCAGGATGAGCTGCAGAATGGAGATGTTGGTGTATCCCCATCCTCTGGTAGCTCCCTTTCCAAGCTGTTGCATTCTGGCGCTTTCTTCACCGAATCCAGAAACCGTAAAATCCCAAAACAATGGGTTTTGCAGTTTTTTTGCTTGCATCCATTATAATCTGTTCTCAGCCAGAATGAGAATTTTAATAGGGGCAGAAAGGTCAAAATCAAGCTGAACTATCTCCAGGCAGGCAGAGAATTCAGAGGAGGAGCCCATCCAGCATTTGCTGTGTGCCAGCCACCCATCCCTGGGAATCGCTGCAGGGAAAGTCATCCCCCAACGGCTTGGTAGTGCTGGGCTCACAGCTGGACTCGAGGATCTTAAAGGTCTTTTCCGACTTAAATGATTCTGTGATTATTCTGTACGTGCAACAGGGCTTGGAAACTGCTCCAAGACACATGCACAAGCAGGTGGTGATATTAGAAAGCAACTTTTCAGGGAAAAATTGATTTCTAAGCAAGTCTGGGCTGAGTTTAACTTCTAATTTTGATTGGTTTGGGGTTTTCTTGGAGATATGGGTCATTTTTAGAAAGTGTCCATGTGTAGGTGTGGATAAGATTAGATAATTGAAAATATATGCACACACACACACATATATAAAAATATATATATAATTTGCAGAATGTACATCTGTATATATATTTATATATTTGTGTATTTATATATTTGTATATTTATATATTTCAAGTAGAGTTGGAGGCATTTCCCAGTTGGGTCACAGTGACCCCAGTACGTTTGACATATCTGATTTATGTATTTACACATATACACGCTTTTATCTATTTATGTGTGTGTTTTTATGTTTATATATTAAGCTTTGTCTAGTCTGGTGGTGTTCTGCTCAAAATCCACTTCTGCAGAGTTTAATTCATTCTCGTGGAGGGGTTGAAACAGGGATGTCTTGGAGCGAAACACTTTCCCCAGACCCATTCACCCTTCCAACCAAACTTTGAAAAGCCTCAGGGGGCACAAGTGATATTTTTACATATATTTTTCCAGTGCATCCAAATCAAAGACCACTGATTTCATTGAACGCTTGTTAGAGAGAAGCATTTGGAGGGAGAAAGCAGCGAGATGGCTTTTCCAATCAAGAGCAGAGTAATCAAATTGTGGTGCATGGAATTGGGTCACGGGCAGGAAACACAAATGGTTCCTCTCATGAGGTGGGGGTTGGTTTTTTGCGGATAAACTCTGCTTTGTGCCTAATGCCTCCACACCGGGCTCGCAGCTGCTCCATCTCTGTGGATTTTGACTATCCCTATGCTTAGGGTAATCTAGAGGGGAAATAGCTGCCTTGGAGGGCGCTCTGGGAGCAGGGATGGCTTTCCTAATAGAAAACTGAACCGCTGAGAACTAAAAATGTAGAGCCTCCCTGTAGTGCCCCTGAGACAGGGATGAAACGATTCCTCATGCCTGGAAAGACCCGATACAGGTGGTGAAAGACTGGGCGGCTGGAAAGTTTTGCAGGCACAGGGACAAAGGAACAGGGTACGGGGTTAATCCATGACCTCGTGTGTCCTTTGCAGATTCCCGAGGACCGGAGCTGGCACCAGATGGCAGAGGGTGCCTGGACCATCTGCCGCGGCTCTGGCTGCTGAGGAAATGGAAACACCCCCTCCTGCGGGGCTGTTCCCGCAATTCCCAGTGCCGGGAGCGCTCCGCTTGCTGGGCTTTCACAGGGCTCTTCAGCAAAGGGGTTGTAGCCCTTAGAGAGCGTCCAAAGGAGGCAACGAGCATGGGGAAGAGCCTGGAGGGGCAACTGAGGGCACTTGGTCTGTTCAGCCTGGAGAGGAGGAGGCTGAGGGGAGGCCTCATGGCAGTTTTTAACTTCCTCCTGAGGGGAAGAGGAGGGGCAGGCACTGAGCTCTGCTCTGTGGGGACCAGGGACAGGACCCCAGGGAATGGGCTGAAGTTGTGTCAGGGGAAG
>VXAY01001534.1:667363-697179 GCA_013399855.1 Oxyruncus cristatus | reverse complement strand
TCAGGGGAAGTTTAGGTTGGATATTAGAAAAAGGTTCTTCCCCCAGAGGGTGGTGGGGCACTGACTAGGCTCCCCAGGGCAGTGGGCACAGCACCAAGGCTACCAGACCTCAAGGAGCATTGGGATAATACTCTGAGGCACAGGGTGTGACTCCTGGGGATGGTCCTGTGCAAGGTCAGGAGTTGGACTTGATGATCCTTGTGGGTCCCTTCCAACTCAGTATATTCTGGGATTCTGTGATTCCCTCTCACCAGTCTGTGTGGGCACAGTGGGATGCAGCAGCATCATTACTCACTGATAGTTCCCAATAGGCTTTTTTTTTGGTAAAAAAAAAAAGAATAATTTCAGATTTTAAGAAAACCAGGAGTGTTCCGGCAGAGCTCTGCCACGTCGTGGCATTCCCGCTGCTCCCCGGGACAGGAACAACAGGGATATTTACGTGAGGTGAATACATATAAAGCAGCTGCACCGCACGTGCCTGGGATCCAGCCCTTGCTGCTTCCCAAATCCTGGATGTGGATAAATTTTTCTAAACATGAAAGGCTTCCTATAAAGAGGTCTTTGAAATGAGCAGAAGGGGGGGAAAAAAAGAAGGCTTCCTGTGAGCAGATTTGGAGGCAAAATGCTGCTTTCTTATATCACGCCAGTTTATTAACTCATATACTGAAAAATTTCTAACGTGGCTTGTGATATACAAGGGAATATTCTTTACACCACTCCTATTGAAATCAGGAGTAATTAACTCTGGAGCACATTCCCAATGCCATGTCAGTGATGAGCTCAGCAATGAGAGATACCCAAACGCGTCCGGACTGAACACACTCCAGTTTTCAGCGTGGTTTTATCCAAAGAGCTTGTGCTTCATCCCAAGAAATTCCAAGATTTTCAAGGCGGAGGGATAACATCCCACTGGAGCAGCTGGGCGTGGAGGGATGCCAATGTGAATTCATTTTTATGGTGTAGAACTTTTAGTGGTGATGAAGAAATAAAGGAAAATAGAAAAAGGGAACCTGGAAAAGCCTTGATCTTCAGTGATCCCTCAGCTAGGAACACGCCGACATGGAAGCTCCTCTCTAGAAACAACCTATAAAGTGTTCGGGGTTCCAGGCGTCAAAAAGTATTGCGAATTCCCCATCTTTTTTTTTGCAAAACTGTCATTAAGGGAATTCGGTTTTAGGCCAGAGGTAAAGTTTTGACAAATAAAAATCAGGAGTAAATGCTGGAGTCACTTTTGATAAAGGAAAGTTCGATCCGTGTTTAAAAAGCATCAGTGGTTGTTTGGTGCCAGGTGTAAATTCTTGTCTGGGAGCTCACTTTGATGGCTGGAAGAGGCTCTTGGGATGGCAATTTGGGCTCCAGTGGAACTAGGGATCTCAAAATCCATCCCAGAATTGTATTTATCTCCTGCTGCTTTGTTGGAAGCAAAGACAAAACCAGCCAAGTTGTTTGGGCTGAAACACTCCTTTTGGGGGCAATAATTTCCCATCTGCCTGGTTTACTCATCATTTATTCTGTTGTTGGTTTATGATTGAAGCGTTTGTATTTTCATTATTCATGGGGTCTCCTCTCCCTTTCCCTGTGTCCTCCCCATCGCAGGCATCGCTCACCAAACTGATGGAGACCCTTGGCCAAGCAGAGCCGTATTTTGTCAAGTGCATTCGATCCAACGCCGAAAAGGTAAATCCTGTCCTGGGAAAGCTGCTAAAAATCAGCTTGGGAACCAATTATTACAAGGGTCAGAAAGCAAAGAAAGCCTCAAATGGAGTTGGATTTAGAAGACATGAGCAACAGATGTTCTCACCTGGGTGTTGTTCTCGATAAACTGCACCAGCTTTATATTGTAATTATAAAAACATGTATGAAAATATATGATTTTAGTTTACATGAAAAATGTATTGGCTTTAATAAGTGAATTTGACTACTTTGAAGCTCCTGCCACCCATAATAGAGATTGACAGAGCCTCAAATCCACTTGTGCTGGGTCTGAGCCATAAAACTTCCTTAAAATAAAGTTTCTATGGGTAAAAGCAGATCCTTTTAAAACAAGATTCATTGATGAAACTGACTCCTCAAGGCATCATGTTTCTTGAATTTGGCTTTAGGTATTTGTCTCATGGATTAAGGACCCTCAGTTTAAAATGCAGGTTACAGTAGGGATGGTTTGAGGATTAATCCTGCAGAGTTTTACCCAGGCATTTAAAACTGAAGCTTTATGCCTTGGAGATTATTTAATAGCTCAAAATCTTACCTTGAGGGGTCTTACTCAATTCAGGGGATCCAAAAAAATTTTCTTTATGGCTTTATTTATCCAGTTAGTGTTTGAAAGTCTCAGAAGCAAAAATTCAATCCCAGCAGGATTAGTGCAGTTCCTGGGGACCCGTTTTCCCTCCCTCCCGAAGTGCGTGTCATGCAGATGTGCTACATCTGCTGAACCCGTTTACCCCTCCACACACTTCAAAGCTTCAGGGAAAGGAAATATTTGCTCATCCTTGGCCTGGTTTTCCCCTTCCAGCTGCCCCTGCGGTTCAACGACAGCCTGGTGCTCCGGCAGCTGCGGTACACGGGGATGCTGGAGACCGTCCGCATTCGCCAGTCGGGATACAGCTGCAAATACTCCCTCCAGGTTGAGTCCAAGGGCTTTTGTCTTTCACCATCTTTAGCATCATTAGCAGAGTTGTCTGGAGTGTTGCAGGCTCGTTTTTTATGTATTAATTTATAGCTCAGCAGGGCAGTGGGTGTAATGGTCTGATGTCCACGTGGGGCGGTTCTAGTCCTCACGAGCTGCTCCAGACCTCAGTGAGGTCTCTGATCCCTCCTGCATCCTGAGTTTTGAACAAAAACAGTATATTTTGCAAAGTGGGCTCCCTTTTTGCAAGAGAAATGTCTAGTTTGCACATGCTCTTCTGTATCTGGAGTCCCTGGGAGCGGCGTTTGCCCTGTCGTGTCGGTGTTGGCTGTGTCCCATCAGGAGGGGGATCGGCATCCTCTGAACTGCTCAGGAGTTATCCAGCTTTTCCTGTTTTCTTCTTTTCCATGTGTTTGCCAGGTTTTGTGCACATGTCAGTCCTTTCATGCTTGGCTGGTGCTGATTTGTTTCCTGCTGGCGGCTGTTTTGGGGTGGGTGTCGTGTCCTGCGCAGCAGCTGCTAAGGAAAGAAAAAATGCTCAATATTTTTTGCCGGGAGCAGGGATCCCAATCTTACTTGGAAGGAACTCTCCTCTCATACCGCCTCTGTTCTTTGAGTCATCACAGCAGTAACTGATGGAGCATCTCAGAGGTGCTTTGCAGATGCTGGTAACCCTCTTCCACAAGAGCCCTTGCTGAGGATTTGGAGCATTTTTTCTCGGGATGACCCCATGGCTCCTTCAGAACCTCTCCTCCCACGCTGCAAACCGCTTGAACGTTGCTGGGTCCTTGCTTTGATGTGTTTCCTGTCAAACGACAAATGATGGATGAAACTGGTGTTCTCCAGTCTATAAAATGTTCTCTGTCCTTGTGCTCACTCCAGAGATCCCATTTCATGTGGCCAGTGGAGCAGATCTGTTATTTATGGGAGAAAGGAATGCCGCAGGACCCACCTAACCAAATCTTGCTGTTTCTTTTTTTCCTTCTCAGGATTTTGTGAACCATTTCCATGTCCTTCTGCCTCAAGGAGTCAGCCCATCTAAGCACAATATCCATGATTTCTTCCGGAAGATAAAACTCGATCCAGACAATTACCAAGTTGGAAGAACAATGGTAAATGTTCACCCTCAACTCAACCTTTAAGAGACTCAGATATAACATTTGCCTGCATTTCTCTATGATAAATTATCATCTTCATATACGGTTCTGTTACTGCAGATATTTTTCTTCTGTTGCCAGAAGCCAATGGCTTAAATGAGACTTTGGATGTTATCAACATAAAAAAATAAGGAATAATATTGTTTGGTGTTGCTGGTTGTAATGAGGCTGCCTCCAAAAACTCCATCTGTGTGTAGACACAGCTCGATCCAATGGTTCTCATCCCCTCTCAGGGACAGGACCTGAGCAAATGTCCTGAAGTAGTGTCAGGGGAAGTTTAGGTTGGATATTAGGAAAAGGTTCTTCCCCCAGGGGGTGGTTGGGCACTGAACAGGCTCCCCAGGGCAGTGAGCACAGAACCAAGGCTGCCAGAGCTCAAGGAACATTGGAATGATACTCTGTGGCACCTGGTGTGATTCTTGGGGATGGTCCTGTGCAAGGCTGAGGGTTGGACTTGATGATCCTTGTGGGTCCCTTCCAGCTCAGCATATTCTTGGATGCTATGATTTTGTCTCCTCTGATGGGAAAACAGAGACTGCTATTCAGAGTTTGGACAGTCACAAGTTGTCAATGAAACTGAAGTGGCAGAAACCTGAAGCAGCTTCACAAAAATCAGCTCCCAACTTTCCGTGGGGCATCCAGGACACAGGAACCAGGAGGATTAAATCACTTGTCTCGTGGGCTGGGAAGCTTTCTGTGCTAGTGTGTTTTTTGGGTTTGTTTTGGCCAGGTTTTCATGAAGGAGCGGGAGCGGCAGCTACTGCAGGACCTGCTGCACCAGGAGGTGCTGCGGCGGATCACGCTCCTGCAGCGCTGGTTCCGCAGCCTCATCTGCAGGAGGCAGTTCCTGAGCCTACGGAGCGCCGCCATCACCATACAGGTGAGTCCTGGTGCTGGGTTCCATGGCAAGTTAAAACCCCAGAATCCTACAGATGGAGCTGATGGGTAAAACCAGGTCCCCTCTCCGAGGAAGGAGCTTCCCATCAGGATTTGACTCCTAGTGCCACAATAAGTTGGGAATGGGTGAGACAGAGCTGGAAGGGTTACATGAAGGCGGGTTCCCACACAACACTGAATATGAGTTAGCAGTGCCCTGGCAGCCAGGAGGGGGGTCATCAGGCCCAGCATCACTGGCCAGGCAAGAAAGGGGATTGTGCCTCTCTGCTCTGCACTGGGGCGGCCTCACCTGGAATATTGTGGTAGTTTTGGGCACCCCAGTATAAGAAAGATATTGAGCTATTGGAGAGTGTCCAAAGGAGAGCAATGAAGATGGTGAAGGGTCTTGAGGGAAGACATGTGAGGACACTGAGGGCACTTGGTCTGTTCAGCTTGGAGAAGAGGGGGCTGAGGGCAAACCTCACTGCAGTTACAACTTCCTTGTGAGAGGAAGAGGAGGGGCAGGCACTGATCTCTGCTCTGTGGTGACCAATGATACGACCAAGGGAATGGCCTGAAGTTGTGTCAGGGCAGGTTTAGGTTGGATCTCAGGAAGGTTCTTCCCCCAGAGGGTGACTGGGAACTGGAACAAGCTCCTCGGGGCAGTGGGCACAGCACCAAGGCTGCCAGAGCTCAAGGATCGTTTGGATGATCCTCTGGGGCACCTGGTGTGACTCTTGGGGATGGTCCTGTGCAGGGCCAGGGGTTGGACTTGATGATCCTTGTGGGTCCCTTCCAACTCAGTATATTCTGGGACTCGGTGAACACCCGTTAACAAGGAACCACCCACTGTGTTTGCAGAGATTTTGGCGGAGCTACCAGAGCCGAAAACAAGGCGAACCGTCCCCGGACCCTCTGCTCCTCGACAAAGCCGCTGTCATTCTCCAGACCCACTGGCGTGGCTTCGTGGAGCGGCGGCGGTTCCTGCAGATGCAGTTTGCGGCCCATCTCATCCAGAGCTGCTGGCGGGAGCACCGCCGGCGCCGGCACGCCGCGGCCACCAGCATCCAGGCAGCCTGGCGGGGCCACCGCGCCCGGCGGGCGTACGCAGCCAGCAGGACCAAAGCCGTCTGCTTGCAGGCAGCGTGCCGGGGATATCTGGCACGGCAAAGGTAACGCTTGGATTAAACATGAATATGTTTTGTGGTGATGCTCCCTGGGGAGGGAGGGCGTTGGTGTCAATCAGGGCACTGTGGTGACTTGCAGAGCCGGTGTCCCCTCGTGGCACCTGTGACCCTCTCCCGACCTGCACCGGCCCTTCGCTCTGTGCTTTCTAACAAAGGAGTTTATTTAGCTGCACACCCTGCTCTTGGAATAAGCGGAGCCTATTTCAGGTTGGAGCACGTAGGCAGTGCAAAGCCAAGGCCATAAATACTCGTGAGGGTTTTTTTTTCCCCTTGGCAGCAGCACCAGTTTAAGTAGCCTATTTTTAGCTCAGATTGCCTCACCGATCTGGTTGCTGCACTGGCTCACAAGGACAAGGGATACCGGAGGGGACGGGGTTTCCAGCCATGCCTTGGCTCCCTGGCCACGGGACAGGTCACGATTCGCTCTCTGAAGGTGCTGCCTGCAAGGTGTGGAGCACCTTGACATAGCTTGGAAGATCTGGGAGCTGCAAAGAGCTCTTGGCACCCGAGTGCAAGTACCTGCTGGTTGTTCCAGAGGCAGCCCAGGCAGGATGGCAAAGATGGAGAAGCCAAGGGGGTGCAATGGATTAAACTTTTGTGGCTCTGACAGCTTACGAAGGAGCTAGACCAGGGATGGAGGCTGGAGCTGCTGCTGTGGGCACGAGGGGAGCTTCCAGGTGCGTTGGGGCAGTCCATGGGTACAGAGGTGGCAGAAGAGGAGAAGGGTGAAAACTGAACATGCCCTCGCATTGCCTCACACCACATGTGCGAGGAGGGTTGTTTGAGGTGTTGATGGTGGTGAAGTGGTGATGGTGGTGGTGATGAGGTGCCAGTGGTGCAGTGCCTTGAAGGGTCATGAGTGGGCACAGGGGCACAATATCTCATTTTTTTGCTTTCTTACAGGTTTAGAGCTTTGAAAGAGCAGCGCTTAAAAGAGCTGCAGCTGGAGAATGGCCTGTTAGGGAGAGAAGAGGATGGACTGGAGGTAGATGATGTGTTGGAAATTAAGGGCTCTGACCCGTCCAAGTGGGAGGACAGCTCATTTGAAGAGCGAGTGAGAGCTATAGAGCAACATAAATCACTGATGGAGAATAATCAGGTGAACCACATGGACCCCCTGGATACTTCCCTGTGCAAAAGGCATGAGAGAGCCAGTAGCCAGAGCGGGATGGACACCGAAGAGGAGGTCGTCGTGAGAGAGAGACCCAAGTCGCTGGAGGATCTCAACCAGAAAAAAGTGGTTCGTGCAAAGAGAGAAAGCCGGCGGATGCGTGAGCTGGAACAGGCGAAGTTTAGCCTGGAGCTGCTCAAGGTCCGCTCCACGGGCGGGCTGTCACCCTCGGAAGAGCGGCGCTGGTCCACCGAGCTTGTGTCTGAGGCACTTCATTCCCCTCAGGGAACCCCCGAGAGCGAGAGCTCTCAAGGGAGCTTTGAGCTGCTAAGCTGTGAAGATACCCCAAGTAATAAACTTGTTTCCTTAGTCTTAGACGAGCACGAAGTGCAGTCGTTTTCCGTGGACTCCCTGCCCAGCAGTCCCCAGGCTCTCCTGCCGGAGAAGGCTTTCTGTGCAGCAGATGGGAACAGCAATTTGCCCGGCTGCAGGCAGATGCCTTCAGACCTGGAGCTGCCTGATGACCTCCCCGTGAAAGAGCACAGGGCTGGTGACCCCCAGAATGTTCTAAAGGCTCACCCAAGAGAATCCCTCCTTTCCAACAACCTTCCTACTTTCTATGTTCCGCCACAAGACAACATGAAGGTGAAGCTGATGGAGAATAACCTGAGGAATAAAGCAGTAGAAAGAGAAGAGAGGACAGTTGCATTCTCTGAGGTCAGGAAGGACTCTGAGCCCGGCCAGGGCAGAGCCTTGGGAGAGAAGGAAGAGGAGAAGCCCTCTACCAAGAGAGAAGAACGTGGGACAGTGACAGCAACACAGACCATTTCTCCGGACTCTGTCATCAAGAGACTAGAAAAGCTCAATGTGGAGAAGGAGGAACGGCAGAAGCAGCTTCAGCTGCAAAACGAGAGGGAGATGATGGAGCAGATCCGTCAGCAGAAGGAAATTCTGGAGAGACAACGCAAAGCCTTCGAGCAGCAAGGGAGAGTGGAGGCTTTGCAAAGGACTGAGCAGAGCAGAATGAAGGACCCCTCCCTCAAACCAACCAGAAAACTGGACAGCCGGCCACAGTCAGTCCTCATCCTGCACCCCCAGAGCAGAGGGGAGCACGGTCCTGCCCCCAGCGTGACTCCGACCTCTTCAGTGGACATCAAAGGCCTCACTGTTGGGACCAGGGGGAGCTCTCCAGCCCACAGTGCCCCCAAAGACCGGCCTGTCAGCATGTTCATAGAGCGCAGAGAAGGCCTGGAACCCCAAAGCCATTCCAAACCAGCTCTGGACCCCAGGGACCACCCGGGCAGCCACTTCTCAAGGACAGAGCGCCTCCGGCAACCTCGGCTGCCCAACCAGGCCACTGAGGAGACGAGGTCAAGCCCCATGTTCTTCACACCAAAAGACAATCCCTTCGGCCTCCAGTGAGTAAAAAGAGAGTGGGCTTTCTCCTGGGCTTTCTCCATAGGTTTTTATTTCTGCCAGGGACTTTTTTCTACAAATGGTGCGGAACTTTGTTTCTGGAGATTGTACAAAACCCATAATGAAACAAAGACAGATTTGAGTTTAGCTCTGTTGGTTAGAGCACAGTGCTAATAATGCCAAGGCTGGGGGGTTGATCCCTATAGGGGCCATTCACTTGGGTCCCTTCAAACTGAGGTTGTTTGGTGATTCTTGATCTTCTAGCACCAGGCAGGCAAAGGTCAAAGGAAAGGGAAAAAGAGCTGGAAATGCAATTTCTCAGTCTCTTAGGGCATTATGTAAGCCAAGGAAGATAATTATGGACATCAGCAGGAGAAGGGAATCAATAAAGAGGCCCAATACTCTTCCTTTTGCCCTGGATGAAGGGTGAGAGATGATGAAAAAGTTCTTAGGATTTTTGAATGGTCAGAGTAGAAATGACTCAATGAGGCAAAAAATTTCAGGATTTTCCTCATTTACCATATAAGTTACACATCCAGCAAAGCCATTTGGACAATCTGACCATTGCAGATTAGAAACCAGCAACTCCTCAGGGAGAGTTTGGGATGAGAACGCGCTTTTGGGAACGTGTGGCTCACATATGTAGTTAATTACACGTGTAATGGGCCTAACAGTTGCTCAACCCCGTCGCGTTGCTTAACAGTGGGCTGCTCCAGCACGGGATCTGGAGACGGCAGCAAGGCCTTGGGACAATGTTTGCTCCCACTCTGTTGTGTTGCTTAAGGTGCCTTGCCTAATTTTGGGGTGGCTTTGGCCATTTAGCTCAGAAAAGGTAAAACTTCCCCTCCCCCCCAAATCGTGCTGCACCCTTTCCCAGGCCAAAGCTCTCAGTGAATAACTGCTGGGAACTCTAGGTACCTCCAGGAGTAGTGGTCTTATGATTTCTGTGCCCTTTCCTCTGGGAGAAGATTCCTGTTTAAAATCTCTTTTCCGGGTTCATGCGCAGAACAAGCAGCAGGAAAAGAAATTCCTTCATTTTACTTTTTATTCTGCGACAGAACCATCACATTTGAGAATCACAAAGTGCAAAGGGGTCCACCCATAACCACCTTGATGGATAAAGGTGACAGGCAGAAAGTTGTATCTTCTCATAGTTTGGTATTAACTCAAATCCTCAAGAATTCCAAGCGATTCCAAAACCCCATGACCTCAGACTTGCAATTTGGTCTTGACTGCTTGGGCTGGGCACTTGTGGAAAGGCTTTTGGGAAGAGGTGGAACATCCCTGTTCTGTTGTGTCTCAGCAGAGAAGCAAACCATCAATGCCTTTCCAAGGGGGAGCTAGCACGGAAGCCATTTAAGATGCCGGGGTCTGGCAGAGGAGAGGTGAGTTGGGACTTGTTTGTTTTCTCTTTTCATTGAAAAGAGTGGAAAATAACTTATTCTGCCAGTGTTCCCCCAAAAGCTTCAAAGAAGTGAACTCTGAAGCACTCTGAAGGCATAGGCAGGGAAGGGGGATATGACAGCACGGCAACTTTCACACCTTCTCTTAAAATAAAAAGTCCTGGAGGATTAATTTGTAGCAGCTCTGGATGAAAGGATCCCACGATGCTGATGGCAAACACTGTTCAACGCCGTCTTGTCTTGGTTTGGTTCAACATCCATTTGAGTAACACCCATGATTGTCCATTTCCACTGTCCTGTCCTGGTTTTTGTTTTTCCTGGTCCTTCGCTTTTCTCCCCCGGCCGTAATATCATGTCCCCTCCGCAGGGCGCGGGGTCGCTCAGAGATGTCTTAAGGCGACGTGGGTAGAATCTCCTTTTTGTTTTAAAAACCTTCTTCTCGTTTTGTTTTGTTTTTATCCTTTGGTCAAGCAGGTTCCCAGACCGAGCCATAAAAAGAAAGCCCGCATGGCGCGGACGCGCTCCGATTTCTTGACTAGAGGTACTTTTGCTGATGGGGAGGGGGACACGGAGGAAGATGATTACGATGGCAGTTTTGAGTTCCTTCTCTCCTCTGAGCAACCTCCTGACCCCGAGGCGGTGCCTGCGGCCCGGCTGGGGCAGGCCTGGTACAGTGACTCCGAAATGGTAATTTTTCCAACATCTGCGGGGAGATGAAACCCAGGGAGCAAGTGGAGCTGCGGGAGCCTCTCTTTGCTAACCTTAGCTGCACTGATCCCTCCACCGCTTCTTTTCCCACTCCCAAGGATGCTGTAGATGGGTAAACACAGCAGAAACAGAGGCAAAATCATGGAATCAAAGAATAGCATGGGTTGGAGGGGACTTTAAAGCTCATCTCATTCCAACCCCCTGCTGTGGGCAAGGACACCTTCCACTAGACCAGGGTGCTCAGAGCCCTATCCAAGCTATATTACTTGGCCCTGGGGATGTTTTCTGGCTTGATTCGATATCCATGACAGTTTCCATAGGTTTTTCTGGAACAGTACAACTTTTATTGCACAGCTGCCTGTTTCTGGGGGCTTTAACCTCAATAGCAAAGTTCCCCTTGGAACCTTTTGGTCTAAAAATGGTCTACACATCTATACATCTATAGAACAAATGAAAGTAAATATTGCCAGAAAAGCAGCAGACAACAAAGTCAGTTACATAAATCCTGCACCTCCTTTTACTTTGGATATTTTATCTGATGATTATTCAGCCCTCAGTTATCGGAGCGATGCTGACACACAGTGTCTTAGAGAAAGCAAAACCAAGGAACGTGGGCAATAAAAATAGAGTGAGGGTGAAACAGGGGGGTTAAAACAAAACCAAACAACCTGAGTGTTTTTTTCAAGCACAGTGGCAGTTGTCCCCTGGCAGGTCCTACATGAGCCTGTGCTGTGGAGCATTTGCATCTCAGGCTTAATCTCCCACCCGCATAAGCTGCTTTTGGAAAATCACGAACCGAGAGGTTTCAGGAGTAGAAGAGGCCAACAGCCTGCAACCCACTCAGGGTTTTGTTTTCCTGAGGTGCTGGAGATGTTCCCATAGAAGTGTGGATAAACAGCAGGAATCATCTCCTGCTACGAGAGCTCGGGGAGAGCGTTGGGTAGAGCTGCCTTGTTGCTCTGCTTCAGCTGCTCCGGCAAACATCCCATGCAATCCTAAAATCTGCTTTTCCAAGAAAGGCAGTTGGCCAAGGAGGGCTTTTCATGACTTTTCTTTCAGGAGTTTTTATTATAAAGTGTAAGTTTTCCCAGGATAATTTCCTTGCTGGAATAGGGCAGAGATTTGCAAATTCCATGGATTTTTTGATACATTTCCAGGAGTTTTGAGACAGGAGTACTCAAAACATGAATGCAAGATGCAGGTCTATGAACTGAGATTGCTTGGCTGCATCTTTGTACATCTCCCTGCTCGTGGATTGGGAAAGGGAAGATTTTATGTAGTAAAATGTATTTTTTTTACATAGAATCACAGAATCATTTAGGTTGGAGAAGACCTCTGAGATCATTGAGTCTAAACATTAACATGGCACCAAACCATGTCCCCAGGTGCCCGCAAGGGGTGGTGCCATCCCCAGAGTACTGTGCTGTGCTCCTGGAGCTACCCATGTACAAAGGGGAATTTATCTGTAGGAGTCATTCCCACAGGATGCAGAAGGTGCTGGGCGGGCACTTGGCAAGCTCCATCCTTGGGAGCATCCTGGCTCATTTGCACTCTTGGGAAGTGCTCCTTGGGACTCTGCTCACCTGGTTTAACAGCTCTCACCGCATGCGAGTAGTAGTAGGTGCCGACTCTCTCTTGCCTCTCCTGTGTCCTTCTTCTCCACTGCTCTCCATCTCTGGCTCTAATTGGTGGGCAGCACTTTCCCCTCTCGTGTGGTTCAGTTGTGCTTTGTAGCCAGCGCTGCCCATGAAGTCGTGTGCTCCGCGCTCCCCTCCGTCTGTGTGTCCTGACAACGTGTCCAGTGTTTCCATCTGTCTTCTGTATTGCAGGTTTGGGACCAGCCCTTGGCCTTGTGGCTTTTCTGGGTCAGGATCATCACAAGTAGCAAAATTTAGGGCCTGTTTATCTGTATTTGTCAGCAGAGCCCAGTGGGGTGTTGCAGATGGTGGGGCAACCTGTAACACAGCAACACTGGGGCATGTTGGGTTGGGTACATCAACAAGGTCGATGTCTGTGCAGACACATCCATTGTGTCTTGTGATGGTCACATGAAGACAAGTCAGGCTGCCATGTGCGGGCCCATTCCTGTGCAAGTCAATAGCTCCTTCAGACAGCTCCTGCCCCCAGCTACGACTTTCCAAAAAAGCCTCTTTAATGTCCTGCTCAGCGGCCGAGAGGCTGCTGCAGGATGAGAGAGAGATCGCGTGCGACCTCGTGAAGCTGAGCATGTGATGGCTCACCAGCTGCACTGGCCTGAACTGCCTGTTTTGCCCATTTTTTTCTTGGCCATCAAGTCACTGATTGTGTGTCCCAGCTGGTGAGTAGAGTTCCACTGGAAACCAATGCTCCTGGCCCATGTCTGGGGTATCCCAGAGCAGCAAACACCAAGAGCATCTGCAGCCAGAGCTGAAAGCCAAGGTGCAGCACTACATGAGGTGGCTGCTGCAGCTCCAGTTGATTCCAAGGTGACTTTAAGGCTGAGTGTCTTCCTGACAACCAAAATTCAAAGGTTGCTCAAGTATTTTGGCTGGTGAATAGCTGTTGATTAACCTGCCTTGTGGTGAGATTGTCCGAGTGGAAGGAGCAGCTCCTGGCTGTGGTCAGCACATATTAACACCCCTTGTGTTTGGCACCTAAGCCTGGAGAGCTTTCCTGCAGCAGCAGATAAATGGAAAGCCTTGGCCAGAGGAACCACACCAGAAATACCCTCTGAAACATCCTACTTTGACAGTGGCTCCCAGAGAGGGGCCTGGATAATGAAGTGAAGCCATGGATTGACAAACATCAGTCCAAGTATTTAGCACCACCAGATCCCATGCATGGCTGAAGAGCCAGCAAGGAAAGAAGATCTCTTGTCCTAAGCCATCCAGAGGGATGGGTCACTTGTCCACAGTTACCTCAGGGATGGGCAAAACACAGGTTGCTCTTTCAGAGGCAAAGTATTTGGTCCCCTCTTCATCCAGGAGACAACTCCAGACCCCCAGTTATTGCCATTTGCCCTCCTGATGCTTTGTGGTGTTCCCCAGCTGGGGATTTTCTTGTGCAGAGGCTCATCTTGACATCTGAGAAGGTTTCCCACCCAGGCAAGGACCCTCCCCTTGGCAAAGTCCCTCAACCAGAAGGATCTCCCACCAAAAATGCATTTTAGTCCTAATTTTCTAAAACTGGAAATTCAAAAGCTTGAAATTACCTAAGAGCAAAACTGTATTGTGGAGGTAAATATTTTAATAGATAAATTTTAAAACAAGTAGTAAGTTTGGGGGGGGTGGAGATCACTTCTGTGGGGTTTGAGTGGGTGTTTTTCCCAGTGTCCATCCACAGTTCATGTGTGGTCATCACCTAAATGTAGGAATGACAGGAACAAAAGTCCCTTTGATGGTTTAGGCAGTTTCTGACTTTCCCAGTGATTATTTTGCCTTATGTGCTGCCATCTCCTGGCTTGCAGAAAGGTTAGTCCGGAGTGGTGGTGGGGGGAAATAAAACATTTAAGGGGATAAATATGGTAAATGTGACTCCCCTGCAGCCCATTTTTTATAGAATTCTATTTAAAATATTTTTAGTAGAAGAAAAATGCTTTAAAGAGCAGTGAGTTCAGCTGAGACATTGGTGTACTGGGGGAACTACGGGAGATATTTGACCATCATCTCCCAAATCCATTCATACAACCTGATTCCCTCCTTTCCTCGTGCTGCAAGTCTCTCCTTCAGGAGTCCAGCTCCGAAATCACAGCTGCAATTGAAAAATAGAACAAAAATTGGTGTATTTTTAAATATGGCAAGACTTTTTCTGGGCTACTTCATGGGATCCTGTTAGGTTGAATTACTGCAAGTTCATTCCACCCTTAAAAAGTTTTCCAGGGCATTTTAAATGGTGGCAAAAGTGAAGATATTTTCTATTAAATATGTAAAATTTCATGATTGAAAGGGTTAATTTTAACTGTCCTTGATGCGAAGACTTTGATCTTCTTTTCTGTAAAGTATTCAACAAGAGCTGGAAGCTCTGCTGGGACAAATCCAGGTGGTTGAAGGTTCCTTTGGGGCTGGGAACACCACAAATCACTTCATCATGGCTTAACATGACCCTTCTGGGATGGAGAGCTGGGATGTCCGGATCAAGATGATGGAGCAGCTGTGCAGGCTGAGCAATAAGGTCCCATGGCTTGGTGCAAACTGATTTTCATCACTGATTGCTCACGGAGAAAGAAGGTTGGACCTCGATGTAGAGTTGGAGCAAGGGACACACCTTTTTTTTAGGAGTTTCTATTTCTTTAGTGGCAGCTGGCTCACCAGGACTGTAGCTTTTCACCTGTGGGCAAATAAAGATGCAACAAGTGAAATATCTTGTTTTTGCTAAGGAAAAAAGTCATCCCAAGAGCTATCTTGTTTTTAAAGGCTTCATGCTTGGAATCGTTACAGACGGTGCAGCGATTCAACTCTGGGGAAGGCCAGACCAAACTGCACAAAACCATGTCCCAGGGGGAGATCGGGAAGCTGACGGCTGCCCAGAAGAGCCTGACTCCGGATGGGAGGTAGGAAATGTGGCTGGAGATGCCAGACAAGTCTGTCCCGTGTCCTTCCTGCTCGCCATGACCTTGTCAAACCATCCAGGCTCCTCTGGAGCCAAAGCCAGCTCAAGTTACTCATCCCACCTTTCCCCCATGACCATGGACGTGCCCAATTAAAAGAGGTGTCAGGCTTCCGTCACAATGAAGTTTCGGTGACATGGGCCAGATGTCCCAACCCAAACCACCCAGTTGCACACATGAGACTGAAGTTTCTTGCCTTTGCTAAGGACAAGTAGCCAACTTTCTATGGTAGGAGTCTTGTGGATTGAACTCCTCCTCAAACACCAGTAAGGTCCAGGAGACTTGGGTTGTTTTGGGTTGAAGGACATTTTCCTAGTTAAGGCAGTTCCTCTTTCCGTGACTTATTTGCAGGCCCCAGCGAGCCAAGATGAGGTTCTGGGTGAAGGGGAAGCAGGGGGAGAAGAAGACCCCCCGGGAGAAGCTTGCTACCCAGTCAGAGCTGCTGGAGCTGTATGCGGAGCAGGAAGCCCCTGGCAGGGAAGTGTTTCCTGGCTTTCAGCTTGGAGAAGGTAAGTGGGGGCAGGACACGGTGCCAGTGTTGTACAGAGCAGGGAAACTGGGTTGGGAAGTTGGGAAATGACTGTGCTGGTTCACATCTCAATTCATGGATGGCAAGTAGGTTAGAGGGTGGGATCCATAGCGGATCTCGAGGAATTCCATGTCACTAATCCTCCTGCCCACCATCTGGACATGGACAGATGTTTCCTCTCTGGAAGGAGGAAATAACCAAAGGAGAAGTGACATTTAATCTTCCTGTGAGTACCACCCAGGGCTGTTCTCCTCTGCAGGTTTGTTCCAATGCCCGTCTCCTCATTTAGTGGCACAATTATTTTTTGTCTGCTCCTCAGTCTCTTTCCCTGTTTTCATTTATCACCTATAGAGTTGGGTCCTCACCACCTGACCCCCCCGCGGAGTCCGGAGCTGTCCGGGATCTACCGGCGGGAATTTAAGGAGAACAAGGAACCTTCTCCCAAAGTGAAACGCAAGCGCAGTGTCAAGATCAGCAACGTGGCCCTGGAGCCTGTGCAGTGGCAGAACGACTCCCTGCAGATCATAACCAGCGCCGGCGACCTGAAGAGCATGGATGAGTTCCTCCTGAAAAAGGTAACTCCTGTCCCGCACCAGCACAGAGCTCCAAGAGCAGACAGAGGCAACAAAGTCCTTATTATCCAGGGGGCAGCTGTAACAGTGCTAATAATTCATCTAAGAGTGCTTGAGAGAAGTTTCTGGTTTGCATGCAGGAGAAACCGCCTTGTAGTCGTGATTAACGTCATCTGCCTGTGGTGGAGCAGCTCTCGTTGGTGCTGCGTCACCTCACACGGAGCTCTGCTGCAGCAAAAGGGATGTGGGTGCACAAACCCCTTTGTTTTCCCAGATGAATGAACTGGACAACGAGGACAGCAAGAAGGACACGCTGGTGGATGTCGTGTTCAAGAAAGCACTGAAGGAATTCCGACAAAACATCTTCAGCTTTTACTCCTCAGCACTGGCGGTAAGTGACTGGATGGCGAGTGAGAACTTCCAGGAGAAGCAGGGTGCTTTTGGTCCTCCTGATGTACAGGTTGTTGCCAGGTCTTCCATTCCTGGTCTGCTTATCCTGAAGAATCCTCTGTATTCAGTCCTGTGTAACTCTCCCTCCTCAGCCGGCTCTCAGGGCACATTGAGTGTAGATTCCTGATCCTTGTTACAGCTTTTCTCCCAGTCAAAGGGGAAATGACAGGAAGTCAATAAACTCCGATTTGCCACCCAAAGTGCCTGGAAACTCTGTGTTCCCTTAGTGAGTGGTGGAGATGTCTGATCCTTTTATCATTCTCTTAATCATACTTGGGCTTTCCCCAGGCAGCTGGAAGTCAGTGAGGCTGAAATAATTGTCCATAGCAAAAAAGCTCCATAAAAATCTGGGCTGTATAAAAATCACTTTTTTTTTTTTTTTGCTTCTGTTTCCTTAAAAGATGGATGATGGGAAAAGCATCCGCTACAAGGACCTCTACGCCTTATTTGAGCAGATTCTGGAGAAGACCATGAGGCTTGAGCAGAGGGACTGGAGTGAGTCTCCAGTTAAAGTCTGGGTCAATACCTTCAAAGTCTTCCTGGATGAATATATGATGGAGTACAAACCCCTGGATTACACCGCGGGGAAGGTATTCGGTGCTTTTCTCAAGTCCCCTGAAGATTTGGGAACTGCCATTCCATGGGACTGTGCTCTCTGTAGGCTCGTGGGAGCCCCTGTTTTCTTCTCTGCCTTAGGCTGAGCTGGACAGCATAAACCAGCATTAAGTGATTCATTGGTTATGTGTCACTGGGCTCAGCAAACCCCAGTTCACATCTGGGCTGAGCTGGGCCTTGGCAATGCCGATGTGTAGATATTGTCTCCAGGGCAAAGTTCCAACCAGCAGTGGATGGTTGGAAATGGAAACTCCTGGTGCTTCTTTCGTTTGGGGGGTTTAGTTCAACCTTTGAGGGACAGTGAAAAAGATAAAGCTTCCCTGGTCTCCTGGCCACTTCCCAAGTGACCACACATGTCACCAGGGGTTGGGTTGCAGGAAAAGGGGACGTGGGCAATGGCCGAGCTCAAGTTTAGGTGCAGTTTTCAGAGCAGTCAGAGCTTGCAGTGTTTCACAGACCTGATCTCCTCACTTTCTGCTCTGTATCCTCTGTGAGGACACCCACGGGATCTCCGGCTGGGCTTGGGAGATGGTGTTTATTGTACAAATATCCCATCCTCTGGCCCCTCTGCTCTGAGTCCTCTCCAGGCAGGTTTTCTTCAAAGCAATCTGGGCATCATGTTCTCCTTGGGTCTATTACAGGAGAGCTTTTAGTCACTGCTGCTGGATTCAGAGCTGGAGGAGCAGCTACACTCAGCTCTGAGCTGAAGATGGGGACAGTTGTCCAGGAAAATTCCAAAAATGGGGTGATCCATACAAGAGTTTTCTAGAGTGACTCTCCTGGGGCTGCAGATGCACTGGAGGATGGGACTCCAAGCACTGTTGGATACGAGCCCTCTGTCCTCTTTCCCTGGGGGAATTGCCCCTAAATACACTTAAATCTCTTTCTTGTACCAGGTGCCAAAAACAGAACGGAAAAAGAGAAGGAAAAAGGAAGCGGATGTGGTGAGTTGACCCCTCTGTGCCTGTGCATTAAACAATGAATGTTCTTAGGGCCAGAATGACAAGACCTTCTCATGGCACGTCCTGTGGTGAGATCTGAACATCAGCCAAGAAAGGATGTTCTGGAAAGATGGATGAGGTGGATTTGGTTTGCTTGATCGAGGATGGATGTGGGTTGTTTCTCTGAAAACACATCCCACATCAGCCAAGACAAAAATGTTGTGTCAAGGATTATTATGGAAGAGCTGAGAGCGAAACAAAGTGTGGTTCTGGGTTTCTGCATAAATTTATGGTGTGTTTTGCATCTCTAATATCGGGAATGGAGGACATTGCAGCTTCTGTTCTCCTAAAGGATATGATAGTGCTGGGAAGGATGCAGGAGCAGAGCCAAATAAAAGGGCCGTGGATTCATAGAAGACCTTCTTAACATGGAGAATTTTTCCAGCCACCCTCAGTCAAACACTTTCTAACCTGCTTCCATGAGGGTTCAATTCCCACACAGGCTGGATGTGGGGTATTGGGCTGAAAAGGAATCAAAAATAGCAAATAAAAGCAAATACCAGCTCAAAGCTGGAGAGCTGACCGTGTCCATCTCCCCATTTTGCAGCAGACTGAGCATCCAGCTCCTTTTCTCACCACCCAACCTTTGTCCTCGCAGGTGGAAGAGCACAATGGTCACATTTTCAAGGCGACCCAGTACAGCATCCCCACATATTGTGAATATTGTTCCTCCTTGATCTGGATCATGGACAGGGCTTCTGTTTGTAAATGTAAGCCCCCCCTCTTTGGTCCTTCTCATGTGCTTGTATCACAGGGATGAGTTTTGGGATTTGCAACACCACTCTCAATTAATTTGGGGTTTTTCCCCATCTGAAGGGCTTTTGGGACAGTTCTAAAGGGTTTCTGAAGTCAACTAATGAGTCCGTCCCAGCAGCCCTTCATGGCACAGTTAATTTTGTGCTTTGTGTTACACATCTTACCCCATCAGGTCGTGTGGTCACCCCATAGGGTCAAACCTTATTTAAGTGTCACGGTCAGAAGGACGGGAGAGTCGGGTATGGAAATGGGTCCTCAGGATGCCTGTGGGGATCCTGACCATGGCAAACCCATTTGGCTTCACCTGTTCGACCTCCGGGCTCGTGAATTTTTGGGGAGAGCAGGAAAATGGAGAAGGGACAATGGGAAAGGTTGATCCTTTGCTTTGGTTTTTCTAATCTTTCTGTGACTGGGTTGGCAGCATCAATCTTGGGGTGGTTCAGGCCCAGTGCAGGAAGAACACAGATCAGGTACTATTTCCAACCTCTTTGAGGGAATCGGTATCTGACAGCTAGAAGTGACTCATGGATTATATTCCAAGTGGATCTATCGGGGAGATGTTTAATGTTTCAGGGACTTAAATATGGGGCCTTTCATTTTAAAGCTTCATTATTTTACTTTGAGCGGATCTAATATAGACTTGGCCCCTGGAAACATGCAAATTCAATGTGCTTTTGACCTGCCTGTCCTGAGAGGAGCTACTTTATCCGTGTGAATTCATATTTCTCAAGCAATGTGACTTTTGGAATGATTAAATACCCCTTTTCTCCCTTGCAGTGTGTAAATATGCTTGTCACAAGAAGTGCTGTCTTAAAACCACGACCAAGTGCTCCAAAAAGGTAAAAGTCTCTTTTCTTTCACTAAATACCTTCCAGATGGTGATCCCAAGTTTGTATAAAAATCATTGGAGGCATAGAACTTGGATCTAATGGTGGCAATAACCCTCCTTCGAGCAGGAGCTCAGACCAGAGATCCCCGGAGGTGTCTCCAAGCAGTGTTTGGATGTATTTTGGGAATTACACTGATGAGTCACTGTAGATCTGCCCAGTCATGCAGGAGACATTGCAGTGTTGTTCCCTGCCTTGGAACCACACTGAATAAGAGGAATTTGCCTCATTTTTTAGCTTTTAAGGATTTGGAAATAGAAGGGTATTCTTGGAAACACGGGTTGTTCCTCGCCCTGCTGGTCCCTGCTTGGGTCGTGGCGAGGTCCCCAAACTGGCCTGAGCCAGGAAGGGAAGCGGAGGATGTTCAGTCATTCCCTGTCTTCCTTAGAGGGGAATTAGATATTGCTTCCCAGATTCAAGGGTATGGAGAACAGGGAGTGAACGCAGCAGATTGTCCTGGCTAATGATGAATCATCATGATTTGGTGGGGTTTTCTTTTCAATCACTTGTTCTGTGCCCAAAAGGAGGATAATAGAGGGAGGAGAATAATGTGTACAAAGCTTTGTCAGCTCCCTGGGAGGTTTCTTGGAGGAGAGCAACCTCCATAATACACGGCCCCCAGAAAGCTGCAGGAGTACATTTTTCCCAAGAAGTAATCTGAATATATACATTGAAGATATATATATATATGCATATGAATATATTTGTGCTTTGACTACACAGAGTATTTTTGCCACACTGTTTCCCTTTCTGGAGTATTTCTGCAAGAGCTGGGAACGCCTCTGATGAGTTTCTGCTCTAAAATCTGGGAAGTTCAATGAGATGGTTTTTTTCAGAGGAGCCCAGAGATTCTTGGAGCCTTCTCGTTTCTTGGGATTTCTCTGCACAGGGAAGTTTTTATGGTGCACCCACGAAGAGAGTTCACCATGTCTCCAACTTGGGTAGCTGGAAGTTCTTCTCTAGGAAGGTTCCAGCTTCTCTGTGCTTGATGGATTCATGTTTTTAGGGTTGTTTTTAGTGGTGGGGAGCCCCAAACCATCAATTGTGAGACAGAATGCAACAATATGGGGACCTGCCACACATCTTCTCATGAGATTGACAGGATGGATGACAGGATGGCATCGAGTGGGAAAAATAAAGATGCAGGACTGATTGTCAGGGGAGCTGAGACCTGGGTCATGGACACCACCATTTTGCCAATGAGTGGCTTGCACCTCACCTTCCCTTTGCTGGGGCCGAGAATTTGTGTCAATATTTTATTGAGTCTTTTGACTTTTCCCACCCAGAATTTCCCATGCAGAAGGGCTTTATTCACATTTGAATTTGCCAGGTATCTACTCTCTGGTGAGCATTTGCAGCCAGCAGAGAGAGTCCTTCCTGACAGATGGAGATGGGTTCTTTTGGCTCCTATTTTGGCATCTTGTTTGTTCACAGATATTTTGTAATTGCCAGTGCTGTGAGTTGATCTAAGAAGCCAAGATTCAGATTTACCTGTTCTGCTTCGTGCATCATCTTTGGGGGGGTGAAATCATCCCTGGAGATGGTACCAGAGGGGCAGGAGGTGGAGGAGGACCATGCCCAGCTGTGTTGGCTCTGCCAGCCTGAGGATATAACCAGAGCAGGCTGGTTAAAGAAAGAAACCCCAAACATTTTACTTCAGATGCGTGTCCAGAGACCAACTTAGCACTGCAAGCCCTGTGTCCTGTCCTGTCCTCCAACGCACAGGTTACCTGGATCAGCTGAAGGAGTCTGGACAGCAGCTGGATCCAAGCACTGCGCCGATCCTAGAAGGATTTTAACCCCTTTTTGTCCTTTCCCTGTGCAGTACGACCCCGAGCTCTCCCCCCGGCAGTTCGGGGTGGAACTCTCCCGCCTGACCAGCGAGGAGCGGGCGGTGCCGCTGCTGGTGGAGAAGCTCATCAACTACATCGAGATGCACGGGCTGTACACAGAGGGCATCTACAGGAAGTCAGGCTCCACCAACAAGATCAAGGAGCTGCGGCAAGGCCTCGATACAGGTAAAAGGAGGGGGAGGAACCTCCTGGGGGTGGAAAGTCTCCGCAGCAGCAAGGTTGGATGGAAGGAAGGACTGCAGGCTGTGCAAGGGATGCTTTCACGTCACCAACCAAAACTCAAGTCATCGATCTGTGCTTTTTTGGGTGCAATCTATGAAAAGAATCATTCTAGTTGAGGGAAAATTCTGCCTTACTTACTATACTTAGTAAGTATACTTTCTTATACTTAGCTATCAGCGCCAGCCAGGAAAGAAATCCTGGTCCCACCTGACATTACTCACCCTGGAAAATGCATTTCTCTCCAATTTTACCACATGGAGCTGAAATGAGGGGCTGGATTTCTTGCTGTTAAACACAGTGTGGTTCTGGGGTGGTCTGTGTGCATTTTCTATCATGGAGTAGCTTCTCATGGAATGATTTGGGTAGGAAGGGCCCTTTAAAGGTCACCTTGTCCAACCCCTTGGCTTCACTAATCGTTCATATTAATTGTTGCCTCTTGGTTTTTAACTCTTCCCTCCATCTGCTGCCAAACCCAGACATTGATAATGTGAATTTAGACGACTACAACATCCACGTCATCGCCAGTGTGTTCAAGCAGTGGCTCCGAGACCTGCCCAACCCTCTCATGACTTTCGAGCTCTATGAGGAGTTTCTGCGGGCGATGGGTGAGGAACCTCCTTCACCATCCCCTTCCCTTGGTGGGGAGGGCACATTTAGTGCCCAACGTTTTATTTACTCATTGGGCCCAAATCAGCTGGTTTTAACGAATTTTATTTACCTGGTTTCAAAGTCTGATTTTTGGTTTTTTGGTCTCAGTTTTGGTCTCAACTTTGGTGGCTTTCATGTCACGTTTCAGCACATTTCAGCCCCAAAAGTTCTGTCTTTTGAGTAGTAAAATTAAGTAAGTGTTAAGAAGTATCATTCTAAATAAGAGGAGGAAGCAGGGGCTTCCCCTAAATGGTGGTGCTTTCTCCACAGGCCTCCAGGAGAGGAAGGAGACAGTGCGGGGGGTGTACTCAGTCATCGACCAGCTCTCCCGCACCCACCTCAGCACCTTGGAGCGTCTCATCTTCCACCTGGTGAGGTACGTTGGGCCTGGGCAGCTTTGGGCAAGGAGAGGAAATAGATGAGGCTGAAAGCAGGTGGGCAGGAGACAGAGAGGAGCTTTCAGATCCATCGCATCTCCCAGGAGGTGGCCCCAGAGCTGTTTGTCCAAGTGATGGCTGTGTATTGATGAGCTCGTGGTTCCTACAGGTCCCTGGTGCCTCCCACCACTGTAGGCCTCTCACCACAAGTTTTTGGGTGGAAAATGGTGGTTGTTTGCCTGCCTTGGAAACACCTGAGACATCTTGAGGTTTGACTTTCTCCGTCAGGCAAAGCAAAGCAAAGACTGCACCGTAGAAATGTCATCTCTGTTCATCCGTGGCCACGTGGAAGAGGTGCTGTGAGGGTGCCTTCATCTCTGACTTCTCTCTTAATCCCTGGGTTTTCTTTAGGATTGCCCTCCAGGAAGAGACCAACCGCATGTCAGCCAATGCCTTGGCCATTGTCTTTGCTCCCTGTATCCTGCGCTGCCCTGACACGACGGACCCCCTGCAGAGCGTCCAGGACATCAGCAAAACCACCACGTAAGAGCGCGGTGCCGGACGATCCCCCACTCACGGCCTGGTAGCCCTTAGGGTGGTCAAATGGCTCAAAAAGTGACAGCTTTGGCACGGAAATGATGAACGCGTGGAAAATGCTTCTTCACAAAGATATTTCATGCCCTCTCAGTCCCCAAGAGGTTGTTAGATGGGGATTTTTAAGTGATGAAGGATCCCCAAGAGGAGATCAGCTTCTGCTCTCCTGCCCAGCACGTCTCAGCAGGAAAAGGTGGAGCTTGTGCTGATGTTTTATAGTTAATTTTTTGGCAAACAGGTCTTGGTTCTGACTTAATTTGGGCATTTTTATCAGAGGGGGTGAGTTGTTTGGTCTGCAGCAATATTAATATTAATAAACATATTTATTTGTGGCGTTTGCCGTAATTGCGAAGGTTTTACAGAGAAAAAGCGAAGCACTTGCCCAAATTCAGTTTGGCTCATACTAAATAGATTTAAAAATAGATACTGGAGTCAATTATAATAATGGAAACCCTCCAGTAAAGGGCTGGGCTTTTGAAAGAGGTGGTTTTACCTCCAGGAAGTATTAAAACTGTTGAGGACCAGAACATGCTTGGAGACCCAGCTGGCTGGAGCACTTGGCCTTCATCAGGATTTCACTGCAGCTTGTCCGTTAGGCTTTAGCTCCATCACATCCTCTCATTTTATTATGAGGAAGGGATCATTTTTTTCCCCAAACACCCTCCTGACAGCATTAAGGTTGGCTCAGCTGAACAGCATCACTGCATGCAAGCAAGTTGTCTTCTCCAGGTGTGTATTTCCTTGGTCTCTCTTCCAAGGGGGGAAATTTCTCTGGTGGGGTTCCTGGTGACTTTTAATTTCTGTAGTCCATGTTCCTCAATCCATCTGTAGCCCGTTATCACTCTTTATAGAGGAATTTCTACTGCCCTCTGGCTTCCTGCTGGAGCTTTCTCCCTCTGCTTTTCCGTCAGGGCAGATCTTCAAAATAATCCTTTCCTTGTAATAAAATGAGAGGATGTGCTGGAGCCAAAGTCTTAAGGGAGAAGCTACAAAGAAATCCTGTTGAAGGACAAGACAAGACAGCTCAGATCACATCATTTCCTCCTCCCATTTTGTCTTCTTTTGGGTGTTTTCCCCCCTCAGTTGTGTCGAATTGATCGTCATCGAGCAGATGAACAAATACAAGGCTCGTCTCAAGGACATCAACAGCCTGGAGTTTGCAGAGAACAAGGCCAAGAGCCGCCTCTCCTTGATCCGCAGATCCATGGTGAGATGCCAAAGCCCTCTCTGTCCCCTCCTGTGCTCTCCTTGCCCCTGAAGCCACTTTACCTTATCTTGTCCTGCTTATCCCAGCCTCCCAAACCCCTCGCAACCTCCCACACCATCTCCCCCAGGACAGGGACCCTCAGCCCTGTGGTGGCTCCTCGCCTTTGCAGGGAGTCAACCCAAAGCACAAGAAGGTGGGAACAGCCCATGGAGACGGGGTTGCTCCAGCTCAGATGTTCCTGATCAACGTTTCCACCTTCATTTGAGCTTGTTTGGTCCTGAATTGAGTCAAGCCTTTCATCCATTGGCTCGATGTGGCCTCATGGGAGACTTGGACCACCATTTTTCGTGCTTAGTCGCATTATCTGAACCCAAAAGGAGCTTCCCAAAGGCTGCCCCTGCTCCTGCACTGCCTTTTTGGGAGCCTCAAAGCCATCTCTCATTGAGCTTCCATGCTTCCTGGGGGACCTGCGGATGCCCGCTGAGCTTGGCTAGTTGGGCTGTGGGAGAGGGACAGACTCGGCGCAGCGCTGGCACCCCACGCTTGGGCTGAGCACCGAGCAGCCCCTCCGCTTGGGCCTGCCCACTGTGATCCTCAGGGACACTTTGCTTCTGCTGTTTGGGGATGGAATCCAAGCAGGCCCTGCCCAAGGTTGTGGAGCCGGTGCTGCAGAGCCGCCCCGCTCACCCCAGTGGACAAAAGGAAAAAGAAAAAAAAGGAGCAAAGCGGGTTTTTGGAAGGGGCCACTGCATGTGCACTCTAACCTTCTGCTTTCCTTTTCATCTCCTCTCGAATGCAGAAGCCCGTACTAATTGCAGTTAGATTTATGAGCATAACCCGCAGTTCAATCCCGGTATGTATGACTGCAGCGCGCCCGCGTCCCTCCGTGTGTGTCACCGCCGCTCATTCCAGCTCTGTCCCACTGGCCATTGTCTGTGACGTTGCCGCCCGGGCCCCGGGCGGGTGCTGCTCCTCAGGGCCTCCGTTTCTCCCGCAGGTGCCCCGGGTGCAGGAGTTGGGGACAGCCGCGCTCGGCCGTCCCTGCACGCAGCTCCTCGGAAAAAACACTTCCCACCCCTCTTCACTTCCTCCTTACTTTATTTTCTCTTGCATTTTCTTTTTCCATCCTGTGCTTCCCTCTTTTTTACTTTGCTTGATTCATCCCTTCCCTTCCTACCCCGATTCCTCCTCGCTCAGGATGCGTTTCAGCATCACGTTGCTTTCACAGCGCTGCTGTTTCTGGAGGTGGGGGATAAAACCCCCAGCTCAGATGCCTCAGAGACCGCGAGGCATCCAAAGGTCTCCTCCACCTACTTGGAGGAGGAGCGCCACCACCTTGAACACAAGGTCAGGAAACCCAGGTTTGAACTGGGAGCAGTCCAGCAACCCCTGTATTCCCCACCTCCATCCCAGTTTGAGTTACCAGTGAGACCACGACGGGTGAGAAAAGTGCCTGCAGGATTCTGGGAATGCTTGTGGAGCTGTTTCCCTCCCTACCAGGCTCAGCCTGTGGTGCTTCCCCCCCCATCCTTCATCATGTGCAGGGGTCAGGAGACAGAGAAGAGCAAAACTCGAACTCTGCTGCCCTAATGCTGAGCATGGCATTTCACAGGGGCTTAAGTCCATGAGCCAGTGGGATCTTTGGGATCTCAGGAGTTTTGGCTAATAGGATTCAGGGAGCTGCGCCTCAGCTCAGGAGCCCACGTGAAAGGTGTCGTCAGAGGAACACGGGGGTGCGGGAGAGGCTTTACTGACAGAGAAGGATCTCTGAGATGTGGCGTCAAAAGATGAAAGGGGTAAAATGGAAAGGAAAAAAGGAAGGCTCCTTTATCCTGGAAACCTGCTCTGTGCACGTGGGTTATCAGGAAGAACCGGGGATGCCGCAAATGCAGGGGAGGCAAGTTGTGTTGCAATGAGCTCTTCAACCCCAGGGAGGTGCAGGTTCACCCTGGGTGATGGTTGTCAAGAGAGGGCAGGAAGTCATGGACATCTCCAAGGTCCTGGTCACTTCACAATCTGGAATTTAGAAGATGAGATGTCTGGTCATGATAACAGTTAAAGTAAAAGCTGTTTAGTGCCTGCTGTGTTCCTCATCTCCAAAAATCCACATTTTATTCCTGCTCTTTGGGGCAGATCTGTAGAGCTGGTCCTCAGAAAATTCAAACAGCTGCATATATAATATCCCTCCATATGTACCACCCCCGTCTGAGTCCTTATTTTAATATTAGAAAAATCAGATGGTTCTTCAGATCTCCATTAAATATGTCCATTTAACCATGGGCCCAAAAATCTGGATTTATGGCCTTATAACAGACCACTAGAGGTGGTCCTGGTTTCTGGATCTCCTGTACATGAGATCAGAGCATGGACAACATGATTCTGAGTTTCTCTTTGCTGAAGGGGTCAGTGGAGCCCCTTGTGATGCTCAGGAAATACCAAGGGTGGATGAGGGAAGGATATGTGACTTGATCTGAGGATGAAGCGGGAGCCTGGTGCCCTGAAATCAAAGCCTTGGCAATGCTCCCACCCGAAGCCAACACAACCACCATAAACCTTCCCCTCGCACGGTCTGTGGGCTTTGTGGGAACCCACCCTGCCACTGGCTGGGCTTGCTCAGAAGTCCAAGTTGCACTTGGTCTGTCAGTGTCATCCTCGCCACCACCATCCTCACCACCTCCATCCTCAACCTCTTCTATGTGTTGAGTTCTGGTACCTCTCCCAGGCTGAAGAGAGGTCTTGGAGGGTCTGGGGTGTGTCTGCCAGCGGCGCTCTGAGGACCGATGGCCGGGGCCATCTTCTTCGCTCCTTGAGAGAGCAGTGTGGTTGGCACCTGAGTGTTGGCCAGATCACCTTGGCTGGTGGTGGTGACACTGTTGTCTCTCTTCAGGGCAAAGGACGCGTGCGGCGCGGTGCCTACCCCAGCCCAGCATCTCCCGTCACCGGGCGCTTGCCCTCGGTGACAGACGTCCCCGAGGAGACCATGAGCAGCGAGGAGGCCATGGAGATGGAGGTGACAGAGCAGCAGCAAGTGGCCATGCAGCAGGAGGAGAAGGTGCTGACCGAGCAGATCGAGAACCTGCAGAAGGAAAAGTGAGTCTGGCCAAGGCTTCAAGCCACGTCCCCAACTTATGGATGTTGCTTGGCATTGTGACTGGAGGGCTCCACCCCTCCATGATCTCTTGCCCTGTACCCCTTTCTTCTCCTCCCCACCTTTTTGGTCCCATTGGGTCAGTGGGACTGGGTTGGTTTTGGCAGGGAGGAGCTGACGTTCGAGATGCTGGCACTGGAGCCCCGCGCCTCTGACGACGAAACCCTCGAGTCCGAAGCCTCCATCGGCACCGCCGACAGCTCCGAAAATCTGAACTTTGACTCCGAAGGAGCCATCTCCGATCGCTCGGGTAAATCCAGGCGTCCTTGGGTTTATCATGGAATGGTTTGGGTTGGAAGGGACCATCAGAGGTCATCTTGTTTCGCCCCCCTGCCATGGGCAGGAACATCTTCCACCCATTCAGGTTTCTCAAATTTCTCTATCACTTTGGGAAAGGTTATTTGGGGATTTTTAGTTTATTTGAAGCCTACAGTTTAAATGGGTGCAGAGAGGAGGGTTAAGGGTTAAACCACGTGGCCCTGAGGAGATGGGTGGTGGCAGCCAGGGTTTGGGAGGGAGGTGACCACTCCTCCAGTACTGGTGATGCTGCCTCCAGTGAGATGCTGGGAACGTTGTCTTGGCTTCATGGCACGTGTCCCTGGGGAGCAGCACCAAGACCGCTGGGTGATCTCAGGGTGTTAATCCTCCCGTGGTCCTTCTGCCCCTCCAGAGAGAAGCGTAGCACTTATCTCCCTGCGCCCCGCCAAGGCCGAGGGGCCGAGCCGGCTGCGAAGGCACCCCAGGATGCGGCTGGACCCCACGGACCCGGCCGACGCCTCCATCTCCTCCTCCTCTTCCCAATCATCCACCTCCTGCCTGCCCCACCTGCCCCGGAAGCGCTTCCAGATGTACTCCAAATCACCTTTCTACCGAGCAGGGGGACATGGAGAGCCCCCTGAGACCCGGGTGAGCCCCGAGGGCTCGGCGGGACCCCTTCGTTACCCCGAGGACCGGCCTCAGTTCACCACCCGTGGGACGTTCAACCCAGAGAAAGGCAAACAGAAACTGAAGAGCGTGAAAACTTCCCCCCCCAAAACCAAAGAGCCCCCAGACGGGGGGACGACGGGGGGACGCAAGCGGAATCCCGAGGCCGATTGCGCCGCCACCCAACCCCTCGTCCTCCTGGGGAGCAACGAGTTCATGGTCTGAGATGCTTCACCCAGGGCCGCGTCGCGTGCCGGGGCTTCCTCCCCATCGGCAGCGCTCCCACAGCTTCCTCGTTGACGCCAGGAGGAGGAATTCTTAAGCAGAAAGGCCGTGAGGGGGGAGATGGTTTAACGGTGGCCTTATGGTTTAGGGAGTTGAGACCTTTGGGGGCGGGGGGTGGACGGGGACGGAGGGGCACCGGCCGGCTCCTGCGCCCTTCCCCTCGGAGCACCCACGGCTTGGAGCATCGCGCTGCCAAACCCTCGTGCCGAGTGACCCGTCGGTAGGAGTAAACCAAGCCTAAAAATCCCATGGGTAGGAGAAAGCCAAGCCTAAAAATCCCATGGGAAGGAGAAAACCAAGCCTAAATATCCCACGGGATCATCCTGAGCCAGCGCTGGCTCCGCTGCAGCCAAGCCCTTTGTGCTTTCACCACCTCATCCACGCCAACGCCGAGCGCATGGAAAAGTGTTAAAATCTGCCAAAAAAATCACTGTTTTCCTTTGGGGTTTGATTTTTTAACATCACCTAACCCCTTTTCCTCCTCTCTTTCTTTTTTTTTTTTTTTTGGCGACCATCAGTATTAAAAATTAATAATAGTAATAATAATAATAATAATAATACTCGAGGACTACTTGAAGCGATATTTGTTTATATGCCGGTTCCTGGAGTTGAGTGTAAATACATATTTTTTTTAATTTTTTTTTTTATATTTTTCCCCACACAGAACTTCTTTTTTTCC
>VXAY01001534.1:652418-665661 GCA_013399855.1 Oxyruncus cristatus | reverse complement strand
TAAAGAGTGTGTTTCTCTCCAAAGAAATATATAAAGGAAATATATATATAAAGAATGTATATTTTCTCTCTCTCTCTTTCATTATATATATATATATATATATAAATGTATGGAATATAGAGAGAAAATGTATTTCTTTATATAGAGAAATGTATGGGATATATATAGAATATATAGAAAATGTATTTCTTTATATATATAATGTATTTGAAGTTATGTAGAGAGAAAGAAAGGTAGAAATAAAAGAAATATACACATATATATGTATATATATATATATAAAATCCTGGCAGGAGCTGAGCAGGACTGGAGGGATAATGGGGTGTTCCAGGGTGATCCATTCCCAGGATCTCCCACCGCTCCTTTGGATGGATTTGGAGCCTGAAGGGCTTTTCCGGAGGGGAATGTGCTGACACTGGAAAGGAGAAGGGGCTGCGAGGGGGAATTATTGTTATTTTTCATGGGACGTTTTCTAAGTAATTTATAATTCTGTAAATTAAACAAAGTCTGTATTGTCAGAGGATTTATGATCCCGCGTCGCCCGCGCTCGGAATCGTGTAAAAAAAGGACAAAACCAGAGAAATAAAAGTGTCGTTCTCTAAAGGCGAAGACTTCCCGGTGGGACGTGGACAGTGTCCCGAAATTCCAGGGGGTTGGGGGTTCCTCCTTCCATCAGCCCAGGGAGTGTATAAAGGGCACTTTGTGGATTTTCCTGATCCTCTGGCCTCGCAGGGATGGAAGAGGTGGAATGCGGGGCTGGGCCTGGGGATAATCCCATTCCCATGGGATTATTTAATGCTGATTATTCACATTCAGATTATTTATGGTCAGAGGATTTCTATTTTTCTTGTTTGATATTCACATTGTTTATTTCTATACAGAGATATTTCTATTCCTATTTAAATTAATCAGATTATTTATATTTAATTTATATTCAGATAATTTATTTCCAATTGATCTGTATTCATATTATTTCAGATTATTTAATTTTATTTCTACTGACATTATTTAATTCAGATTATTTCCAATCAGATTATTTAGATTTATTTCATTTATATTCCAATAGTTTATTTTCAATTTATTCCTATTCAGATTATTTCAGATTAGTTTCATTTTATTTCTATTCAGTTTATTTCTGCTAATTTTGCTTGATTATTATTATTATTTGTATTTAATTCTGATTTTATCCAGTCATTTATATTTATTTATATTCAGATAGTTTATTTTCAAATTATTTCTATTCAAATTATTTCAGGTTATTTAGTTTCATTTTATTTCTCTTCACGTTACTTCTATTAATCTAATTTATATTCTGATCATGCAATTCCCATCATTTAAATCAGATTATTTATATCCATTTTATATATATTTAGCTTATTCCTGTTCAGATAACTTATTTGCAGCATGTTTATATTCAGATTATTGATTTTTATTGATTTCTGTTCAGGTTATTTCCATTCAGCTGGTGCTCCTCCTGCTCTTTCCCTGTCCAGGGGGACCCCAGATCAGTGTCACGGGATTGTGGCTGGAAAGATCCTCTTTATTCCAAGTAGAAAAAGGGAGGGACATAAGTGGGAGCCCCCCAGGACACGGCGAGGAGTGAAGTGGTGGCAGGAGGGCCCTGGACCCCAGGATGGCGTCACCCTGACCAGTGTCACCCCGACCAGTGTCACCCCTGGGCTGGGGTCAGCCCTGGGCTGGGGTCACCCCCAGCGTGTCCATCACCCCTGGCCAGTGTCACCCCTGGGCTGGTGTCACGCTGGGCTGGGGTGACCCCTGGCTAGTGTCACCTCCGGACTGGGGTCACGCTGGTTTGGTGTCACCCCCAGCCGGTGTCACCCCTGGTCTCGTATCCACCCCAGGATGTCCATCACCCCTGTGGCCACTGTCACCTCTAGGCTGCCATCATCCCCGGCCAGTGGCACCCTTGGTCTTGTCACCTCCAGGTTGGTACCACCCTTGGTCCTGTGTCACCCCCAGGCCAGTATCACCCCTAGCCAGTGTCACCCCTGGCTGTTGCCACACCCCCCCAATTGGCTTCATCCCTGGGTGAGTGTCCCCCAGGCCAGTGACCCCCTCGGGTGGCAGTGGGTCCCCGTGGTGCCAGGGGTGCCTTGCCTGGGTTCCTCCAGCATTTGGGACAGTGGCACCATCGAGCCCCCGCCCCTGTGAGGTGCTCCCAGTGCATTGGGCACTCGGGGACATTTCCCTGCCACCAGCTGTCCCCAGTGAAGTTGGTCCCAGCTGCCAGGAGCATCCCACAGTCCTGGCCACCTCCCTGGAGACGGGACCACGGGCCCCTTCACATCCCAGAGCGAGGAGATCCAGGGTGGGGGTGAGAGGGTGCCAGCATAAGGGGACAAACAAGCCAGGTGACAGCGGGCTGGGAGAGTTAGTTCTTGAACATGTCACACAGCAGCTTCTCCATGGGGGTGTTCCCGATGGTCCGGCGGAAGAAGAGCAGCTCCACGCGCTCCGAGGAGATGAAGCGCAGCGCTGGGAGGAGCAGCAGCAGCTTCCCAAACCTGGGGACAGAGCGGTGCCCATGGGTGGGTGTCCCTCCCCTGGGGTCGCCCATGGGGACCTGGGGACAGCAGTACCTGACGGGTTGTCCGGGATAGTGGGAACGGTTGTGCTGGCCCAGCATCACCTGCGACTGGTCCTGCAGGTTCTCCACCTGCTCGGGGTCCTTCAGGCCACGGGTCTCTGCAGGGACAGGGGTGTGATGGGGTGGGGTGGGGACAGGGGGACGGCCAGCGGCAGGTGCTGGTGGGTGCCCTCACCTGGTTTGAAGAGCACCACGGCCTTCATGCAGGCAAACTCGGTGGGGTCGACGGCCAGCGCCTTGAAGCGGCCGAGGGTCTCCTGCAGCGCCCGGACGTCCAGGGCAGCCGGCAGCAGCTTCCCAGGGGCCGGCTCAGGGACTGCCAGCAGCGGGCAGCTCTCCAGGGGCATGGACCACTGGATGGCGCAGAGCAGGAACAGCTCGCTCCATGCTTCCTCCAGCAGGATCACCTGGCGAGAGCAGGGAGAGCCCCAAAACCACCATAACCCCCAAGGCCTCCAGCATCTCCAGCCACCACAGTTGGTTGGGCTGGAGAGCATCTTCTGTGAGGGTGCCCCAAGAATGTTGTGGAGATGCTCCAGCCATCCACAACCCCCTGGCTGCCTACATATTTTGGGGTCCCTGTTGCCCCAAGGATGGATCCCCAGTTCCCCATGGGGATCTCCCAACCCCACCTGGTCACGGAAGGGCAGGTTGGAGAAGACAGGCAGGTTCTTGGCCCACTTCACAGCCATGAAGAGGAGCCGTGCCGAGGTCTCGTAGATGTTCTCAGGGCTGGCTGCCGGGTACGGTGCCACCTGGTACTCGCCGGTCGCCCGCTCCGGCTCACTGCCCGTCACATCCACCGTCTCATCAGCTACAGGGATGGAAGGGGACACTGCTGGTCACCACACCAGGGAGACAACCCCGCCACCCATCCCCTCCCCACTGGCAGCCACCCACCGTCCTCGGGCTCCAGCTTGGCGCAGGTCTCGGCCGTCATCAGGCTGGCCATGAAGCGATGGTTGGTGGGTGGTGTGGGTGCCCGGGGACCCGGGGTGACAGCGACAGTGGCACCGGGACCACGAGGAGCAGGACAGGGTGATGGGGGCACCTCACGTGTGGTGGCCACGTGCTCTGGGGGCAGCTCAGCGTCCAGCTCGATGCTGTCCAGCCGGACCTGGGCTGTGCTGCGGGGCTGACGCTCGTTCTGCACGGCTGCGGGGACAAGGTGACATCAGCACTGGCCACTCGCTGCCACCCCCTGCCATCCATCACCATGTGTGTGTCCCCCCCATCTCACCGTCCTTGTTCATGCCAGCCTGCAGGCACTTCTTGAGCCGGCAGGCCTGGCACTGGTTGCGGTGTGCCTTGTCCACTGGGCACAGCCCCGTCCCCGCCTGGCACCTATGGGGAGAGGTGGCACCTGGCTGCAGCCCCTGGAGTGGCCCCTGTCCCCACGGAGGGTCCTGCCTCCATGGGGGCCATGTCCTGGGGGTGCTTTGTCCCTGTGGGGTGTCTTGTCCCACCCACCATGGGTTTACTCCAACGAGTGCCTCACCACGGTGGGTACCCTGTCCCCAACAGGTGTCCTGTCCCCAGCAGGTGCCCTGTCCTAGTGCATACCCTGCCTTGATGGATGTTCTGGCCCCATGAGGATGTCCCAGACACCCACACACACCTGGTGTCTCCCCCACTGGTTGCCTGTCCCCTAGTTCCTGCCCTGCTTGGGTTCAAGTCCCCCTGTGTCCCTGCCCCATCCATTGCCCATGTCCTGGGGTCCCTGCCCTGCTGGGTGTCCATACTGTGGGACCTTACCCCACTGGGTTCCTGTCTCCAAAGTCCCTGTCCCACTGGGTGTCCGCCTCCCTGTGTCCCTTCCCTGCTGGGTGCCCCATTCCCTGACTCCCTATCCTAGTGGGTTCGTGTCCCCCCCAAACCTGGAACCCATCCCACTGGTTGCCCATCCCCCTGGAGCACTTGCTCTGCTGGGTGCCCCTACCCTACTGGAAGCCTGTCCCCACCATTCCTGCTCCACTGTCCATCCTCTGCATCCCTACCCCTCTGGGTGCCCCTCCTTGGGGTCCCTGCCCTGCTGGGCATCCTTTCCCCCGTGGTGCCAATCCCCAGGGTCTCTGCCTCACTGGGTTCATGTCCCCCTGGTTCCTGCTCCCCTGGCTGCCCATGCCCCATGGGGACCCCCGCCCCCATTCCCACCTGTAGATGAGCTTCCTGCGGACGCTGCGCTTGAAGAAGCCGCTGCAGCCGTTGCAGGCGTAGATGCCGTAGTGCTTCCCACTGCTGGTGTCCCCGCACACCTTGCACAGCAGCACCGGGCTCAGCGCCTTGCCCGGGGCCGGGCTCAGCCCTGCGGGAGCAGAGCCGCCACGCTTGGAGTCACTGCAGGCGTCCCGATGTCCCTTGTCCCTCCCAGCAGTCCCTGCTGCCTCCCAGCATCCTGGCGATGGGGTGGCTCCCACCGCCACCAGTCCAGCCCAGGGACGTGGATGGGGACTCTGCGCGGGGCTCCGCATCTTTCCACACCCCAGCACCCAGGGGGATGCGGGATGTGCTCTCATGTGACTTTCAAAAAACCAAAAGGGGGTGAAAGGGTGTCCCTAGGGATGGGGACTCCGGGCGTGCCAGTGAGGGGACTCTGAGCATCCCAGAGAAGGGTTGCAATCAGGGATGGGAGGTGTCCTGCAGAAGAGACACCTTTGGGGACATGGGCCATCCCAGAGTAGGGTCACAGCAGGAGACAGCCCTGGAGAAGGGTTGGTATCCAAGGGGATCCAGGAGAGGGTTGTGGCTGGGGACTGCAGCCACCCTGGAGAATGGGCATAACTGGGGACCCCAGGGATCCTGGAGAAGGAACATGATGGGGACCATGGACATCACAGAGAGGGTTGGGAACTGCAGGCATCCCAGCCTGGAGAAGAACCACGATGGGGACCCTCAGCATCTTGGAGAAGTGTGATACCCAAGGACCCCAGGCATTCCAAAGAATCCTGATGGGTATCCTGGGCACCCAGGAGAAGCATCACAATGAGAACCCCAGCATTTCTGGAGAAGCATGATGATGGAGAACCCAAACATCACAGAGCAGAACCATAATGGGGACCCTCAGGTATCTTGGAGATGGACCACAATAGGGATCCCAAGTATCCCAGAGGAGAACCATGAAGAGGACTCCCAGAACGACCACAACAGGGGCCCAGCCATCTCAAAGCTCCCCCCCGTGCCCGCAGTCTCGCCGTGTCGGCCCCGCTCCAGCAGAACATTCTACCTCTTACCCGTGGGGCTCTCGTCCAGCCCGGCGCTCACCACTGACCCCGCCGGGGACGCAGCCATTCCCGACCCGGCGTTCCCGACCTCTCCCTGTCCTGTCCCTCTGGATCCAGCGCGGTGGGTCTGGCGAGGCGGTGGGTCCTCGGGCAGCTCTGCGGGCAGCGGGGCTCTTGCCTTGCTCTCTTCAAGGCGGCTTAAGCGGGCGCTGTGTAAGCAGCCGCCTCTTTGTCACCCTCTTAATCTTTAGTGTCTGCGCGGGGCGGGGGGGGATCAATCAGCCACGCGATGAAGAATTAAAAAGGTGCTGAGCCCCAGCCCTGTAACCCTAAACCCCGCGACACCCAAGCCACCCCCCCGCGCGCCGCCGCGGGCCACCGTGGGGGTGTTACCCTGTCACCGCGTGTCCACCCCCCCAGCACTGCGAGGCTGAGATTGCGGCAGAGGTGGGAGATGGGGATCGGGGTGGGGACCCCCCATATGTGCGTTCCCCCCCCTTGGGACCCACCGGGTCCTCTAAGCGCATAAGCCCTTCACTAAGGCGGTTAGAGGGGAATAACGAAAAGTGGTAATTAAGGGGGGTAATTTCCCTGCCCCCAAGTAATTAATTACCGGCCCTGATGGCGAGGGGAGGGGGGATGCTCGGTGGGGGTCCCCCTGTGCCTCAGCTTCCCGTCCCGAGGGGCGGGAGGGGACCCGGGGGTGTTAAGGCTGCTGACACCGCAGCGGGTGGGGGCCAGGTGGCCCCCGGGGTTACGCAACCACCGCTAAACCCTCGCGGTGACAGGGCAGCACAATTTGGGATTTGAGGGCTTTAGCCGCTAACCCCCCCCCCCTGCCCAGCTCAGGGGAGTGGCGGGTGGCCACTGTCACCCGGGCCGGGCTGTCCCCAGCGATGAGCCAGGCTGAGGACGGGTGTTCTGGCACCCTGTGTCCCTCCTTTGGGAGGCTCAGAGGTGTTGCTGCCCTGGAGATGTCCCAGGAGATAGGCACTGGCAACAGGTCCCTGCTGAGGGCTGGTGGCAGTGACACCAGTGGATCTGGGGGCTGGGGTCACCCCTCAGGTATCCCCGACTGCTGTGCAGCTCCATCCCCACTGCCTGCAGCATTCCTGCATCCCCCCTGCCTGCAGCTTCCTGCATTCCCCCTATCTGTAGCATTCCTCACTGCACCACAACTCTATCAACCTTGCCTGCACCATTGCTCCATGTTCCCATGTGCAGCATCATTCCATCACCCTTCCTGCCTGTACATGTCTCCACTGTCCTTCCTGACCACACATGGCTCCATCCCTGCCTGCATCATGGCTTGACCTCTCTGCCTTCACCACAGCTCCATCCTTGCCACCACCACAGCTCCATCATCCTGCCTTCACCAGGGTTCCATCCTTGCCTTCATGTTGGCTGCATCCCTGCCTTCACCACAGCTCCATCCCTGCTTTCATATAGTTCCATCCTTGCCTGCACCACAGCCTCATCCTTGCTGCCTCCATGGCTCTGTCCCTGCCTTCACTATGACTCCATCCCTGCCTTCACCACAGCTCCATGCCCCCAGCCTCCAGCCCCCCTGCACCCCTGGGACCCCCATCCCCCCGGGGTGCCCTGTCCCACCCCGCAGCGCCCACCCTGACCCAGATCTCTGACCGCCGCCATCTGCGGCGCGGCCGCCCTCCTCCTGCGGCAGAATTATGACGCTGGGCTAATGCGGCGGGAGCAAGCTGTCACCTGGCCTGCCTGGCCCTCCGGGGCCTCCAGACCCCTGGCCCGTGGGTGAAACATCCCCCAGTGCCTGATCCAGGGATACCAGGAGGACCCGCACCCTGGGGTGCCAGCCCACCCACGGGTGACACGGGGACCTGGTGACAGGGCACGCCGGGCAGTGACCAGCGTGGCAATACACGCTGAGTCGGCTAATTTGCCTGTCCCCTCCTCGCCGTCGGGTAAAAGCCAGCTCCGGAGCGGGGATTTGGGAGGGGGATTAGCTGGGCCAACCATCTGCTGCCAGCCAATCACCAGCACCCCCAGGAAAGCCAATAATTACAAAAATATGGTTTCTTCCCCTGTTTCTCCATTACACCCAGCTGGGCGGTGTCCCCGAGGTGGGATCCCTGTGGAGCAGCACCCCGTCCTCCTCCTGGGGATGAGCACTCCATAAGCATCCAACTGGGCACCCGTGGGGCTCAGCCCAGCCTGTTCTGGGGAGCGACCCTGACGCCGCAGCCGAGGGGCTGTGGGTGGCAGGTGGGGGTGAAGGAGCAAACGTTAAAGCCCGCGGCGGGGTCGTGACTCGGCTCGGTGACAGACGCTGGGGCAGATGCCACAGGATTACCCAGCCTAAAACCTTGGGATCTGCCCCCCTTCTCCCCAGCAGGCAGAGAGTGTTTAATTACTAATTTACTAATTACCCAAAGATGGTGGCGATGGGCTTGAGACCTGTGGTTGGGAGCAGCCCCAAGGCTCCAGCCACCCTAATCCTACTGGCCACGGGAAACTGACCGATGCACCCTGGCCAGGGGACAGCTCGGCTGGGGACACTGGGTGTCCCAGGGAGGCACCGCTGTCCTGGCAGTCCCACTCCTGCTGGTGATGGCACAGGCTGGTGGGAAACCAGAAGGGGATGATGGGCACCAAGGGGAGATAGTGGTGACCAGGAGAGGATGATGGAGATCAGGACAAACTGATGGGCATGAGGGGGAGATGATGGGGACAAGGAAGTGACAACAAAGATCAGGAGGGGGTGGTGGGGATGAGGAGGAGATGGTGGAGACTAGGGCAGAATGATTTGGAACCAGGAGGGAGTGAGGATGGGATGATTTGAAACCAGAAGAGGATGAAGGAGACCAAGAGGAGATGGCGGGGACCAGGAGAGGACAACAAGGACCAGGAGGGCACCATGGGAACCAGGAGGAGGTGATAGGGACTGGGAGAGGATGATGATGAACAGGAGAGGATAGTGGGAGCCTCAATGTTTTAATGGTGACCCAGAGACAATGACAAATGGCAGAGAGCAGGAGGTGACAGGAGGGGATGATGGAGATCAGAATAGGACAACAGAGACCATGTGAGAATGATGGGGACTAGGAGGGTATGATGGGGATCAGGAGGGGGCAGTGGGACAGAATAGGAGTGGATAGGGATCATGAGGAGATAGCGAGGACTGGCATGGGATGATGGGGACTGGGAGGGGAAGATGGGGATCAAGAGGGGAGAATAGAGGCTGGGACGGGATGATGTGGACCAGAGTGGGACAGTAGTCACAAAGGGGGGCCAAGAGAACCCAGAAAAATGGTGAGGACCAGGAGATGATGATGGAGACCAGGAGGGAACACTGGGGACCAGAAGGGTGTGATGAGAACCAGAGGGTACATCAGGGTGGGACAACAGGAACCAGGACAAGATGGTGGTGTTCAGGAGGGGACAAGAACAACCAGCAAATGACACAAAGGTCCAGGAGGATGGCTGTGGGACTGGAGGTGGCTGGGAAGGGTTAACATGGCTGCCTGCCCTGAGTCGGGTCCAGACCAGGCTCGGGTTTCAGCTGTAATTAGCTCCTGTTTATTGGAGGCTCCTGATAAATGATTCTTTGGAGGTTGCCTGATGACAGAGGGTGACAGTCACCCACTCGAGCTGTGCTAAAGCCTTCACTGACCCCCGGCACATGGATTAAAGTTTAATGTGACTCCAGAGCTGACCCCGGTCACACACCGCCCCTGGGGACACAGGGCCAGGGACAGGCTGGTGGCCACCCAGGGCCAGAGGGTTTTGGCACCAAGAGGTGATTTGTCACCAGCCCGGTGGCCACTGGCTGTTAATGTATTGTGGCCACAGGGCTGTTTTGTGACTCCTTTGGGGTCACCCAAAAGGTTTGTGGATGAAATGTCACACCAGGTTGGGTTTGCCCCCTGGGACTGGCCCCGCATGATGGGCACGGTGCCACGGTGCGGCCAGTCCGGGCACATTCCTGGGCACCGGTGGAGCCCTGTGCCGGTGCCAAGAGCCACCATGGTGTTGATTGGGGCGGGCTGAGGTCCTGTCCCACAGCCACCTTTGCAGTAGCAGCGGCTCCGGGACCACAGCGAAGTGAAGGGACCTCGGAGATACCCCACGGTGAGGAAGCAGGGCACGGCACAAGCGCCAGGACAGGCACGGTGCCCGAGGCCGTGGGTTTCATCAGGGTGATGTGTCACCACGACTGTTTGGGGACAGAGAGGTCCCCGAGGTGAGGCTGGGCACAGCCTTTGTCCCCAGCTCTCAGGACATCATCTTTTCTCCTTGCAGATGAACCTCCTCTCCCAGGTAAAGAGGGAGCTGGCACTGAGGACACTTGTACCCAGGTGGTCCCACCCCTCCACTGCAGCACCCAGAACCCCTGGACCCCATGGCTGGGACCTGCCTGGGGCTGAGTCGGGGGGTGGGAGGAGTCACAGGGGGCCTGGGAGGCTGCTCTGGGCTAGGGATGGTGCTGGCAGGGGTGGGTGTCAGCAGGGGATGGGTGTCAGCAGAGGATGTGTGTCAGCAGGGTCTGGGTCCCTGTCTCTCTTTGCCCCCTCTTCCCACAGGTGAGCTCCTTCCTGCAGACCCTGCAAGCCCCAGATTGGCTCTTCCTCCAGCCCTGGCACTGGCTGGGCTCCTGGGTGAGACTGGTTTGGGGATGCTGGCATAGGGACCTCCACCAGGGGCTCAGGCATAGGGCTGGCAGCAGCCCAGGCAGGGGCTGAGCCATGGCACTGGTGTCCTAGGTCCCCTCTCCCCTGTGCCACTGGGGCTGACGCCCGGCGTTTGTCCCTCTAGGTGAGCAGCTCCAGGCAGGTAAGTGTTGGCATTCCTGTTGTGCCCTGCACTGCCCATCTCACCCCTGGCACAACAGGGCTGAATCCTGCACGCCTGGCCTTTCCCTTGGCACCTTTCCCTTGGTGCTCAGCACCCAGAGGAGGTGGTCCCTTCTCGGAGGGTTTCCTATCCATGGAGACCCAGGGATGCAGGATGAGCCAGCGGGTCAGTGATGCTGCTGGTGTCCTCGGGGCACCAGTGGCCCTGAAACATGTCCGGGTCCCCAGGTGGTGGGCGGGGCGGTGACCACAGCGGGGTTCTTCCTCTGCGAGGGGCTGCTGGGACAGCACTTCGACGTGGTCCCCAACGGAGTGGCCGAGCCCCAGCCTGGGGACCTCTTCCTCTTCCCGCTGGCCTCAGGGGGCCCCAGCTGGTGGAGTGCCCACGCTGGTGTCTACTGTGGTGACGGGGAGATCATCCACCTGGAAGGTGAGCCCCAGGAGGTGTTTGGCATGGGGACACCGCCATGGAAGGGACACGAGGTACAGAGTCCCCTTTGTCCCCCAGGCAGCTTGGGGACTTCACCTTCAGGGATTGTGGCCAAGCACGGCAAGAGCCACCTCCTGCGAACACGGGGTCCGGCCAAGGTGCTCCGGAGGAAGGGAGGGATGGATGTGGCTGCCCTGCAGCAGCGGATCCGGGAGGCCATGGAGCAGGTGGTGGAGTACGACGCCATCACCTGCAACTGCATCCACTTTGCCCTTGCCTTGCTGGGGCTGGGCCAGCTCGGCGGTGCCATGGTAGGTGCCACCACCAGAGCAGGTGCCACTACCCTGGGAGACCTTGGCACCTGCTCCAGACAAGTGTCACCACTGTCCACCTTCTTTCCAAGGTGTCCCCAGCGCTGCAGTGATGGAGGTGACGGTGCTCCCAGGGAACACATGGGAGTGGAGCATCCTTCCCAGGGAACCAGGCTTTGGCATCCCTCTTGTGTGGCAATAAACGGTTGCAGGGAGACTCTGTGTCAGCCTTATTTGATGTGTTGTTTTTTCCCTTTTCCCAGAAGTTGCTGTCAACTGATGTCCCACTTCAGCACATATTGAAGGGAGTGGCCTCTCTTTGCTCCCCATGGCCTCCTGAAACAAACGTCTCCTCTTTCACTGCTGGCATTTGATTTTGATTTGATTTGATTAATATTCTGTGGGCTTCTGGGTTGAAAAAGGGCCAAATGGCTGGACTGGGTCTGGCTGGAAGTCAGTCACTGTTGATGTATCCCAGGGGTCAACACTGGGTCCAGTCCTGGTCAAACATCTTCATTATTGGTCCAACTGACAGGGCAGAGTGTCCCAGCAGTCAGTCTGTCGCTGATACCAAGCTGGGAGGGGTGGCTCATGTGCCAGAGTGTTGGAACCCAGAGGGACCTGGACAGGCTGGAGAAATGGGTCATGAGTAACCTCATGAGGTTCAGCAAGGGGAAGGTGCAGAGTCCTTCCCATGGTGAGGAACAACCCCAGGCACCAGGAAATGCTGGGGGGTGATCAGCTGGAAAGCAGCTGGGCAGAAAAGGGCCTGGGGATTCCTGGGGGACACCCCATTGACCATGAGCCAGCAACGTGCCCTCGGGACACAGGGAAGGCCAAGAGCACCCTGAGCTGTGTTAGGAGGAGCATTGCCAGTGGGTCCAGGGTGGTGATCCTAGCTCTTCTGGAGTGCTGGGCTTTCCAGAGGGACACGGACATACTGGAGAGACACCAACAAAGAGAGAGACACCAAGAGAGAGCAGCTCTTGCAGGAAGAGAAGCTGGGGTGGTTCAGCCTGGAGAAAGGAATGTTCAGGGGAATCTTATCAGTGGGTACCAACACCTGATGGGGGAGTAAGGAAGATGGAACCAGGCTCTTCTCAGTGTCTCCTGAGGGTTGGGGTCTCTAGGAAAACTCCAAGGTCTCCAGAGAGGCTGTGGGGTTTCCAGGGGCCCTGAGATCCCCAAACACAACTGAGGTCTCCAGGAGGGCTGTGGGGTCCCTGGGAGGGTTGGAGTGGTGTCCCACCTTTCTACATGCAGCGGGTTAATTGTGTATTTATTAGATGCTTTATTAAATTCTGCTCCCTGAACCGTGCCTGTTTTCCCTCACTGCCTCACTCCTGTGGGATGGGGTGGGAGCACTGCCTGACCCACAGCAGCCCCTGGGGCTGGTCAGCTGCCCAGAAAAATAATAATGGGAATATCTGCCAATAGCAAAAAAAAAAAAAACAAAACAAAACACCTGTGAAAAATTAAAAAGAAAAACGAGACAAAATCCCAACTGTAATAATATCTAGAATAGCTCGAATTTACATTAATATACTGTATGAAAAAGTATATAAATATAATATCTATAGGCATATTTATAATAACACCTAATATATGTATTAATATGTAATTTAAATATATAATAATACAGTTAATATAGAATAATATATCTAGTATATAATAATGCCTATCATGGTATTGATAATATGTTCTATAATCTATAATATCTTCAACAATATCTATAAGAATAATATAAATTAATACAATACCTAATATACCTATAATAATTCAGACATCATACATTATATATACTATATACTATATAGCATATAATTTAGAGTATATAATGAAAT
>VXAY01001534.1:638412-651468 GCA_013399855.1 Oxyruncus cristatus | reverse complement strand
CCTCCCCCACCCCGCCCCCCCCCCGCCGCCATGGCCGCCAGCCCGGCCTACGGCGAGGAGAAGGGCGGCTCCTCCAGCCTGGGCGAGCCCGAGTACGGCCACGACCCCGCCAGCGGCGGCATCTTCTCCTCCGACTACAAGAGGTGGGGACAATGCGGGGACGGGGGACAAGGCACGAGCCTGGCGCGGTGGCCGCCACCGCAGGCCTTGGCCGCCGTGCTCGGCGGGGACGTGGTACCCGAGCCAGGGCTGGAGTGGTCCCCGGGATGGGGACGGGGATGGGGTCGGGGATCAGGGATAGGGACAGGGGATGCGGCCACGCCGCCGTCGCTGCAGGTTGCAAAGGCCAGGGAGGGTTTTGTGAGAAAACCGCGGAGTTTTGGAGATGGCGTGGCTGGGGGGAAGGTGCGGGGACCCCCACTGCCGCCCCCACCGCCACCCGGGCACAGTGTTCCCACCACGGGATCTGCTGTGGCTCTCGTGGGGTGACAGCCCCCCATAGCCGAGGTCCCCAGCCTGGGGGGAGGGTGGGGCAGGCTGCCGGGGGCAGGGCAGGGATGCAGAGGAAGGCATGGGGGTGTCTTGGAGCTGCAGGAATGTAGGGATGTCTTTGTCCCCCCCTACCCTGTCAGTGTCCCCCGCTCTGGCTGTGTCTCCCATCCCTTCCTGATGTCCCAGCAGGGAACCCCTGTCTGGCAGCATTGCCCTCTCTACCCCGGCAGTGTCCCCAGTCTGGCTGTGTCCCCCCATCCCTGCCCCTCTGGAAGTGTCCTCCAGTATGACAGTGTCCCTCCAGTACTGACCTCTCAGAGTGTGTGTCCCTTCCCTGAGCCCCTGGCAGTGCCCCTCAGTTTGGCCAAGTCCCCCCCTTTCTCACCCCTGGCAATGTCCCCTGTCCCAGCAGTGTTCCTCTGCCCCCAAGTCTGGCAGTGTCTGCATATCCCCTCTGGCAGTGTCCCCCAGCCCTGGCCACCCTGGCTGTGTCCCCCAGTCTATCCCCTTCCCCTCAGTGATCTGCTATCAGTGTCCCCCATTTTGGCAGTGTCCCCCCATCTGGCCAGGTCCCCCCATCTCTGACCCTGCTGGCAGTGCTCCCTGATCCCTGACATCCTGGCAGTGTCCCCCACTCTGGCAGTGTCCCCATAACCTGCATGCTGCCCTTCGCTGGAGGTCTGTCACCACCCCTGTGAGCCATCCATGGTGCATGGGACAAGACAAATGCACCAAGTGTCACCCCACCACCCAGGCAGGACATCCACAGGTGTCCCATCGTGCCACCCACCACCCAAGTGGGTGTCCCACCATGGTGTGGGGTCCCTGCCCAGGACTGAGCCACTGAGCACTCATGGAAGGAGCTCCCTGTGATGTCCCCACGCCCCAGCTGCAGGTCAGATGTCACTCTGGACGTGACTTTCCAGGGTGGCCTCACCCACCAGGAAGAGCTTTTCGATCAGGGCTGCAATCCAATCCCAACCCCAGTATCAGGTTTCAGCCGGCTGTGTCGGGTGCCAGAGCGGGGCCACAGCCCTGCCACGGTCCCCAGAGCCACCACTCCCGGCCGAAGCCATGCTGTCCCTGCCGCCAGTGCAGAAGCTGCTGCAGCAGCTACCCGTGGGACCAGCCAGACAGCCAAAACCACCGGAGGGTGGTGATGTGGCTGAGGAGGTGACGAGCCCGGTGCTGGCCACTGAGGCTGGACAACCAGCCTGCTACAGCGCCCTGCGAGCTGATGAGCTGCGGCCACTTGCCGGCACCGAGCCCACAGTGGCCACTGGCACCGGGCCACCACCACGGTAAGACTCCCCCAAGGAGCCCCCCCAGCCCTCCATTTACGGTGGTTCTGGACGAGCATTGTCCCATGGGTGCCACCCTCAACTGATGCAGGTGGATGCAGCCTTGCAGGTTCCCCTCAGTTTGGGGAGGACGGATGTCCCATATAGAAGAGGACAGTGGTGACAACCAGCCTTACAAAAGGCTGGTGGCATTTCACCAGTCCAGGGATGGGAATGGGGAACGGCTTTGGGTCAGGGTGCGCTGGCACATCTATGCCACTGTGTCCACGAGGGGACAAGGGACACCCAACCAAACCGGGATGGAGCTGGTGATAGGCACCTGCAATTTGGGGACATTGTAGGGTAACAACCACAGCCAGGATAGGACGGGGTCCTTGTCCCAGTGCCTGGGATGGGGACAGCACGGGGTGCCAGCACCACGCCGGTCCCTCCGGCTTCTCTTTCACCTGGCTGTAACTCAACTCCTGTCCCCATAAATATTGCATGGCAAAGGGTTGGATTGCCAACCAATGATGATGGTGGGCTGGGAGCAGAATAACAAGACTAAAAATTGTTAAAAATGGGGAAAAATGGGAATTTTTTCCCCATGATGTGGTGCAGGCATGATGACCTCAAGGAGATGCTCGACAGCAACAAGGATTCACTCAAGCTGGAGGCCATGAAGAGGATTGTGGCGGTGGGTGTTGTTGTCACTGTCAGGGACCGCTGCCAGTGCCGAGCCGTGCCGTGCCGGCCACCCAGTGTCACACTGCTCCTTTACCCCCTAGATGATCGCCCGGGGTAAAAATGCCTCTGACCTCTTCCCAGCTGTGGTCAAGAATGTTGCCTGTAAGAACATCGAGGTGAGAAAGGTCGTGGGTGGCCCTGGTGGTGTCCACGGGTGTCCCCAGGGTCTGGCGTCTTCCCTGCAGGAGAATTTTGGGGATGGTCTGGGTTTTGAGGGGCTCTGAGGTGGCACCTTCGCCCTGCAGGTGAAGAAGCTGGTGTATGTCTACCTGGTGCGTTACGCAGAGGAACAGCAAGATCTGGCCCTGCTCTCCATCTCCACCTTCCAGCGAGGACTCAAGGTGGGCTGGTTTGGGGGCCCAGGGGGCAGTCTGGGGGAGCAGAGAGCCCCCACTACAGCCCCCACCATGTCCCCATAGGATCCCAACCAGCTGATCCGCGCCAGTGCCCTGCGGGTCCTGTCCAGCATCCGCGTGCCCATCATCGTGCCCATCATGATGTTGGCCATCAAGGAGGCCGCCTCCGACATGTCCCCGTACGTGCGCAAGACGGCCGCCCACGCCATCCCCAAGCTCTACAGGTAACAGGGGTGTCAGCTGCTAAATGCCGGGGGTACCAAGAAGGGTGTCAGTTGCTTGGTGCAGTCAGGGACAGGCAGGGATGGGGAGGAGTTTGGCCCAGCCACACCTGCCCTGCTTCTCCCTTGCAGCCTTGACTCAGACCAGAAGGACCAGCTCATCGAAGTGATTGAGAAGCTGCTGGCGGACAAGACCACGGTGAGCAGGGCACTGTGTCTCTCCTGCCCCTAAAACTGGGGACATCACTGGCCTGGTGTCCTTGCGAGAATGGAGATGTCCCCACTAAACTGATGTCCTCGTGGGGATGCAGCCATCCTCTCAGGGCTGGCATCCTCCTGGGGATGCCATTGTCCCCACTGATCCAGAATCCACGCAGGGATGAAGCCATCTCCAGAGCCAGTATCTCTGTGGGGATGTCACTGTCCCCCCAAGGAGCAGCATCCTCATGGGATGGGGATGGGGATGCAGATGTCCCCACCAAATTGGTGTCCTCCTGAAGATGCAGCCACCCCTGCAGAACTGGCATCCTGGTGGGAATGCTGCTGTCCCCAATGGGCCACCATTCTCAGGGGGAATCCACTATCTGCACTGAGCTGGCATCCCTACAAGGAAGCCACAGTCCCCACCAAACCGGCATCCTCATGGAGGTGCCACCATCCCCACCAAACAGCCTCATGATGACGATGCCACTATCCCCACCAAACCAGTGTCATGATGAAGATGCCGCTACCCCACTGAGTCACCCCGGGCTTTCCCTTGGCAGCTGGTGGCCGGCAGTGTGGTGATGGCATTCGAGGAGGTGTGCCCAGAGCGCATCGACCTCATCCACAAGAACTACCGCAAGCTCTGCAACCTGCTCATTGATGTGGAGGAGTGGGGGCAGGTGGTCATCATCAACATGCTGACCCGCTACGCGCGCACACAGTTTCTCAGCCCCAACCAGAACGTGAGTTCAGAAGACCAGGGTGCCCTGGGAGCCTCAAGGTGTCCTGGGAGCCCCCAGGGAAGTGAGGTGAAGGGGGGGTGCTTTTGGGGGTTGCAAGGTATCCCATCTCCCAGCAGGAGTCCTTGCTGGAGGAGAACGCCGAGAAGGCTTTCTACGGCTCCGAGGAGGAGGACGCCAAGGATGCCAAGGCAGAGGCGGCCTCGTTGGCCAAGCGCAAGCCCTATGTCATGGACCCCGACCACCGCCTGCTCCTGCGCAACACCAAGCCCCTGCTGCAGAGCCGCAACGCCGCGGTGAGCCCCCCACTCCAACCCTGTCCGTCCTCTGAGGCCACTGGTGGTGTCCATCAGCCTGGGCTTATGATGTCCCCACAGGCCAAGGAGATGCTGGGGTGCTTGAGGGACACCCAGGGATGGGCGTCCCCAGGGTCAGGCTTCCTCCAGGTGCTGCCAGGTGGGACTCTGGGGGACAGAGCCATCCCTCAGGGTGTCCTCATGCCCACTGGTGATGCTTGGGTGTGTCCGTGCAGGTGGTGATGGCCGTGGCACAACTCTACTTCCACCTGGCACCCAAGGCAGAGGTTGGAGTCATCGCCAAGGCGCTGGTGCGGCTCCTGCGGAGTCACAGGTCTGTGGCGCCTGGGTTGTGGTGGTCTCTACCCCTCCATCCCAGTCGGTGGGATCCGTGGGGAGCTCCAAGACCCTGGGAGAGATGCCCAGAAAGCCCATCCCCAGAGAGACATCATGTTGGAGAGCTTTTTGGGCAGGCCCAGTCCAGACACGGGGTGGCAGCGTCATGATGGCACCACTTGTGGTGGGTCCTGCCCAATATTGACAGGGACTGGCCGGGGGGGTCTGGCCCTGCCCCACTGATGGTGGCCCCCTCTGTGTCCCCACAGCGAGGTGCAGTATGTTGTGCTGCAGAACGTGGCCACCATGTCCATCAAACGGCGGGTGAGTCTTGGGCTTGGTGTGGGACGAGTTGTCCCTGTTGACTCTGGAGCAGAATGAGGGCTACCCAGCAGAGTCACCAGAGCCTGCAGATGGCCTCAGCAAGGGGGACAGGGATGGCACTAATGCTGCTGGTTCTGCATGCAGGGGATGTTTGAGCCCTACCTGAAGAGCTTCTACATACGCTCCACAGACCCCACGCAGATCAAGATCCTCAAGGTGAGCTGGAAACACCCAACAGAACCCATCAGGGGTGGCTTTGGGGCTTCATGGAGCCCTTTCCTTGGGCCCGCTGTCCTCAAGCCCTGGGGACAGGAAGACAGCAATGCCCAGTCCCCTGGCACCATGTGCCCATGCTGGCCATCTCTTCCTCTTTCCACAGTTGGAGGTCCTCACCAACCTGGCCAATGAGACCAACATCTCCACCATCCTGCGGGAGTTTCAGGTATGCTGTGGCCACACTGAGGCCACTGGGGTGTCACCCTGGCGTGGCTCTGGGTGCCAAAACACCACCATAGAGGGGACAGAGGAGAGCCCCATCAAGAGGAGTAGGCTGAGGCCGTGCCAACCCCATGGGTGGTTGCAAAGGGCCCAAATGTGTGACCACTGCAAGGGGGGATGCCTGGCACTGGCATGTGGGTGACATGTCATATGTGTCTCCCATGCCTCTGCAGACCTACATCCGCAGCATGGACAAGGACTTTGTGGCAGCCACCATCCAAGCCATTGGGCGCTGTGCCACCAACATTGGGAAGGTGCGGGACACCTGCCTCAACGGCCTGGTCCAGCTCCTCTCCAACCGGGATGGTGAGTGCACATGGTGGGGGTGAAACAGGAGCTCCATCACTCTCAGGGCAAGACCCCGCTAAGGCCGGGTCTCTGCCTGCAGAGCTGGTGGTGGCCGAATCCGTGGTGGTCATCAAAAAGCTGCTGCAGATGCAGCCGGCTCAGCACAGTGAGATCATCAAGCACATGGCCAAGCTCACCGACAACATCCAGGTGGGTCAGGGCGTTGCGTGACACGCAGGAGCTGAGGGGTGGCAGCAGTGCCAACATGTCCAGGGGCATTTTGCAGGTGCCAATGGCGCGGGCCAGCATCTTATGGCTCATCGGCGAGTACTGCGAGCACGTGCCCAAGATCGCGCCCGATGTGCTGCGCAAGATGGCCAAATCCTTCACCAACGAGGAGGACATCGTCAAACTGCAGGTCATCAACCTGGCAGCCAAGCTCTACCTGACCAACTCCAAGCAGGTACCGGGGGTGTGGTCCTGTGGTGCGCCTCAGTTTCCTCAGCTGGGAGAGAGAGGCTGGCCCTGAGCGTGTCCTCTGGCACAGAGCAAGCTGCTGACCCAGTACGTCCTCAACTTGGCCAAGTACGACCAGAATTACGACATCCGCGACAGGGCTCGCTTCATCCGCCAGCTCATTGTGCCCACTGAGAAGAGCGGGGCCCTCAACAAATATGCCAAGAAGCTCTTCCTGGCCCAAAAACCCGCTCCTGTCCTGGAGTCCTCCTTCAAAGGTACCCATTGCTGGTCACAGGGCATGGGGATGCAGGGCCAGCTGTCACCACGGTGCTGCATGGCTGCCCCAGAGTTGCTGCCACCTCTCCCCTTGTTGTAGATCGGGACCATTTCCAGCTGGGCTCCCTGTCCCACCTGCTGAATGCCAAAGCTGTGGGCTACCAGGAGCTGCCTGACTGGCCAGACGAGGCCCCCGACCCCTCCGTGAGGAATGTGGAGGTGCGTGGCACAGCTTGGCTGCATGGGGCCATCTCAAGATCTTGGGAGAGCCCCAGAAGGTGCCCAGGTGCTGTTTACCTGCCCCATGTCCTATGTCTATTGTGTTCACACACCCACTTGGGGGCAGAGGGGACGAGGGCTGCTGTGGGTCCCCCACCCATGGGTGATGGCCCTGCTTCATCAACCCTGTGCTGACAGGTTCCCGAGTGGACCAAGTGCACCATCCGGGAGAAGAGGAAGGAGAAGGTGGAGAAACCTTTCTACTCTGACTCAGAGGGAGAGTCGGGGGCCACAGAATCAGCGGACAGTGGTGAGGACCCAGGGGCATGAGGTCACTGTGGCAGGGCCATCAAGCAGGTGCCAGCATGGTGGGGCCATGGGACAAGAATGTCATCATTGTGGGGCATCAGGCAGGTGCCATAATGGTGGGGCATCGGACAGGAGACACTGCAGTGGGGACATCCCATCATAGTGGGGACATGGCAGGGGATGTGGAGGGATGGGGGAGGGATTGTGGGGATGCAGTGGGAGGATGCAGGGATGCAGTGGGACACCATGGGATGCAGCAGGAGGAGGGGAGGATGCGGTGGATGCAGTGGGACCCAGTAGGAGGATGGGACGCAGTGGGATGCAGTGAGAGGATGGTGGGATGCAGTTGGGAGGATGGGGGGATGCAGTGGGATGATGGGATGCAGTGGGACGATGCAGGGACGTGGTGGGATGCAGCAGCAGGGCTGAGCTGTGCCCCCTGCAGAGCCTGAGTCCGGCAGCGAGGAGAGTGGCAGCAGCAGCAGCTCTGGCAGCTCCAGCTCTGGCAGCGAGGAGGAGGAGGAAGAAGAGGAGGAGGAACGCAGTGGGGAGCAGTCAGAGGACAAGGAGGAGGAGGAGGAGGAGGAGAAGAGGCCAAAGAGGAAGGAGAAGGAAGGCTCCCGGAAGGCAGCCCCAAGGAGTGTGGGCAGGTACCCTCTGGGAAATGGGGGTGCCCCCCGCCAAATCTCCACCTCAGCCCCGCTGAGCTGGGCTCTCCCCACAGCCCCAGTGAGGAAGAGGAGGAGGAGGAAGGGGCAAAGAAGGCCAAGAAGAAGGCCCTGCAGGGTAGGAAGGGCCGTGCTGAGACCTCATCAGAGGAGGCCAGCACCTCCGAGAGCAGCTCCTCTGGCTCCGACTCAGGCTCTGAGGCAGAGACCAAGCGGAGGAAGGCGGTGAGGGCTGGGCTGGGCTGGGCTGGGCTGGAGGGCAGCACAGGGACACCCAGACCCCCCATTCACCCCCCATCTCTACTCCCCTGCAGCCCCCCAGCAGCAAGGCCGGCCCTAAGGAGATCTCCCTGCTCGACCTGGATGACTGTGAGTGGCTGCCCAGGGTACACGGGATGGCCATGGTGGTAGTGCTGAGGAAACTGAGGCACAGGCACCCACCCCAGTGGGACCAGGGCCTCATGGGCCCTTTGGGAGCTGAAGAGCTGGGACAGGGATGGGTGGGCTGAGGGGTCCTTTTCTGCAGAGGATGGCTGTGGGACATGCAGATGCGCCCATGGGATTGGCCGTGTGTGGCTGTGCCCGGGGGTTTGTGTCTACACCCATGGAGCTGTGCCACTGGGGCTGTCCCTCTGTGGCTGTCCCCATGGGACTATACCACCAGGGCTGTCTCCACATGGCTGTTACCATGTGGCTGCCACCAGGGCTGTCCCCATGGGGCTGTGAGTTCTGTTAATCCTTTTTTCCTCCATCCCCATCCTGCAGTCGCCCCCCCTCCTCCCCAGCCCATCCCCTCCAGCAGCGTTGTCTCCACCAGCCTGGTGACAGACCTGGAGGGCCTCACGCTCACCGACACCTCCTTGACACCCACCGTAAGTGCTCCCCACACTCTGCACAGGGGGCTCCAGGGGCCTCTGTCACCCACAGGGGATTCCTGGTCACCCACAGGGGCCACAGGGTGTGCTCGGCAGCCCACACTGGTCCCTCGGTGCAGCTGCTGAGCCCGGCGTTTGGCGCGGTGAAGACCTACGAGCTGCTACACCGCATGGCAGGTGAGGGTCTCGCCGTTGAATACTGCTTCAGCCGCCGACCCTTCCCGGGGGACGCCCACATGGTGGCCATCCAGATCCAGATCTCCAACAACACGGACGCTGAGGTGAAGAACCTGCGGGTCAGCGAGCCCAAGCCTCTCTCCGGCATGCGGATCCAGGAATTCCCTGAGATCGGTATGGCATGGCATGGCATGGCATAGCACGGCTGTGATGCTGCAGGAGAACGGGGACAGGGCTTGGTGAGTGGAGGGGACATGGGATGCAGTGGCACCCCTGTGGTTCCAGAGAGCCTGGCACCGGGGGACACGGCCACCGTGGTGATGGGCATTGACTTCTGTGACTCCACCCAGGCGGCAAACTTCCAGCTGTGGTGAGCATCTGGCACCGGGAAGGGCAGGACAGGTGTCCCCAGGGATGGGGGACAGCAGGCCAGGGCATCGGGTGCTCCAGGGATGGGGTAAGTGGGATGGGCACTGACGTCCCTCCAAGGGATATGGAACAGCCAGGGACAGGGAACAGCAGGACAGACCACAGCATATCCCAGGGGATATCCCAGCAGGACAGGGCATGGGGTATCCCAGGGGATGGGGGACAGCAGGACAGGCACCAGGGTCTTTCCAGGGGAGGGAGGAAACTGAGATGGGCACGGGGTGGTTGGGGGACAGTAGGAAACACACTGGGCTCCCTGCAGGGGACAAGGAGGTGGTAGCAGGTCCAGGTCCAGGTCCATCCTGATGGGTTCCCCCTATTCCGAAGCCATTTTGTGCCTCAGTTTCCCCCCAGTCACCCCTCCTAGGGGAAGGAATAGGAGGTGGGACATGGAGAGGGGACACATTTTGAGCACGTGCCCCCCTCACCCGCCTGTCTCCCCAGCACCCACACGCGCCACTTCTACGTCTCCATCCAACCGCCCGTGGGGGAGCTCATGGCCCCCGTCTTCATGAGCGAGAACGAGTTCAAGAAGGAGCAGGGTGAGTGGGGGACAGGGATGGGGACAGAGCGGTGCGTGGGTACCCACTGCTGACACTCACCCCCGATTTTGTCCCCTGTGCTGCCCTCGCCGTGGCCCCTAGAGCACCTGGCATGGCCAGGTGAGGGTAAGTGGCTGCTCACAGGCCCCTAGACTAGCTCTGTTCCCCTCACCCACTCCTGCACTCCCAGCCTGCGGGTTGGGGTCACCAACCTGGCACTGGGGTGGCCCTGCTGGGTCCCCACAAGGCATGGAGGGCTCATGCTACCCCTGGCACTCCCAGCACTGTGTCCGGTGAGTGATGAGGATGCCCTGGCCCTGTGTTCCCGTGCTCCTGGAGCAGCCCCCCAGATGGGGGGCTGTGCTGAGCGGGGGGTGTTCAGTGACCTGCAGCATCCAGCCCCATTGCTGCCGGTGACTGGAGAAGCCCATCCACCGGGCAGGGACATGGCAATGAGCCTGGGCAGGGTTGTGAAAGAAGGATTTTCCCAAATCTACCAAATCCTGAATCAAGAGCAAGCAGGGCAGCCAGCTTGGGATGTGCTGGGGGACCAGCATACAGTGAGCTGGCAGCTGGAGGGACTTGGTTTGGGGATGGCAAAACAGGGCACAGCAGGGAGTGTGGCTGGAGATGGGAGAGTACTTCTGCTGCCTGCTCCAGGGAAGCTGACGGGCATGAGCGAGATCACGGAGAAGCTGATGCTGCCTGAGAAATGCCGGAGCGACCACGCCATTGTCCAGCAAGTGACCTCGGCTGCCAATGTGGGCCGCGTGCCCTGCGGTGCCAGCAACGAGTACAGGTAGCCAGACCCCCACACAGGGATCAGGCAGGTGCTGTCACCTCTCTGGTCCCACCTGAATCACAGTGGGGACAGTCAGGGTTTCCTTTAGGACAAGGAACCTGCATGAACCCACATGTGACAGCGGCTGTGGGTGGAGGCGCCTGCCTGGTCCCCGCTGGAGCATCCCAGGGGATGGGAGGGTGACAGGGGACAGCTCGCCCTGAAGCTCCGTGTTCACTATCCGGCAGGTTCGCGGCCAAGACGGTGACAAGCGGGAGCCTGGTGCTCATCACCCTGGAGCGGCGGGAGGGCGGTGCGGCCCAACTGACCATCAACAGCGAGAAGATGGTTATCGGCACCATGCTGGTGAAGGACATCAGCCAGGCCCTGGCACAGTGACAGCCAGGCCCCACCACACCCACAGCCCTGTCCTCCCACTCCCTCTGCTCCACACCGCTCCCCAAAACATTCCCTGCCCTGATTACTGCCGGGTTATTCCCTGCCCTGATCCAAAAGGGGTGGCAGGCAGCGACCCCCAGGCCGGCTTTGCTGCTGGAAGGAAGGAGCGGGACGGGGCACATGGGATGCAGGGAGATGTCCTACTCGGAAGGGTGGCAGTGGTTCCAGCCTCCACGGAGCACAGTGTGCCCCCAGCCCCTCACCACCATCTCCCAGTGTAACCCTTATTTATTATGTCCAGGACCTCCCAATAAAGCTCTTCTCCAACCTGCTCCCTTCCCCTCTGCTCTGTGTGCACAGTGGCTGGATCAGCCCCAAACTCCCCCCACGCCGGGCTCTGCCAGCCTCCTTGGGGCAGGCACAGGGACATGAGGGACCAGCCATCCCTTAGGCAACTGGGAACATGCAGAGTCTCTCAGGGGTGTGTGGCTGCTGGCTCCTGAGAACATGGAATCGGGGTGAACCCCCTGGGGCAGGAGGCATTTGGTACAGTGAGGGATCTGAGGAATCCTGGGAGGGTTCCAGCTATTTATTCAAGGCAGAATTGCTCATGCTTTGACCGCAGAAATACCTGCTACGTCAGGGCTGGGTCTGTTCTGCAGTGTCACTGGAGAGATTCCTGAGTCTGGCTCTGGGAGGTTTTTCATCTCCAAACTGGGATTAAAAAAAAAAAAAAGGAAATTTGACTCTGTATTAAGATTTCTCCTCCCAGCACAGGCTGGGTGGGATTTCAGACAGTGCTGGCTCTCCATCCCAGGCTGCAGCCCAGCTCAGAGCCAGGCCTGGCACTGGAGGCACAGGATGAGCAAAAGATGTGTGGGAAGGTCTGAATCCCAAACCGCCTCCACTGCTGCAAAAAGGGTGAGGGGCTTTCTGCTTTTTCCGGGTAAGAGACGGGATAAAACCACCTTTATGTTTTCTGATGGGTGAGAAATCACTGGCTGGGGCAGCAGCACCAACCACTGGATGTCAAGTGCTTGTTCTACAGGGAAAAGCCCATTCCCAAAACTACATGGGCTGGAGCTGCAGCCTCAGTGCTGTTTGGCACCCTGGGAGGAGGATGCAGCTGTGAGCCCAGTAATGCCACCACTCCATTCCCCTTAGGGGGGCTGATTTAACCCCTCAGGGATCCCATTGTCTTATGGGGAGCTCAGTGAGCACCCCAGCCCATGTGAGAAGAGCTGCCAACTCTGAGAGGGCTGTGAAAGGACTAAAGCCAGCACCACAGTGCTGCTACTACCCCATTCCCTATAGGGACCGCATTTTAACTCCTTGGGAGTTCCATTCCCCTCACAGGGAGCACCACAGCCTGTGTGTGGAGAGCTGCCAGTGCTGGTGTGTGGCTGGGAGGGCTCCAGCTGGGCACTGCAGTGCCACCACCACCTCATTCCCCTGGGAGGGGCTCATTTAATCCCATGGGGGTCCCATCCCCTCATGGACTGACAGAGCATCACAGCGCAAGTGCAGAGAGCTGCTGGCACTGAGGCTGCCCTTGGGGACCCCATTTTTACCTTTGGGGGTCCCATTCCCTTCATGGGGGGGCACAGAGAGTACCACATCCTGCATGTGAGAACCACCAGCACTGAGGTGTCCCTGGGAGAGGGGCTGCAGCCAGACAGCACGCTGCCACCACCACCCTATTGCCTTTATGGGGGCTGATTTAACCCCTTGGGGGTCCCATTCCCTCATGGGCTCAGCGAGTGCCACCGCCTGTGTGCAGAGAGCAGCAGGTGTGTCCCAGAGGGGGCAGTCAGACCTGGGGGCAGCCTGACACCACAGTGCCACCACCCTCCCACTTCCCTTAGGGAGGCTGATTTAAGCCCTTGAAGAGCCCCATTTTAACCCCTGGGGGATCCTATCCCTTCACGGGGAGCACAGTCCACAGCCCATGTGCGGAGAGATGCCGGGCGCTGAAGATGCCTTTGGGTGGACCCCATTTGAACCCCTCAGGGGTCCCACCCCCTCATGGGGGGCACAGCGAGCCCCACATCCCCTGTGTGGGCTCGGAGGGCGCTGAGGGGACCCCGGAGGTCTCTGAGCGTCGCGCGAGACCCGGGGCCCCACCACCGCCCCCCCCACC
>VXAY01001534.1:575630-638220 GCA_013399855.1 Oxyruncus cristatus | reverse complement strand
CCCCCCCCGGCCCATAAAAGCCGGCGGGGCGGGCACAGCCCCGCTGCCCCCGGTGTGCCCTCGGCGCCCTCTCGGACCGACCGACCGCCCCCACGCAGCGCTGCCCATGGCTTTCCCGCCGGTGAGTGCCACCACGTGCTGCCGTGCCGAGCCTCGCGAAACCGCCCTCGCCACGTGGTTTGACTCGGTGGTAGGGAAGGGGTTTCCCGCCGTTTTACCTGCGTGGAGAGCTGGTGGGAACCTCCCGCCTACCTCGGGGGAGAGAGGCCGGGGACACCCATCCCGCAGGAGTGCGGGGGGTGGGGATATTCCCGTTCCCTGTGCAAAGCACTGGATGGCATTCCCCTTCTCTTTGGGAACAATTCGAGGGGGGTCCTGCTGCCGAGGAACCCCCGGGGGAACAGGGCTCTGAGGGAGCTCAGCCTCAGGGAACCCATCAACTGCCCCTCACTGCCTTCAGGGAAACGCTGCAGGTCACCAGGTCCCGGTCTGGTGAGCGAGTGGTGCCTGTGGTTTCCCTCATCCTGGGTTTTTAGGGGGCTGAGGCTGTGCTGAAGGTACTGAGCTCTGGTGTGATGGTGGGGCGTGTTTGGCTGGAGGGGATATTTGCTCTTGCAAGTATCTACGTGGTAGTTCTGTGTCCTTCTGAACCGCTTTTTTTTTGATGTGTAACGTGAACAAAGCTGCTGCTTTACTGTTTAAGCAGGTGCTGCCAGCTCCATGTAGTGTCTGGCTGTTTTTGGTTACACAGGAGACTCTGTCCCTACGTGTGCTGTGTGAGCGAAGGCAACTTAGAGACAAGTCTAGAAAACAAGGCTTTTCTACCGTTTGCTATTTCCCAGCTGAAAGCAATTAATGCTCGTTGTGGCTGCCCATGTGATGGGCTAACAAGGTGTGTGCTGGCACCTGGAGCTTTTTTGAGGGGCAGCAGGTAGGGGAGGCGGGAGCTGGGCTTTTGAGGAGCTTCAGGAACCTGTTGATTTGCTGCAGTTTGTCTCGACTGAAAGTTTCCCTAAAACAACTAAAACCTTATTCACTTTGGATAACATGCTGCAATAGGCAGCTTTGGGTATTACTTGTGTACAAGGCTGTTTCAGTGATGGCTTCAAAATGTTTTGTCCTAAGAAAAAAAATAAACACAACAAAACCAAGGAGTAGCTGTCTTGACGTGGAGTTGTCTCTTAAAAAACAGAGTTTTGGCAAAATTGGTGTTGTCCTGAAGTCAGTGCTTCCCTGTGAATTAAGACCGTCAAAGTCCCTTCCAGTTTAGAGTCCAGCCTGCTGTGTCCAAGACGTCTTCACGCGGTAAACCCTGGGACAGCTCCTTAAGCTCAGCCTTGCTGATGGTGGGAGCGCTGGTCCAGCTTTGCTGAACCCTGTTTGGGATGAGCTCGGGGTGGGAGTGTGTTGTTTGGTGGAAACAGTTACACCAGTGTTGTGTTTTGCCCTGAGTGTAACTGACTTCAGCTTGGGAAGTAAAACGCACCACTAAAAAAGGTTTTTTAGAGCTGCCTTTTATTGAAGTATGGAGCCATCTTGACTTCATTATGTTGAGACTGGCACCATTTTAATAGCATCTCGGACTTTTGTCTTGGGATTCAAGGCCCTCTTGGCTGTAGCTATAGCTACAGCAAACCCTCTGGGCATCAGGATGGTGCTGCCCAGGTGGGATTTCTAGGGAAGATATAAAAAGCAAAGGCTGCACTGTAGCTGAGGTGGATGAGCTTTGCCTGCTCCACAGCATCCCCAGGAGCTAATGCACATCTTGGCCATACCGGCAGCCAGACTGTGTTTAATGACTTCCCTGAGGATTAGGATATTCTAATCCTGTGCCAGCGCTGTTGTGATGCTGCAGGTTCTACCTAGCCCAGGGACTTCATTATCTTTAGGTTTCCTGCAGGTGTGTCTGGGGCTGTGGAGGTACCTTCATTTCCACTTGCCTTGGACAGCTTTGGTGGGTTTTGCTGCACAGGTGTGTCTTGTCCCAGCAACACTGAGTGCTGCAGGTGGTGCCTGGAGTGGGACCTCCTGCAGATAAACTGTGGGCTGTGGGGTCGGCTTGGGGCTGGTGGGCTGGGAACTCCAGGGACCTGCCGCCTTCGCGATGCACAGCCAGCAAACAAGAGCTCCCTGCCGCGGTGGTTAGACTTGCTGGTGATCTCTGAGGGAGGGGGAAACTCCCCCTCCTTATTTTTGGCTCTAGTTTTCTCACTTCAGTGTGTATCGTCTGGACTGCTAGAGGTGTCTGGAGCCTGACGGTTCCCTTCTTGACGCCCCAGTGCCCTGGTGATAAATTGTCCTGCTTGGACATAGGTTCTTGGCTGAGCCAGGGTACGGAGGACTGCACTCCTGCCTGAGTTTTGTCTTGTGCGTGTCCCAGCTCTGCCGCAGTGATTTAACCTGCAGCCTCAGGATCACTTGCTCTGTGGTGCCATGCCTGCTGCAGGGACCTGCATTCCCCCTCTCCTGTTTGTGATCCAGGAACTTCCCTAGAAACTCGCAGCTCTTAAACAGACAGTGGGTGTCTTAACAGGTGTCAGGAAGTGGTGTCTGACTCCTGGTGGCTTTAAAGCACCTGCCGTCTGGATCGGCTTGGTAAAATTGCCTGCTTCTCTGGATTGGGATTGTGAGCTGTAAATGGGTGGAATGGCTGAGAATGTCTGTTGGGTCCCTGGTTACGCCTCGGGGTGTCTCACCTGGGCCCACCAGTGCTGCTGGACTGGTGCCTCCGGGAGCAGCGGCGATCGATGGGGCGTGGGCTGTAGTCGTAGTTTGTAGCTGCTGTGTCTTTGAAGGACTTCCAAGGAACTCGGGAGAGAGGCAGCATTGCCAAATCATCCAAGGTAGAGTAGGGAAAGCGAATCTGAGCTGGGCTCGGGACCGCTCGTCTTGGTGGGGGGATGCCAGAGCAGAGCTGGCTCTGAGGATGCAGCCTCAGAGCTGGACTTCGGTATTTCTGGTATATTTTGGAAATATTCGGTATATTTCCGAGAAGAAAGGACTTGGGTGGATTCTCCAGCTGCGCGTTGCAAACTCTTTCCACCGCCCTATCCAGGCTGTTGGGGGTGGTTTGAGCCCTGCAGCCTCTGAAGACCTGCAGAGCTCTTCTCAAAGGAGTAGCTTTATTTTAGGGGTTGAGGGAGGAGGGTGAGCCACGAGCCCCTTCCTACATGGCGTTGGGTGCCAGCTCCCTGTGTCCAGGATGCTTGGAGTATCTCAAGGATATCCCTGGCAGTCTAGGGTTAAAAGCTTTGTAGTGCAAGGGATTTTTGTGGAAAGCCTTGGCCGTGATCTTGCTGGTGTCTGTTCCTGTTTGGAGCGGGACTGGTGTTGCCAGTTGTGGGAAGCATCAGAGGCTAAATGAGCAGGAATGGGTGGGGTGCTCGGCTCGCTGCTCGGGGTTGTTTTGTCTCGCTAGCACAGACTCCGAGCGAAAAGCTTTGCCTCCCGCTGGAAGTGTTTCTTTAGCAGGAACAGGAGTAGAATGCGGGGTTTCACAGTTGTGCCAAGGCAGCCTGATACGGCCCTTCTTTTTATTAAAGACGACTGGCAATACTTTTGTAAATTGAGCTTCTGTACTCCAGCTGCTTTTTATAAAGATCACTTAAAGCTTGCTCTGCCTGTTCCCTCAGCCTGCAGCTCGCTTTCAGCCGTACCTGTTCTACTCTTGGAAGTGCACCTGCAGAGTCCCGGGACCTTGTCTGGGGGTGGGATGAGCGTTTCAATAACCAAAAATCCAGCCCTCAGAGCTGAAAAGGTGATAATAGTCCTAAATGGGCTGTAGTTCTCCAGCAATTGTTCGGGTCCCGCCAGGAGGCATCGTGCGAGTTGACAGTGCAGTAGCTTATTCCCGCTGCTTCCAGGACGGGGTTTTGTTTGCTTTTTTAGCTAAATGGTGGGGTGGTGGAGAAAACGGTCAGATCGAGCATTATGGCAGTAAAACTGCTCCTAAATGACGAGGTGAGGGGTGGAATGCAAGTCCCAGACATGGGCCGGACTAAAATTACCTTCTCCGCGTAAAAGTCGGTTTAGACCTGCCTCCTGAAAGATCACCAAGGGGTCATTTGGAAGTAAAACCAGCTCGGCGCTTCAGGCTTGCTTGCGAGTGAAGCAGAACTGTGGGGTAAGTGAGGCCCTAAACTTGCAGGAACACATCCGAAAGGTGGTTGCCTGTATTAAATGTCTCCTTGACAAGTACGAATGACCCAGTTTAGAGCTTCGGAGTGTGCTGGAGGAGCAGGGGCTCGTTTGCCAGCCTCGCTGCAGTTCAGTTCTTTAACTTGATTTGCTTAATAGCCAGGATTCTGCTCCGGAGCCCAAGACTGGCAGGGTTGTGCCTCCCTGCTCCTCTCTTTAATGCGGGTCTTAATTGCCGGCGATACCGATTGCTTAGCAGAGTTCTGCAGTGGCTTTTGGGTGGCGGGCAGACCTGCCTTCGGCCCCAAAATACTGTGAGAGGTCATGTTTAGAGGCTTCTGGATTGGCAGAGGCTCGAGTGTGGTGGTGCAGCCGCTTCCCAACGAGCCCGGACTGTGAGCGGAGCCGGGGAAGCATCTGCTCGTCCTGGTTCTCTGGACCGGCACCAGGGAGCAGAACGGGTTTGACCCTTCCCATGCACAAGCTCTGCAAGAGGTAATCCTTGTTTAGGATGGTCCCAAAACTTTGTTGCTGGTGGATCCGTGCCCGTGGAGGGTTGTGCTAAAGCAGAGTTGGTTTGGGGTACCCTCCTTTGTGTGTAGGAGCTGCTGCCTGAGGGGAAGATCAGGATTTGATCCTCTGCCTTTTCTCAGGATTTGGGGCTGTTTGATTAGCTGGGAAGCAGTGTTTTTGGGTTGGGTGGTTTGTTTGTTTGTTTACTGCAGACCTGTTTTCTGAGGTGATTGCTGCTGACTTGGATCATTCCAAGATGTTGTTGAGAACTCCAACGCGGGTGGGGAGCTGAGCCCTGCCCTCCCCTGCTGTGCGTAGGAGAAGCTACCGCGGTTCTTTGTGATGTCTGCCTTGACCACGAGCATCCCCCTGTTCCCGTTCCCCAGTGTCAGGAGGCTGATTCTGGGGATAAGGCGTGTGGTCTGCTACCAGATCTGCTTAGTGTTGTGATGTGCTGGAGAACAGCAGCAGGGAGCTGTGTTCACAACCCAACTAATTTGGGTGCTGTGGCTGTTGGAGCCCATCCCTGGTACCTGTGTGTGGCAGGCAGTCTGCTTCGATGTGCATTGCTGACAAATTGCTGACCCGTTTAATAACTGCTTCTTTAATGCCAAGAATTGGGCTTGAGTGTTGCTAAGACCTAGAACGAAAGCTAATGTGAGTATTGGAGGTATTCCAGCTTTCCACGACGTGTCAAAAGCTGAGTACTTGCCTATTTGACATAAATACTTGTTCTTTTTTACCAGAAGGAAGATCCTGGGAGGAGCATCAGAGACTGCTGGGATAGCCCGAATGCCCCTGCACTTTCCACTTGCAGCAATGCAGATATATTCCGCCGAATAAATGCCATGTTGGACAACTCCTTGGATTTCAGTGGAGTCTGCACCACACCTGTCACAAAAAGCAAATGTGACACCCTGCCAGGTGATGGATGTGACTGGGGCTGAAGGGGGGGAGGCACTTGTCGGGACCTGGTGGATGTGTGATGGTGGTTACTGTTGGTGGGTTGGGTGCTGGCATGTGCGTGTGATCAGAGGTGCTTGGAGTCAGGGTTAATGCTCTTTTGGTGCTGAGAGGCTTCGCTTGTGTGCCTGAAATGAACAACCCATGTATTCCCTGGCAGTGTGGAGGTGCCTGGGAAGGCTGGCTTGCCTCCCTGTGATGCTGCAGGTCACTGTGTGGGCGGGATGTGAGCACTTGCTGCCTGACCTGCCAACTCCTGGTGTGGATGATTCCAGCTGATTCCTTTAGCCTGCCTCTCCTGGAGGCAGGATTCATCTGCTCACAGGGTTGGCGAGGCTGATCTGCTGCATGCATTGAAATTTCAAAAGAATTTTGCATAACCATGTTTGCCACAGGTCAGTTAACCTGTATTTAAGAGCACACCAAAGCAGCACAGGTGGGTGCAGACCTTCCTGCAAAGCCAGCCTGGTGTGATGAAATCAGTGCTGCAAGGTCTTGTTTCCTCCAGGCTGAAGGGGGTGGGCATGTTCTGCTGCCTCAAAACAGGAGTTCTGTGCCAAAGCAAAGAGTGTTGGGTTTGGTCTTATTTTTATCTGAGTGAAGGACATGCTTTTGTCCCTTTGCAGCAGCCCAGGTCTGCCAGTAAATGTACCTGTGCCTGATGTTCCTCCTGCCAAAGCAACTCTTAGCAACGGTGCTTGTGCCAAGGATTTGGGCACTTGAAAGAGATGGCTGTTGCCTCTCTAGCCCTTGAATTATAGGGTCAGTAAACACTTTGGCCATTATTGGAAACACACTGACCCTCTGGACGTGTCCCAAAACAAAGTGGGAAGTAAAGGGCTAAACCTCCCCAGCTCGTGACCTTGCAGGCTGCTGTGGGCAGAGCAGTTTTCTCTGCAGTCAGTTGGAGGCAGAGTTGGCTTGGGCTCATGGATAAACCCAAGTTTTAATCAGAGGGATGTGCGGAGAAAAGCTCCAAACAGGTGTCTGGGCACCCTGCGGGTCTGTTTGATGCCTGTGCAGTGTAACTTTGTTCTGGGCTAGTGAAATGACTGCTACCAGATGACTTCCAGTGCAGCTTAATCTCCTGGGTATTTGAAGGGCTTTAGCACGGTGGACCAGGGGCTGATCTGGCCACGTGATCCTGTGCTGGCGCTGCAGAAATACCAGAGGAAGTGAATCCGTTGGCTTCGAGGGCTGGATCTATGGCCAGCAGTGCTTGAAGCGTGCCTGGTAAAGTGGCATTGGAGGATGTGCTGAGGTACTCCTGAGCAGCTGAGTAGTGAATGCTAACTAGCTCATGTCAGTGGTGTGGTTAGTGGTGCATTTTTAGAGATTTGCTGTTGGACTGAGCTGGTTTGACCTCTTTTGTCCCCTGGCGCAGTGGGAGTCAGTACTGTATCTGATCTGGATGCACTGGAAGTATAAGGGAGGAATAAACCAAAGTATTTTCCTTTATACAGTGAGTTCATGAAAGAGTTGGTTTTGACTGTCTTGTTGAAATCTTAGCTGTAGCCCTTCCTATTCCATTTGGAATGGGAATATTTCATAGCATCCTAGAACACTTTCATGATATTTCTTAATTAAGTTTCAGCTTACTTGCTATAAGTTAACCTGGTTGACAGGGGAATTGTCTCTATTTTCTATGGCAGATTAATCCTGTGAAGTTGTGGGTTAGTTCTGGGTTTGGATCTGAGCTTAGAGCTGGCACATCAACTTTAATTAGCAGTGCTGCTTTCTAGACTTTGAGAACTCTTCTCAGAGGAATGGGGGTGTTTACCTGACAATGAAATGGACCTGCTTACTGACCTGCTGCTTGTGAATCTTTGCTTGCTCTGTCTGTTCCTGTGGTGTTTCTTAGGGATGTCTGGAGTGGAGAGTCTTTCCTGGTGTGGAGCTGCTGAGAGGTGGTGCCTTGGCTGGAAACCCCAAGCTTCCCTTCAGCCGTGTGAAACTGCTTGTGTTTCAGGTGATCAGTGAGTAATTCCTGTTGGAAGATGTCTTGTAGAGCAAGTGCAGTGGTACTTTTATGTCAAAAAGGGAGTCCTCCTCTTGCAAATGTTATTTTTGCTGCAGGGAAACTGAAGTTGTACTTTGGGGGCACCCCAAGCAGCTTTGTGTTCCTGCTGTGGCAGCTGAGGCCAGTGTCCTGCCCCAGTGAGTGCTGGCACAGCCACTAGTGCAGCCTGGGGACCAGGATGGGGGCCCTGCTCAGCAGTAGCTGCCCTGACAGCAGGCTTTTAGCTTGTATTGAATCCCTTGTGCAGCAGCACAAATGGCTGGAACTGTGTGAGGAAAGAATTCCTCACTTCCCAAAGGATATGGGGTGCTGCTGAGCCAGGCCTGGGGAGCGGCTGCCTTGGGTGTCCTCACCATTTCAGCTGATGGAAACGTGAAGGTGCCTCTGGGCTGTACAGGAGACGTAGAAGAACAACCTGGGCCAGCAGTTACCAGGTGTAAGTTGGTGGATGAGTCAGCACCTGCCAGAGCATCGGCAGCGCAGAGCCGTGGGTCTCCTGCAGTCCCAGCCTTGTTTTCTCAGTGTTGGATCTGGGACCAAGGGAATGCAGCAGCTCTGCAAGCTGTGTCCTGTCTCTGGAGCTGAAAAGTGCTGCTCTTACTGTTTAATGGATTGCTAGTGAGAGTCTGGATGAAAAAAGCTGGCACTGTTAGCAAGGATGTGAATCCTGGGGCATCTGTAATCCATAAATGGGGAGATGCTTTGGCACCTGGACCCTGGCCTAGGTTGTGCAGAAATTCACACCTGATGGCTGTAAAGCTGACTAAAATTCAGAATATAGTATAGCTGACTGCCCTGGGCAGATGGCTTAGCCTGGAGCAGGCTGTTGGACCTTGAACAAGGATATCCTACCTTCTGTGAGCCTGGCTTCTGGGTAGGTGACCAACGGAGCAGAGATCCTTTGTAGTGTCTTGTCACTGCTCTGAGTCAAGTCACTTCTGGAGAATTCCTGAGCCTGTGGCACTTTTACTTTGTTCAGGAAAAACTGGTGTACTGTAGTTAGGCTAGATTATCATACCAGGCTTAATGAATCTGGAGGTCCACGATAAATACAGTAGGTATAGCAGATGAAAGGACTGTCTTGTTACAACTTAAACTCTTTTAATGGGAGAACTTCTGGAAGAGATTTTATTCCAGCAGTGTAAAAGCTTGGACTTCAATCTATTTGTGGTCCCTCAAGCTTTTCAGTTGTCATCTTCAGGTCAAACTAAATTTATCCTGGCTTGGACTTGTGTTGAAGAAGGCCCTTTGAGCATTAAGAGGATTACACGTGGTGGAGAAGGGAAGGCAGAAGTTCATGACCTTTCACTAATGCTATTGGGGAAGCACGTGTGGGGACACCTTCCTGGGTGCACAATGAGATCAGTACAGCAGCAGTCTGAGCAATGTGAGAGGACAGGCTGATTCAGCACTCCAGGATCCACGCAGCTGGAGTGTTATCCCCATCCAGGCAAAGCTGGGACTGCTGCTGGAGGCTCAGCTTGCCATACCTAATGTTTAGTCTCTGTAAAGATCAGTTTGCAGCTGATGATAATCCTTGGTGAACGTGGTTGCCTTGTCAGAGTCGTCTGTGTCATCATGCTCAGCCTCACCACCACCACTGAGGTTGCAGGGGGCTGCTCCAGGAGCTTTCCAAGCACCAGACTCAGGCTGCTTTCCCAAACTTTGGGTTACGGTGCAGGAGTGTGGAGAGAGAGAGCTGGCATTGCAGAACCTGTCTGGTGGCTTCTGGGACAGGATCATGGTGCTCCAGAACACCTGCCTGTCAGGCTGCTCCAGTCCTCTCTAGAGAAAGGCAGAATCTCCTCAGTGCAGACATCAGCCATCAGTGGCTTTTAGCCTGGTGTTGGAGGTGGGAGAAAACATGGCCTTGACAGAGGTGGGAGTCAGCATCTCCTGCTGGAATGCTGCTTGTCCTTGAGCAGCTGCTTTGAAGGGAATGTGGTTTGAAAGCTGCTCTGCGTGTTCTTCACTGGTCTGAATAAGAATCTGAGCAAGGCCAGTTTCCTGATGTAGCAGGTGGTTGTTTGCCAGGCTTTAAAGCTGGGACTTGCTGGGTGGAAGGTGCTGCTACCAGATTTGGTTTAAAAAAAAAAAATCCCAAAATACTAAACCAGCTTTTGAAATAATCCTGTTCTGTAGGCACAACTTCCAACCTAAGTAAAACTAGGAGTAAAGCTCCCAGTTGAGCTTCTGCATGCCTGTTTTTGGCTTCAACTGAAGGCAGTGATGGCTTAGAAAGAGCTTTAAAGAATTATAGGTACCCCCAAATGTCCCAGCTGCATTGATCTCCCTTTTGTTAAGCTCTGCTCATTTAGCAGAGACAAAGCAGCCATTATTTTGCTATAACTTGACAGTCCATTGTGTGAAGAAATGGGAGATGCTTAAATGGTTTCCTGTGGATGGGAGTGGCTTCAGGTGCCAAGTGTAAAGGCTGTTAGTTGTGGCCCATCAGGTCCTAATGATTGTCAGTGGCTGCTTTATTTAAGGAAAACGGAAGGACAAATGCAAACCCAGACTAGCTGATGACTAAATTGGCTTCCTGTTTGCTCTTAACTGCAGTCAATTAATGATCTATCACTTGTTTAGCCATCCAAAAAGTGTCTCTGATACTGGAATGTAAATTCCTCTGCTCTTCCCTGCCCTGCAGCCTTGAAGGAAGGTGCCAGACAGCACTGGATGCAGCTGACTTGTTGTGTCTGGTCTGGGATCAGGGAACAAAATGCTGTGGGATGCAGAGACACCAAAGGTAGCTCTCCTTACCTGTAGTGTGTGGGGTTGCCAGGGTCCTGAGGCAGAGTGTCAGCAGGACCTCAGCTGGAGCTGGCAGCTCAGAACCATTCTGCCTGCCCCAAAGGAACGCTGGATGCCAGGCACACATCTGGAATAGTGAAATGCCACACTTGTGCCCCAAGAGAGGAACCCACCTACTGCCTGTGGTCCTGGCCTTTGGATTTCAAGTGTCACGTTTACAGGTCTTTGTGCAAGTGGGTGTGATGCGTTTCTTTACCAGAGAAGTGACTCTAGTAAATGGTTTTTGAAGCAGATCAGTGTTGTGCAGAGAGCAGGTGCTTGGCCTGGAGCTGTTGCACTCTGCAGTGGTCACAAACTGGGTGATGTTCCTGAAGATCCAGCAGTTTCCTGATGTACTGATCTCTCACTCGGGTTTTGGTGCTGCACTCCTGTGATGGCCTCTGTTACTCTTGGAAGAGGGAGGTAGAGCAGCAAGATTGTTGCAGTGTCTTTTCCTTGGTTTCTGCATTAGCTGTTTACCAGCTGTTCAAGTGTTTGTGGTTATGGAATAAGACAGACTCCTTCATCTGGCTGGGAAACAGGTCACACAGCAACAAGTGACTCCACTTGAGGAAATCTTCAGATTAGAGGGGAGATGCTTAGTTGTGTTTCAGGAAAACCTCTTGTAACTTGTAGGTTTATGACTAACAAGTGCTTTTCTAGGTCCCTGATGATCTCCACTGTACTTTGGGAATACAAGTGGCTGATCCTCTAAAAGCTTATACTTGATATTTGTTTTTCCTGTGTGCAAAACACACTTGAGGCTTAATTTTCAGAGATGTAATTCCCAGTCTTTACAACTAGAGGTGTAGAGAGGTGTGAAAGGAAAAACAGTGCTGCTGCTGCCGGCTGCCTTCACATTTGTGATCCAGAGGCTGCAGAACTGCTTCCCTTGCCTCATGCTTCTCTGGATTTGGTTTGGAAGTTCAACCTTGGTCAGAGCTTTAGTCCACAAGGTAAGTCAGGTTTTGTCAGTGAACAGAGCTTACAGCTGAGCTGGGCTTATCCTTCCCCTGCCTTCAACACTAGGGGGCCTCGTTCACGGAGGGGCTTTCTCTGTATTCAGGCTCTGCTGGAAACCAGTCTGTGGGAGCAAAGGGACAGCTCTTCCTGGCAGTGGAGGTGGTAGGAGTGGGATCTAGCTTGTTTGGTTCATGTTTGTTTAATCATTCTGAGAAAGTCCAGAGGAAATAGGGAACAGCTTTTAAGATAAACTCAATTTGCTGCATTGTTAGCTGGATTTGTGAGTGACCTGGGTTTGGAAGGCTCAGGCATCTGAACATCTTCGTGCTTTGTTGAAGCATCCCCTTTCAAGAGTGTCTGGTACAGGGATGCTGCTGCTGTGGGCTGGGAACTGAATCATGCTGTTCTCTTAATCCACCTGCCACAATCTGCCTGTGGATCCCAGCTTCTGCTACCAGGCGCTGTGTGTCCTTCCCATGCAGGCCTAGGCTGTAATTTCCTAAATACTTTCCTGTTTCAAATGCCTGGTTGGTGCAGCCGTGCTGCATACCAGATCAGGGGAATGAGCCAGGCTTAAAACTAACTCCCTGTGGCTTGGTTTTAACCAGATGGGCTCCCCAGCCCAGCTTCCTGTGTGGAAACTCACCTGCCTAAACTGGTGTGAGTGGGGAGGGTGGGCTGGGGTGGGGTCAGGTGCTGGGAGCTGTCCCTGCCTGCAGGTGAGAGCTGAGCTCTGGAGGTCCTCTCCTCTAAGAAGCCTTCGGAATGTCTTAAATCCAGTGCTGACAGTTGAAGCCTGGAAAATGCAGCTTTCCATGGGGGGGGTGGTGTGGAAAGCTGTCCAGCCTGTGCTGCGGCGTGTCCTGGCTCCAGGGATCTCCTGGACAGGCAGCAGCACGTCATCCAGGAGAGCCACCTGCTCAGAGACCAGTGAGAGAGTGTTTCACTGAGGACTTTGATCTCATGATGCCGCTGAAATCAAACCGAACCGGCTCGGGAGGCGACAGCTCAGTCTCTCCCAGACGCTCGGGCACGAGCCCAGGGCAGCACGGCTCCCTCTGCCAGGATGGTTGTCTTCCAGTGGCAACTCCAGGGAAAAATCCAGGTTGGAAAGACTTGTGCTGGTGGTTGGGCCTTGGAAAAATCTGCGCCAAAGCATTTGGGTTGGGCTGTGTCAGGTTGCAAAGTGAAGTTATTTAGTATTTGGTAGGTATTTAGCTATGAATAACTTGAGGTTATGACTCTTTAGACTGATTTTATTTTTTTTTTTGGTTGGAAACTTGATTCTTCCTGCTCTAGTATGTGATTAGTTTTGTCTGCCTATAGCACTTGATTACTTTGTAAAAAAATTTCCAGACTCTAGCCTTTTAGAAAGAACTATTCCAGAAATATGCTTAAATTCTCTTTTAAGTTGGTGTTTTTCCTGGATGACCCGTGTTCATCTTTCAGCCTGGCTGGGAGTGTTTAAAGGAGAAGCAGACTTGCGCTGACTGTTTGCTTCCGATGGGAAAAGGTCTAATTAAAAACTGCTGGTTATCTGAGTGAATTCTGCTCTGTGCCTGAGCAGTTAAAGCCGTAACTGGATTGCAGGGAGCTTGTCTTTATTGTGGATTGAAGTCATCAGAGGGAATCATGGCTCTTTTGAACTTGGATCTGATTTGGTATGATTAAACAAAACAGCTTATTTCCTGAAAAATGCAGATAGTGAGGAAGAACGTGGCTGAATGCTGTGGAGTGAGTGCTTCCTGTTGCTGATAAATTTGTTCCCTATCTTTCTTATTTCTTCACTAGTCTGTTTCTTCCAAGCTGTTTGGGTTCAAGTTGTGTTGTCTGTCAGTGCTGTGTCCATGCTTCCCAGAAGATGAAGCTTGGTGGGAATTAACCTTTTGAGTCCTAGCAAGATCCTGGTCCTTAAAGGGCTGGGAGTCTCCTGCTGCTTGGGATGTCAGGGATCTGGGCAAGAACACATCACTTGTGCATTTTCATAAACGCAGGGATGTTGCATATTCATATGGACAAGTTGTGGTTGCTGTGGGAACTGAGTTGTCTGAGCACTTGCCATGTCCTCTCCTCCCTGCGTCCAAAACAAGTGATCCCAAAGCTCCAGGAGGAACTGATGTGGTGAAATGCCCTGCTGGGGAGATGCAGCATGATGCTGCCGGAGGAATAGTTGATGCTGTTACAGGTGCTTAGTTGCAATGTGACTGAACTGGCACTACAACTTGTACTAGTACTACTAGGAGTAGGAAACAACCCAGTGGGTGCTATGCTGGTGGAGTGCTGTGGAGGAGGCTGCAGCTGGGAGGGGGAAGGTGGAATGCTGCCAGCAGGTATGGCTGTAGCTGCTCTGATGCTGCCTGTGGTGCCACAGCCTCCTCGCTGGGATCTGGGAATGCTGGCACTCCCCAAATCACCTGGGGTGAAGGTGGGTCCCATCTCTGGCATCAGCGGCCTGTCACAGGTAGGGTACCCAACCACCACCAGCCTGTGCCTGGGCTTTGCTCCTGGGCGTCCGAGCGGCATGGGATGTGGCTGTGGAAAAGGAGGCCAGGAACGCTGTCAGGCTGTCTGGGATGGCCGGGGCTGCACGTGAGGGATAACGTGACAGGCTGGAGTGACTGCAGCGCCCGCGGAAGAGCCGGGAGCGGTGTGTGCGAGCGAGGTGTACATCTGATGGCACCGTGGGAGGCTGTGGGGGCAGGGGGAGGAGGAGGAGACAGCTGCTGCTGCTTGGAGCTGGCTTATAAATGCCCTCTGACTCAGATTTCGGATAGCACAGCTGAGCATCTTGTGGTTTCATCAGCCCCCAGATCCCTGCGTTAAACTGGAATTCTCAGACTATGAACTTGCTGTGTTTCCTTAGGCTGTTGGCACGGGCTTAAACCGAGGCAAGAATCCGGCGTCTCCAGTACCAGTAGGCTTGTGAACACCCTGCAAGGAGGGGAGGGCTGGGAAGGGAGGACCAGGCGGGCGGAAGGTAAACAGGCCGTGAAAAATCCCTGGTGTGAAATGGGTCTGGCCGGTCCTCTTCCTCCTGTGTACCAGCGGGATGTACCCACTCGGGCTGGACCCAAGATAATGGGCTGCTCTCTGGGTAGCGGGGGTTGAAGGTTATCCTTGTTACTCAGGGGTAAACAATGCCGAGTCAGTGAGGCACAGTGGCCAGGCTGAACCAAACAGATTATGCCAGCAGAATTGTGAAGCTTTGCATCGGATCTGAATCGGAGCCAGCAGCTGGAGGCTGGCCAGGACTAAAGTGTTTTTGGGTTTTGTGGGTGGAGGGAGGCGGGGACAGGAGAGCTGGGTAGCACTAAAACTAACTGTCTGCTCTGTCGCTGCTGCTGCTCTCGTCGTTGCTGGGGGGATTGCTGCCTTGAGCCTGGTGTCTGCTGTGCTGGGGAACCTTGCTTTGTGCTGCCTGCCTTCCTTGATTCACTGGAGCTGCTTCTCTCTCCTCCTGCTGCCGTCTTGTCTGTCGGGGGAAATCTTATCCTTTCTTCTTACCTTTATTTTGTAAGAGCTGATGCAGTTCTCTTGCATGGCTGAGTGACGTCACTGTCAGCACAGTAAGCATCAGCAGCCTGGTCACATGCTGACCCAGTCAGTAATGCAGACGGGATAGGAAGGTGGAGGGGCTGAGGGGGGTGGGGGGCTGGATTCTGGACATATGGTAGCCCTCCCTTTTGGGGTGCAACTGCTGGTTGCAGAAGCCGTGGCTTCAGAGCAACACAAGACCTGGCTCGGGGCTTAACGCGTTGGAAAACTCCTTCTTTAAAAAGAAAAAAAGCAGCCCTGAACTCTCAAGCTTCTGTTTGTTCTCCATCTGAGCAGACATCCAGGACTCTGAAGAAGCAGTGGCAAGCAGGATGCTTTTCCCCACGTCCACGCAAGAGTCTTCCCGTGGCCTCCCAGACACCAACGACCTGTGCCTTGGCCTGCAGTCCCTCAACCTGACAGGGTGGGACAGACCCTGGAGCACCCAGGACTCTGACGCTGCAGCACAAACCAGCACACAGTCCGGTGAGTCTGCTGACACACGCAGCAACAGTTGTTGGATTCCTTGTACGTTTTTGGCTGGTTTCAGGCTAATGTGGAGCGATGTGCTTGTGTAACAGGGCGCTGGTGGGGGCTCATGGGGGCTTCTCGACCCATGGTGCTTGTGTAACGTGGCAGCTGAGTTGGGGAGGCTGTGGCTGCCTATGCCACAGCCCCCTCTGCTCTGCTGTCAGTTCACTGCAGACAAGAAGTGCCCGGGGTTTTGCTCGGAGCTGTAACGCTGGTGGAGGAATAGCCTCGCTGGGAGAGGAGAAACCCTCTTGCTGTGTTTGGAGGGAGTGGGTGGGGGGTGTGGTGTCAGGAGGCTGAACACTCCGGGTAGGAGTGAGGCTGAACTTCACTCTGGCAGCCCCAGGAAATCCCTGGTGGCAGGTAGTTTTGCAGGTGAGGGGGTTGTGCTTGCAGAGGGACCCTGCTGCCTGACTGCAAAGGTCCTGGCAGCCCTGGCACTGCCCAGCTGCTTTGGGGTGTGGTACAGCAAGCACCCGACAACTTCAGCCAGCAGCTCTCTGGCTGGGTGGGAGACTTGGAGGGATCCTTCTCCACTCCCACGCTCAACTAGAAATAGCGGGCTGTGCCTGGCAGTGGGCTGTAGGGGATGCAGTGGAATGGCTCCTTGTTTTAACTCTTCTGGTCCAGCACGAACCTACGTGATGGGCAGGGTGTGGGCTGGCAGCCACACGCTGATGGCTGGTGTGCCCTTCCCCCTCAATCCTCTCTAGTCTGTTTTTGCAGCTGGCATTGGATGGGTAGTTCTTGAGGTGCTGGGTGCTTCCTGTGGAGCAACATGGGGTTCAGTTAACTCTTCCAGAGACACCAGCCTTCTCTGTTTAAATCACAAGAAAAAGGGGTGCTGTGTGCGCAAACTTAGTGCATCCCTTTGGCCTGGTATTGGAGCAGAGGTGTAAAACAGGGAAGAATTCACTTCCCAGTCTTTCAGGGCTGTAAAAACCAGTTTTGCAGACGGTAGTGTGTTCGTTCAAGTATTAGTCCGTGGAAAGATCTAGTGCTTTGGCAGAGTTTGTACAAGTTCAGCCTGGTTGCTACAGAAACTCATCCCTTTATAGCAGCACGCTGCTGCTTTGTTAAAAGGGGAGTGCATTGCTGTGCAGACTGGGGTGACACAGGCCCTGGGCATGGAGCTGGTGCTGACATGAATATAGAGAGCTTCTGGGGGGGCTGGGCAGCAGGATTTGCCCCTGTAGGTGTTTGGGGGGGGCAGGGAGGCGAGGGGGTGCTGTTTACCACCTCCATCCAGGGGATGCTGCCCTTGGGATAGGAGAAGCTTCTGGGACACAGCCCTAAATGTTGCTGCATGAGTTGTAAAATAACAGTGAGAAGACCCACACTAGTGCGGTAGCAGAGTTTGAACAGTTTGATCAGCACGGCACATCTAATTTGCACAGGTCTTGGTGTGGGGCCTGCCTGTGGGCCCTGGCACAGGCACTTGGACTCTGCCTGCAGCCAGGCTGCTGTAGCTTTATTAAGCCTCTCTCTGCTCCAGTGAGCAGACCTCCACATGGTCCTGTGGGCTTCCTCTAATGAACCAGGGAATACCACACACTCCTGTCTGTCCTCCTTTCATTGCCAGCTGAAACCTTGAAGGAGGGGGGAGAAACAAGTTGTTAGTGTGCAGCAGGCTGGCCTGGTGCCTTAGAGCTGTGCTCTGAGCCCTTTCTGGCTGTTGGCAGCCAGTGGGGCCCTGCTGGTCGCTGTCTTTCAGGGTCTTTAATGGATGAAGAGCACACTTAGAGCAGGTGACACCCCCCTGAGTGGCTCTGCTGCTGCTGAAGCCCCAGCCACGGGCTCAGCGCTGCGGAACAAGGCTGGCACACGCAGTGCCGACCGCTTGGTGCGGATGTCCCAGCCCCACCTGCTCTGCTGTGCCATCTCCAGTGCTCCCTTGGCCAGCTTCCTGCCCGGCGGCCTTGGCAGAGGCGCGGATGTCTCCGCAGTGCTCCGGCAGGCAGGCGAGCAGCACTGGCACGAGCCTGGGGTGGGCTCTGTGCCCTCGCAGGCTGGGCCGTGGGGCTGGCAGGGCCCTTCTGGGGGGAGTCCACTGCCAGGGGTGGAGGGGCTGCTGGTTACAGGAGGGAGGTTCATTTGGAGATGATTTGAAGGTGCTCCAGTGACCTCCCTGCTCGCAGAGGGTGTATCTGGTGTCAGGTGCCCCCGCTGACTGCAGTGCATCGTGCTGGAGCTCCTGCTGCCGCAGAGGCCTGGGAAGAGCCATGGAAAGGCCTTGAGCCTCAGGCACGGCCCTGGACTCTGATCTGCGCCCACTGTATGCTTGTGACAACCTGTGGTAACAGCTGCTGGAAGATGGCACCCAGTGCTGTCTGGAGAGGCCTGTTTCCCCGCTCCTGGTATTCCCATTGGTACATGAAGGGGGAATGGCTGGGGTGTAAAACCTGCCCAGCTGCAGGTGTGCTGCTTGCACAGAGGAGGCTCTGGCCTTTAGCAGCTCTGCAGAAGGTCCAGTTGCCCTATGGCTGGGGGCGTCATGGTTCAGAGATAGTGTTTTCCCTTTGTCCCACCTTTGTGCAGCAGCTGGGCCAGGAGCGCTGATAGTCTGGGCTGCTGTTACTCTCCTGCTCTGAGAGTGCTGGGGATGGTGTGTGCTGGCTGAAGAGGTGAAAGGCTGGTCCCTGGGCACAGCTGTTGTAGCGCTTCAGCTGCCCACACCTCCCATGTCTGCAGAGCCTCAGCCCTTTCTCCTTCCCAAGAGCCTTGGACAGGCAGTGGAGCTCCTTGGAAGGGGAGAGCTTATAGTTCAGGAGCATCTTTTGAGAAGCCTGTGAAACATTCTGGGTGGCAGAGGAGTGTTCTGTGTCTGAAAGCTGTGTAGATCTGAGGAGCTGGCAGATGCCGGTGCTTCCAGGTGGCCTGTCCATGCTGTGACAGGAAGAGGGAGGACATGGCGACAATGCTGCTGTGTCTTAGTGCTGCTGAGGCCTGGGATGCTGCAGCTGGCCTGGCCCCAAGGCCTGAGGTCTCCATACGGGTGTCCTGTGAGCAGGTGAGGCTGCAGCAGAGCTGGGCTGTGTCTGGGGACAGGGAGGGCCGGCGCTGCCAAGCAGAGCTGTTGTACCGCTGGCACCCAAGCGTTTGGAAGGTTCCAGCAGTGACTCAGCTGTGCAGACCCACAGGGAGGTGGCTGGAAGGGTGGAAATGCAAAAAAAAAAAGCTAACAATCAGCCTATAAATATTGCTGATGTGGTCCCCTGCAGTGCTGTGCTTGAGTACTGATGAGCTGGGACCTCCTCTCCTCTCTCTGCCAGCATGAAGCTTCCTCAGCCTGGGAAGGACCTTTGGCTGCAAACCCGTCTGGTGTCACCTTGTGCTCCTAGGGCGGTGTCACCACGCAGCTTGGTGCAGTGGGATCAGGTGCCTGCTGATCCAGAGACTGGAGAGCAGCGGGGATGGTTTGTATGCCCCAATCCTGCCTATGTACCCTGTTCCCAAAGGGCTCATGAGCCCCTTGCACCCCAACTGGGTTATTTGTGAGTTTTCTTGCTGCACCTGGTGCTGTAAGACACTGAGGACATGTGCTGAGCCCTGGGGAGTGTGCCAGAGGCAATGCCAGTCCCTGGTGTCTGGAGAGAGGCTCTCTGGAGGCAGTGGCTGCTGCAGGCTCGAGCTACCGGCAGTTATTGGCTGTAGGATTGAACTGCTGTCTCATAGCAGGCAAAGCATCTGAAACCCTCTGCTGCCACTAGATCTGTCAGGCTGGAAATACTTCAGCAAGTCCCAGAAACCTGCTCTGTGGCCTGGGTAGGGACTTCTGCAGGAAACTGGCCTTGAACACTTCCAGTCCTGCCATTCCTTGAGGTATTTCTTGAGGCAGTGTTTCCCTGTCTTTAAAGTAACCTCACAGTAGGCAGGCACATGTGTTAAGATCTTGGAGTTAGTTCATTGCTCTGCAAAAGCAGGGAGGGGTTAAGAGGCAGTGAGGTGGGACTGCCCTTGATGGTATCCTTTACTTTCACTGCCCTGTTCCTCAAGGGGCACAAAGAAATGGGGTCTCGATCCAGTTTTTGCCTGGAGAACAGCAGTGCACAGCCAATCCCTGTGCAGATTTTGGGTCTCCCTGGCTGGTTTTTAGCTGCTTGGTCTGGCTGGTCTGTCCTGTCCTACATTGGGAGCTGTCCCTATGTGGGACAGCAGACTTGCCCACTGGGAAATCATCCTAAAACCAGTCTCTTTAAGTTTGCAATGCTAACCTGCAAGGGTTTTTTCAACAGAGGATGTTGGTCTCTCTAGGTGAAGGCAGCAGGTGAGCTCTTGGGATGGTGTCTGATGGAGAACCTTGCTGTATCTACCTCTCTGCTTGTTGTGTGCCCCGAAAGCTGCTGGTGCAGCAGCAGATCTGAGCTTTTCCTTGGATCTGCTCTTGAGGCTGCAGCTCCAGCCTCATCCATGCCCTCTGCGGGGTGGCCGCTGCTGTCTCATTCTCCAGCCGGCAAGGCTGCAGCTCCAGTCACTCTTGCTGAAGAGATTGCCTTTGGTAGGGAAATGCTGCTGAATCTTTCCAGCCCTTGGTTCTCCTGCTTCCCAGAGCACAGCAACTCATTTTTTGCAATCAGCTTGCTTATCTGTAGTTGCCTAAAATCTGCTAGGCTGGAGCTGCCGTCTGCTGTGTGTCGCCTGGCAGATAGCAGAGGCCTCTGAGCATGGATCACTCTGAAGTCTTCAAGGCAAAACCCACCTCTGAAGGATGAAAGAAAAGACCTGTTGCATAGGCAGAACAGTTGTTGTCATGGACTCCCGCTTTCTTCTTGAGAACAGCAGGAGGTATTCATAAGCTGCTTCTTCAGGTTGGGCTGTTTCCAGAGCGTCCTCAAATGCTGTGTGTGGTGGCAGGTACCTGAACCCACCCAGGTGAGTGTTGCTGCTCAGCCTGGGGGTGGCTGTTCATAAATATGCCGTGGCAGTCGCTGGCCTTCCTCAAGCTGCTGGTTTGAGTGCTTGGATGAAGGGCAGATTTGGGTGAGGGAATTCCCCAGTTCTCCCTCTGTTTAATTTGCTGCTAGGCTAACCCATGCCTGGTCTATGGAGCTCTCCCTTGTGCACGTCCAGGTCTCTCCCTGCTGGTTTTCCTTCTGTCTTTTGGACATGTGGCTTCAGAAGACCTAGTTGTACCCTCAGCTCCTGCATATTCCTGTTGGCTGTGTAAAAATCCTTCTTGTGCTAGAGTAATGTTTCAGAGGCTCATCCTGATGGGAGAGCTCAGCATTTGGATAACACTGGGTTGGCACCAGAGCATCCAAGGATGGTTTTTCCTGCTCTCTAGTGAAAGGGGAGCAAGCACTTCATCTGAGTAATACTGATTCAGATCTAAGCCCGGGTCTGCTTAGAAAATGCAGAGAAAGGTTCTTTCACACTACTGATGGTGTGGCTGCTGGGGCAAGGAGAGCAAGGCTGCCTCTTGCTGACCTCAGACCGGTGTCTGGTTCGGGTAAACAGGTATCCAGAGTTTTGGTGGTGTTCCTGAATTCCGTATTCTTGGTGCCTGTTGTTGCCTTGAAAGGAGGACAGGCTTTCCCAGCAGCCTGATGATGTTCAGGGAATAGTAGTGGAAGCACAAACGTGGTGGTGGTGCCTCCTGTGTGGAGTTAATGGATGATAATGGCATAAGGGAACAAATCTGGGAGCTGCCTTGACTCTCCTGGTCTCCTGCTTGGTGCTTGTACTCCAGGAGTACCTGAAAGCTTGTCCTGTGCCATCCCAGCTCTTGTTGGGCTTTTCTGAGGCTGCACTTGGTGTGGGTGCTTAATGGGCACTTGTTCCTTGAGTGTTTCCATAAGGGCTGCTCTTGCTCCGTGGGCTGATTCCTTAGTGGCTGTGCTGAGGAGTGGGAAGCAGGGAAGCACTTAATAGCTGCACACTGCTCATGTGGCAGCAGTATTTGATCCTTAACAGAATAAAATATGTATCAAATAAGTAAAAGAAGTATCAAACCTGAGCTTGCAATTGGTTTCTAGTGGAAGTTACTCTTAATCCACCTCTTAAAGCTTCCATTCGAGCAGCTTCTCCTAAAACAGATTTATTTTTGTCTGCGCTGATGCTGTAAAACAGAAGATGCAAATAGAGGAGTAACTAGAACAGGAACCCAACCAGCATCTCTGCATGTATCCAGCCAGAACTGAAGTGGGTCAGGGCAGCTCCAGTCCTGTGCTGGAGGAAGCTTGGGGGAGCGGGGCAGCACCACCCCAAACCCTCCCCTTGTCTTCTCAGGGAGAGGTGTTTAATTGTGGCCTCTGGAGCAGCCAGGTGTGCAGAGTGTCCAGTGGTGGTCTGGAGAGCATTTCTCTTGCTCACTCTGGAATTGAGCCTTAACAGGTGTGTTCCCCTCTGAGGAGAGCATTGGAGCTGCTGTTTGGTGGCTCTGAACTGCAGCAGGCTACTGGTAGCTTAGTGTTTTTTTGACTGATGTTGGAGGTAGCAGCAGAGTGGTTTACTGTGTGCAAGCTCTGGCCTTGGGGGTAAGATTCATCCTCAGAATTGTCCCAGTCAGATGAGAAATGTGATGGGTGGGTTTTCCTCCAGCCCTTTTACTGCTACATGTCTAAGGAGTGGATGGGGTGGTTCCTTGCTGGACAGAGCTCACCTGAAAGGCTCTGTCTGCTGCAGCTCCATTGGTGGGAACATGGGAGCTCTCTAGAAGAGGGCCTGGATGTGTTTTTGGTTCAGTACCTTCACTGCAAACTCCACAGTGTGTGCTGGACTGCGTGCTTCCACATTGAGTTGGGATGGGGAACAGCTCTGGGAGCTGCTCTCCCAGTGTGCTGGAGCTGCCTGTAGCAGGAGGTAACAGATGCCTGTTCTTCCTCAGCTCTGGAGGGACAGGCCCAGAGTTCAGCATCTCCTGCTGCCTTAGGCCTGAGTTTGTGCCTGGTGCTGTGTTGTCCCGGGCACAATTTTACCAGGTGGGCATTGTGGGGTGACCTGTCATTGGGGTGTCACCAGGGCCAGGGTAGCAAAGAGCATTGAGCCTGTTTGTATAGCTGAAATCTCTTCAGCTGACTTTTTATGCCGTGGTTGCATGTGGGACTGCTCTTAGTCCTCTGCAGTGTTCTTGGCAGGCTGGCTTTTTTTTAGGGTAACTCAGGTTAGGGGTTACCTCTAAGGTAAGGGGGAGACCTCTTGAAGTTATCCAGCCCAACCTCCTGCTCAGGGTAGGAAATCTGCTGGAGGGTGGCAGAAATAACCGTAGGCCAAGGGGGCTGTGTAAGCTAATTCCTGGGCTGCCACAGTGTTCCCAGAACAACACCCATTAAATGGGCACCTCCACTGGGCTGGCTCTGAGATGATCCACTTCCAGACAGTGCTGCAGTCCTTGAGCTGTCACTGCACAGTCCCTGCCTGGTGCTGCTGTAGGACTGAACACATGGGGTGTGGGCTGGGGCACTGGGCAGGGTGTCTCCAGCCTGGGCTGCACCCTGGAAACACATCTCCATGTGCCTGGTCCCTTAAGCACTGGCAAAACAGCTGAATCACAGGTGCTGTCTGTGCTGCTGCCAGTGCAGAGGCTGCTCCTGGGCACGGCAGCTGCTGCCTCCCCTTTGGGAGGGATGCGGAGAAATGCCCAGCTCCTTGTCTCTCTGGCTGGTTTTCTCCCCGGGAGTGCAAAGGGAAGGTGAGGCAAACTCCCAGAGCTGTGATGCTGAGGTGTGCAGACCTCTGGAAGATAACTGGGAACCTGCAGTCATCACTGGTGGGGCTGGGAGTGCCAGTCTGGCAGTGGCTTTGTGCCAGCTGAAGGCCTTAGTGAAGCTCATGTGCCATTTCCCAAATAAGATTGCATTTGAGACTAAAGCCTGTCCTTTTTCCAGTTGTTCTTCCTTCACTGCTGCCTTGACCAGGGGGATAGGGCCAACAGCCTGCTCCCCTCACCCCTCTCCAGAGAACCCCGCCTTCTAAAGGGGTATCCTGGACTCACCACCCCCAGACTGATGCAGCTGAGAGCGAGGATGAGTCACCCTTGTTAGCACAGGTAACACACAGCAGAGTTTGCACCCTGGATGTTGCTGCAGATAATTGAGAGGAGTTTGGTACTTAAATATAGAAGTGTTTGTTCTTGAGGCTTGCAAAGCTGAAGCTTGTTGTGCAGAATTTGACCTGAATATGTTGGCTTTTAAATCTCTCTGGGACTGATACATGTTAAAACCTGCTGTACTTCAGTGTTCTGATCTTTTTCAAGACAGTAGTGGTTGTGGCAGCCTGCTTAGTGAATGCACCTGGACATTTTTTATTCTGAAGCCCATTTTAGCTGTCTTTCCTTATTTATATATTTACCTTGGGCATTTGTTCTCCCTTCCTAGAAACACACAGGAGTGAATTCCCTGCCTCAGGAAGCAGTGAGCTTTGTTGTCAGCCAGGCCCTGCTCTTGGTGCTGGAGGAGGACCTGTGCTCTCTGGTGTTAATGCAATAAGCTTCTCTCTGTTCCTAGTTCTGCTGCTGTTTCCATTTTTCAGGGCAAGTGACTTACCATGTTGGTGACAGAACCAAGAATAGACCTCAGGTGTCCTGACTCTAATTCTGTGGTTCAGCTGTGGGATCATGCTGCCTTTTTCTATTCCCCTGCCCCCTTCTTAGCAAGCCAGAAATAGCTGCCCGAATATCCTCAGTTCTTCTTTGCCCCGAATGAAGAATCTGTGAGGGCAGAGGTTCCTCTTTTGTAGTTCAGAAACAAAAGGGGGGCTGTGCTGTAGTTCTTATTTAGATGGTGGTTGCTGCTGGTTTGATCACTTCTGTCTGCAGTTCTGGGAGCTGCTTTTCTTGAGAGCTGGTAGTTGGTTTGAGGTGACTGAGACTTCTGTGGTGATACAGCCCGGAGAGGAAATTGTGTGCCTTGGACTTGGGTTGGCTCCTCTTACAACAGCACTGATTGCTTTTTCCAGTGGAGTAATGGGAACAAAATCAGATTGGGAGGATTTAAGATGGGCAAGACCTCTGGAGGTATCCAGTGTGCTGCTCAGGTGAGCTCCAGTGGCCTAAGGACAGAGTTCCCCTCCACCTCTGGCCTTGTCCCATGGCTGCTCCAATTAAGAGGAAGAAATTCACGTGCCACTGCTCTTGCTGCAGCTTTTTCAGTTTCTTTGTGCCCCTGTAAGAGTTTGGTCTGTAAATGGAAGGGGAAATCCAGTGTCTGCCTTCCCTGTGCCCAGCAAAGCCCATTCCTGTGCTGTGTGCTGCAGCCCCGCAGCTGGCTGTGGCTCAGTCAGTGGCCCTGTGCCCCCGGGTGTGCTGGCTCCTCACAGGCAGCTCCAGCTCCCACAGCTGCAGGTGAGAAGTGCTAAAACTTCGCTTAGGATTAGGCTGGAGTATTGATCACCTCTTCCCTGTCTCTAGCTTTGAGCTGCTGACAGAGGGGGAAGTCTCACCCTGGCAGCTTGTCTGACTGTGTCACTGCCTGACTTAGAGATGTAACTGGAGCTGTAGGAGGAGGTTGAGGTGCCCATTTGCCTTTCAGACATGCAAATGTTTCTCTTGCTATGGAGTTGCTCAGTGTCTGTAGGAGGTGCTGCTTTTTGGCTGACTAAAACATTCAGCTGCACCCACCCCACCGGGGCAGAGCTTGACTGGGTGGTAAAAACTGCAGACGAGCTGTTTTTTTGGAATTGCAGCAGGCTATTGTTTAGGACATCAGCTTTTTTTTTTTTTTCCCTTTACAAGCTTATTTGATGCATGACAAAAGAAACTGCACTGTATTCAGTCTCCAGGGCCTTGGTCATGCTGCTTCCCTCCCCTGCTGCCCTGCCCCAAATGTGTACATGGCTCTGCAGCCTCTGGGCCTCAGGTGTCACCTGGTGGGAGCAGCAGCATGGTGGCACTGAAATCCAGCTCTTCTGCCTTAGTTCTCCTGGTAAGAGCTTTCCTGTTATTTCTGCAAAGGGATCCAAGCAGCAGGGTGGATTTCCAGCCGTAGTAGTTGGTGGATGCAGGGGAGGTCTTAAGTTTACCATCCTTGCTGTGCTGAGTAATCTCTCAGCAGATAAACTTCTGGTGTCTCCTCTCTGGAGATTGCAGTGTGGCTCTGTCTAACCTTGCTGGGGGTGCCAGCCAGCAGAAGTGACCCTCTGAAGGCCTCGGCATCATGGACCTGCTCAGACAAGTCCTGGACTTTTCTAAATAGGCTTTTTCCAGCCCTGCAGTGAGCTTTGAGAGGCTGAAACATGTCTTCAGAGCACAACTTCAAAGAGTGCGTGTGTGGGTATGCTCCCCTCACACTCAGGGCTGTGCCAAGCGTGGCACAGAACCGCCTGCACTCGGAGCCTGCAGGTGCCAGACGGCGCTGGCAGCGTAGGAGCTGGGGCCTGGCACCCTGCTCCTGCAACAGGATTGCTGTTTCCACCCAGGGGGGAGCTCCCGCTGATGTTCCGAGTGTGGGGAATGAACTTGAACAGAAGGACCTGGGCAGCTGTCAGGTGAGAGGGATTTTTTGCTCTGGGAGAGATTCAGTTGCTTCATAATTTGACTAAAACCAAAGAGTGTCAGCACTGATCTCCCGTGGGCTTGTTTTGCCGGGTGGTCTCCCACAGAGCCAAGCGGAAGCACTTGTTGAGAGGACAGTGTGGTGGTGGCGGCAGAGCTTCTGGTCAGCTCTGATTGTCAGGAGTAAATTCAGTGGATGCTCCGTGTGGTGCTTAGTGCCACGGTCTAATAGACAAGAACAGCTGTGTGCTCCAGGGTCCTGGGCATGTGCTGGGAATCTTAACTGGCAGGTGGAAAAGTAAAAGTTGTTCTGAGGCTGCTTGGATTGGGCATCGGGCATCTTGCTGTTTGTTGGGGCACCTTTCCCAAGGTGTGCTGTGAATTGCAGCTTGTGCTGATGGAGTGATTTGCCTGAGACTGGGTAAACTCATGTTAAAAGTGGTAGTTCAGTGGTTGGTAACTGGATTTAAAGGATAACTTGGGCTCTGTGGGCAGAGTTGGCCTCAAGAGTTAAAACTAGTGCCCTGTGAAACCACTATTGTGGGCTCAGTGTAGCTGCTTATTTCTGTGAAGTGTCTGGCTTGGGTGTGATGGCTCCAAGAGGCTTGTGCTCCCCTCAGCATCTTCAGGAGCCCTGGGATGATGCAGGAATTAAGGTGCATTGCAACAGCATGGGTCTAACAGCATTTACTGGGAAAAGCTCAGCTAAGGAGGATGAGTTGTTTCTGAAAGTGCTCCTTCTCCAGTGAGAGCCCTGTGTGCCCGTGACCTGGCAGTGCCACGTGGGTGTCACGGCTGCTCCACAGAACTCTTAAACCTGCCAGTGCTGGGCTGACATGCTCAGAGATGGAGCAGAGCTCACTGGCTCTGGATCAGTCATTAAAGCTGCAGCAGAGTCAAAAGTCAGCACAGAGTTTCTACTAAAAGCTCCTTTCCTGCTGTCCCCTGCAGAGGAGCGCTGGCATGTGCCTCCCTTGCGGAGTGCACGGAGGCAGGAAAAGTTCCAGAAGCTCCCCCCACATGGCCGCTGTCAAGGGAGTCGTGTTGACCCTTCAGTTAAAATTTCCCCTCTAGATGTGAAAAATACTTAGTTCTTTGCACTCACTTTTTTTTTCTTAGTCTGAGTGCTTCCCTGATGTTTGCTGCTTCCCTTCGGGACTGTCAAGGATGCTCTTGACACCAGGAGTTGCTGATGCATCTTGCTAAGCGCGTTGGGAATGGTTATTCCCTTCCTTGAGCTGTATGGTTGGGAGGGGATACGAGTACAACTTCCTAGGAAGAACTGTGACCACAAGGACTTCAGAGGGCTTTTAGGTGGCCAGTCTATGTTGGGCTCTTGTGCGCCATCCCCCTGGAAGGGTTGGGTGGGTTGGAGCAGGGAGTTTGAGCAGGATTCCCTCAGGATGGGGGTGATGAATAAAATCTGGTGTCTCATGCTGGTGTTTCCTAGGCCACCTGACAGGCTGGATTCAGGGCACTCAGCCTGGTCACTAAGTAAGTGTAAAGGAGGAAATGCTGAGCATGGCTCATGGCTTTTCCTCCCGATGTCCCTGTGAGTACCAAGTGTGAAGCTGAGTCAGGCCCACTGGGGTGATGTGGGGTCTCCCATGAGCTCAGTGTATCCTGCAGAGCGTGTAACCAAGTGCTGCCTGTGCAGAGCTGTCAAAGCTGCTGGAGTGGATGGAATCCATCTGCGTTAACAGCAGAATGTCAGTGCTTCCAGGACATGAGGTTAGGAGTGGGGCAGTTGGAGCCAGCAGGATTTTGCCTGGTGGTAGATGTCCAGACAGTGGATCCCTTTAAAGGCCAGTAATCCTGCTACTCCAGTGTGCTCGTACTGGCCTTACTGGTTTTGTAGCTGTGGTGAGAGCTGAGCATTCCTGGGAGAGAAATGTGTAAGTGGTGGCAGGAGTAAGGGTGAATAAATGGGGCAGAGCAACTGGGCCCCATGCCTTTGGGAGCTCCTGATGAGCCCCCAAACCCTTGCTGGTGCGTTCTGAATGGAGTTGTGGTCCCTCATCTCCAATAACCAGGACATAAGGTGCAAGACAGCATTGCCTGGTAGCAGTCTGCCTGGTACTTGCTGCTCCAGGTCTCTGGAATGCTGTGCAGCTGGGGTCAGCACAGGGCTGCTCCCTGCCCGGCGTTCCAAACCCACTGTCCTCGCTGGCTGGGGAGGAGGAGGAGGGCGTCAGCGCAGGAGCGTTTGGGCTGTGGGATCAGCTGCTTTGCCTCTTGTGCTGTTTAGTGACTAATCAGATTTTGGAGCCCGTCGGACAGATTCAGCTGTCTCCCTGGAACAATACGCCGGCTGTATTTTTAAACACGTCACGTGGCTTCAGAGAAGTCGGTGGAGCAGCGTAGTGTGGCTCGCCTGGGCTGGGAGATGCTCTCTCCTGCTCTGAGCCCTGACTAGGAGGGAGCAGCCTCCTCCCTGGCCCCAGCCACCCTCGTTCCCTTGCCTCCTGGGGCTCTGCCCAGGTGAGGACTGCTGGGCCAGCTGGGATTTCCCGTGGCTGCAGGGCTGAGTGTGAGCACAGGTGCTGCTGTCAGGGAGAGCCAAGGGCAGGACGTCCCTTTCCAGGTGTGGTCAGAGGTGAGTGCATAGTCCTGTGCTGTAGCCAAAATACGGGAAACTCACAGGGATAAGGCTCTGCAAATGTGGGAAGATGCTGTGACTGTCACTCAGGGTGCTACCGAGTTGAGGGAGATGCTTCAAGTAAAGGATGTACCTCTACCTGTCTGGGATCTCTGTTGGTGTCGTAAGGTTTCTCCCTGAGTGTGAGGCTGGAGATGCCAGTTTCACAGCAGGTGTACCTCTGGATAATGCGGTACAGGTACATCCCAGCATCTTGCCTCGGGTACCTCAGCAGCTTTCTCTGGTGCTGACACCGCATTGTCCTGGTGTCTGACCGTAGTGCACTCGAGCATGATGGCATTTTTACTTTCCTGGTTTGGGAGGTGTTTTGGATTATTAATCCTCATCTGCACAGGAGCTGCTGAAAATCAGGGTTAAAACCCTGTGGTCCAGCTGGCTGAGATCAGGTGGGGCTGGAAGATCTCAAGTGGATCCCAAACTTGCTTTGCTGAAAACTGAGAGCTTCAGGACAAATTGCCTTGTTTTTCAAGCTCTGAATAATTGAAACCATTTCTGAATGCTTTGCTCTTTTCATTGGGTTTGGGGACACATCCAGCTTGCTGAGACTTGCTCCTTTTGAATAGAACTGGCTGGTGTCATGCCCCTATGGGATCCTGCATGGCTGAGCCTGCCCTGTACTCGCTCTCCTGAGTGGCAACTGGCTGGACATCACTGACCAGGATGTGACTTTATGACCCCTTGGTGGTCTGGTGCTCTGCTCGGGGGACATCTCTGTTTACAGAGAGGAATTTGCCTGGATTCTGCTCAGTGGGAGGCAAACCTGCTGTGTGAGGAAAGCAGTCTGGCGCGTACCTGTCTGTTGGTTCTCAGGCAGAGGCCTGACCAGACAGGCTTGTTGTGAACATGCACCAGGGACGGGGCTTGCTGAGGGCTGCAAAGCCTCTCTTGTCAGCAGGCCAGGCTGGCACCTTCCTGGCTGCCCGTAACCACCTCCTGGTGGGGCTGAAGTGAGGCAGCATTCCACCTCTGAGCCTGGAAATGCCTGCTGGTGTGCCAGGTGGGCTCCTCTCAGCCTGGCCCTTGGTGTGTGTCCCCATGGCTCGGGAGCTGCACCCCTGACTCCCAGCTTGCTCCAGCACAAGCATCAAGAAATGGCATGGACTAGTCAGAGAGGCCTGTTCAGAGCACCTCTGAGGTCCATATCCAGGTTTTGGGGTTTCTGATTCTCTCCCAGGCAAAGTGGGTTTTCTGGCTGATCTCAATTTCAGGGGATTAACCCACCCTCACATTTGTCTGCCACACCAGGCTACTGCTGCTGGCTCTGGCTGTGCAGCACCATGGCACAACTGATGGCAAAGAGCTGTGGAGAGGGTTGGTACCTGCCAGAGGTGCCACCTCCCTGACATGCCATTTATGGGCTGGCAGGAACCCGGTGCCTCTACCAGAAGCGCTGAGAGGAAGGTGGTGTGTTGTGCTGCAGCACTGACAGACTCTCTCTGTTACAGTTCTCAGTATGCTGAGTAACCCTCTTGGGAATGTCCTGGGGAAGCCCCCACTGAGTTTCCTGCCTCTAGACCCCATTGGTTCAGACCTGTCAGAAAAGTTTTCCACGCCGTCGCTGAGGAACTCCCGGTCCCTCCTGGACTCCCGCTCCAGCAGCCCCTCGGACTCTGACACCAGTGGGTTCAGCTCTGGCTCCGACCACCTCTCAGACTTGATCGTAAGTTTGGGTCTTGCACCCACTCTGTGGTTCCTGGGATCTTGCTGCGTTTCTCGGGAGCATGGGAGAGCTGTGGGGGGCTACCAGGGAAGGGAGTGCTGGAGGGAGCTGTCATCCCACACTGGCACAGCCCAGGGTTTGGGAGAAGGGCTACTCGTGCAGTCCTTCAGCATAAGCCAGTAATATCCTCATATTTTTCTTTCTAAATTAATATTTTGGCCTTAGGGCTCTGTGCTTGCAGCACTAATGGGTTGTGGTAGCTCCCAGGGAGGTCTGAGTGCTTGAGCTGGTGTGTGGCAGGATGGGTGTCGGTGCCCTGATTCCAACAGGGAGGTTGCTGATGAGCACAGCTATCTCCAGGCTCCAGCTTGGACTTCTCAGGGACTCTTGTCCCTGCCTTTCATTGCCCTTCGCGTTTGCTGACTGCACTTCTTCATCTCAGGGCTGTTTCTTCTTGAGCAAACTGGGTCTAGCCTGCTCCTGTTCCCTAAAGCACAGCTAAATTTGGAAGGCAGGGAGCACGGCGAGTGTCAGTCTCGCTGCCCCAGTCTGTGCTGTGCTGTGTGAGCAAGCAGCAGCTCTGGGTGCCAGCAGGACAGCCTGGTTCCAGACAGCTCAGGGGGTGCTGCTGCATGGCTTGGCCTTGGCACGGGAGGATAAAGCCAGGAGCTGCTCCTGGCTCTGCCACGGTGTGGCTGTGACCATGACCCCTTGGTCAAGGGGTTGGAATGTGTGTGAAGGACACCCATCCCTGTGCTGGAATGGGTGTGAAGGACACAGCTGAGTGGATGTGGGGTTGATTTTGCTGTGATCTACACTGGAGAATCGGGATCTGCTCTGGAAGTGGCTACAGCACCCTAGGCAGGGATGGTGGTGGGCAGTGCCAGGGCACAGGGCTCTGTGCTGGCCCTTTTCGGGAAGGTCAGGTCTCCTGGCATGGCCCTGGCATGGGCAGCTGCCACAGGGATGGATCTGCAGCACAGCTGGCACCGTGGGCTGCACAGTGTCTCACATCCCTGCTGCTCCTTCAGTCCATGCTTTCCCTCCTGCCCTGGGAGAGGGGCATGTGAGTGGCTGTGGCCAGCAGTGCCCACTCCTTAGTCAGGCAGGCCTGGAGCTGGCCTGGGAGGGTGGGATCCAACTGGTGCCTTTGGAGCCTGTGGGCACTGCCAGTGAGCCCTGCCCACTGAAGCCATTCCTCCTTGGGTGCTCCCTGGGGGTGACAGTATCCTTGGGGTTGTGCAGCAAGGGGTGACTGTTGGCTTTGTGGTCTGTGAGGTGCCTCCTGCTTAACAATCCCTGCTGGTGATCATGGGCACAGGGGGAGTGGCTGCAGGGATAGGCCTTTGCCAGGGAAGTTCTGGTCCTGTCAGGGTGCTGGGGCAGATGGGGGGCTGCTTTCCTGCTTCTGTCAGATGTCAGAGGGTCTCAGGAGATCACTGAGAGCTCCCTCTCCTGCCATGGGTGAGGGCATAGCCCCAGTGTGGTGCCTCACCCCTGGCGTTTTGTGCTCTTACTCTGGAGCTGGATTTTAATGTAGCCTTTCTCTTACAGTCAAGCCTTCGCATCTCCCCACCTCTGCCCTTCCTGCCTCTCAGTGGGGTGTCAAGAGACCCCCTGAAGATGGGAGTGGGATCCCAACTGGATCAAGATCAAGCTGCCCTGGCTACAGTAACTTCCTCCCCAGCCAGTGCATCAAAAAGATGGCCTGGAGCGTCTGCGTGGCCTTCCTGGGATCTTCTGGACTCTCCGGAAGACCCCTTCAGTATCGAAAGAGAAGCCCGGCTTCATCGGCAAGCGGCAGGTGAGCTGGGGGTCGTCCTGGTGGGCTGCAGGGCCAGGGGATGGTCCCAGACTTCTGGGAGGGCATGGAGGTGTCTGTGCAGGCACCATGGCTGGACATGGAGCTTGCAGCAGAGCAGGGCTTTCTCTGGGCACAAGCCTAGCTCTGGCTCTACTGCTAAGAGAACAGGCAGGTGTCTGGGCAGCTCTGCGCAGCCTGTGGTTGGGGAGTATGGGGGAGACCTGTGGGAGAATGGGAAGGAAGTGATCCTGTACTGAGTGTTACTGGTGTCTGTCCAAGCTGTGAACGAAGCAACTTGCACCTGGAGCGGGCAGCTGCCTCCCCGAAACTACAAGAACCCTGTCTACTCCTGCAAAGTGTTCCTGGGAGGAGTCCCATGGGACATCACGGAAGGTGAGCAGACCCTGGCCCCACACTGAGGCCTTGGGTGTTGATGGAGTTGTTGTGGGGCACACTGACTGACCTCTCTCCTCCTGCCTGTAGCTGGGCTGATCAACACTTTCCGTGTGTTTGGTTCCCTGAGTGTGGAGTGGCCCGGTAAGGATGGCAAACACCCACGCTGTCCTCCCAAAGGTAATATGCCTAAAGGTAATAGCGACACGGTAGGGTTACTTTTTTCCCATGCTATGTTACAGCACGGATGCTGGGATGGTACGGCTGCATGCTGGTCACTGGATGGTGGTACAGAGCACCCTGGGTAATGTCCCGCCCTCACCTGGGTCCTGCACCTGGGCTGCAGAGTCACCCCCCCCACCCAGCGTCCCCACCCCTCCCCAGCAGGGTGGACAGAGCTGTGGGGTGATGGGAACCTCCTCTGGGTAGTTCCTGGAGCTCCACATGGGGCTGTGGCTCCAGACAACAGCTGGTCCCCGCTGCCAGGATGTGGTGAGTCCAGATGGGCACCCACCGCGCACTGACAGCCTGCGGACTGGTGAGCCAGCAGTGTCCAGGGCCTGGTCCTGTCTGGAGCAGCTGGTCTGATGTGTTGTGTAAGCAGGAGCAGGTCATGGGGTAGGAAGTGGCTGTTTGGTGCCCACTGGCCCCAGTCAGCCACCAGAGCAGCGCGAGGCATAGCACTGACACCCACAGAAGTGACTTTAAAACCCTGGACTTACATTTCTGAGCCAGGATATCCTAAATGTGAAGCAGAATCCATTTTTCTGCAGGCCTTGCTGTGACCGGGCTGGTGGTGCCCACTTGGCATGTCCAGGTGTGGTTTGTGCGTAAGAGAAATGGTCTATTGTGGACGTGGGCACTCTGCCCCTTGTGCCACTCTGGGTTTGGGCTCTTCCCAGCTTAGCCATGCTCTGGATTGTACAGACAGTCTGCTGGGGACAGCAAGGCCTGTCACATTAGATACTTCAGGTGGTATCTGAGTGATTTTTGAGGGTGTCTGCATACTGGGATGATGCCTTCCTTCTCCACCACAGTTCTAACAGGTGCTTCTCTCCCTTCCCCTCCAAAGGATACGTGTACCTGGTGTTTGAGTCGGAGAAGTCGGTGCGTGCGCTGCTCCAGGCGTGCTCCCAGGACCTGCTGAGCCCCGACGGGCTCAGTGAGTACTACTTCAAGATGTCCAGCCGCAGGATGCGCTGCAAAGAGGTGAGCAGAGCCACGAAGGCAGCAGGGATGTGGATGAGATCCTTGGAGGAAAGGAAAGGGGGGCTGGAACAACAGCAGAAGGAGTGCTGGCTCCTTGCCAGCCTTAACTAGTGTGTTGCTGTGATGGGGGTGTGTCAAGGCTGTGTCTGTGTCCTTCACAACTGCTTGTGTTAAACTGACGTGGAGCTCGTGGGTTGGTGGCAGACCCTACCTTCAGCTAGCTGGAAAGGAGCGTGGGAGCAGGGAGTCTTACTGTTCCATGCTGCTTCTAGCACACCTTTGCTTCTGGAATCAGACTGGGATCCCTCTGATGCTTTGTCAGGCCTCCTCTGCTCACAAAACTGACGGCTTTCATGTTCCCCGGGCAGATACTTTGGATCCCAAGTTGTTCCCCAGTGCAGCCTTGTGTGGCTCTGACTTGTGCTCTGGAGGTACTGAGGCTGCTGTAGGCTTGCAGGCTTTGGCCTTCCAGGAAAGGGGGACCTCAGATCAGGGACCACTGCCTGAGTTGGGGGAGTTACAGGGTGGAGATCCAGCTCATACCTAGACAGGCACAAACTAACTTGCTCCAGACAGCTCTCTGGGTGTCTGACAGTGGGCAGTGCTTCTGTGATTGGTGATTTAGCTCTGCCAGAAGCTTTTCTTTGGAGCCCTCCATCAGCTGCTGAGCAGATGGGAGCTCCTATTGGAGTTGGCAGTGGGTAGGCTGTTCCAGTGATCCCCTCCAACAACAGGCTCCTGTGCTGGGAGGCATCTGACTGGGCTGTAAACATTTAGTGCAGGTATGTGGATTGTCTCCTGGCTGCCAGCCCCAAGGGACTGGTGGCTTGAACTCTAGTTTGGCTGGAAGCAGGAGTTGGTTTTGTTCCCTTGTGGGTTCTCCAGAGGTATTTGGAACTCCATAGCTGTAGTACCCTGGATGTGGACCCTGAGCAGCAACAAGAAGTGGCACTTGCAGTGCAGGGGGGTGGTCTGAGGGTCTGGGGTGGCTCCTGTGAGCTGAGGACACAGCGTGTGGCTCTGCAGGCCGTGGCTGACCTGCCCCGTGTGTGTGTGGTTCCAGGTGCAGGTGATCCCGTGGGTCCTGGCCGACAGCAACTTCGTGCGCAGCCCATCACAGCGGCTCGACCCCAGCAAGACGGTGTTTGTGGGGGCCCTGCACGGGATGCTCAACGCAGAGGCCCTGGCAGCCGTCATGTATGACCTGTTTGGAGGGGTGGTCTACGCTGGCATCGACACGGACAAGCACAAGTATCCCATTGGTAAGCGACAATCCCGCCAGGATCATGCTCTGAGGAGGCTGCAGTGGTGCCCTTGGCTTGTCCCTCAATTGGAAGACTGCCCAGGTGCCAGGCTCTCGGAGCAGATGTCTGTTCAGCCCCTTCCACAGTCTGTGCTCCTCACCTCCTGGCCATGGGGAGACAAGACCAACCTTGGGGAGGGCTGTCAGAGCTGATGTGCCTGGGAACTGGAAGATCCTAGGTTATTCTAGAGCAGCTTGAGGGGTTTTATACCTCTTTAGGCATTGCAGAAGGGTTTCCTGCCCTTGTTTAGTGCTGTTAGTGGTTGTTGGATGCTGGTGCAGCTGCTCTTCCATCTCTGGAACTGAGGCAGCCATGGGTCTTACCCACACTTTGGGCTCTGGTCGCTGGAGCTGAAACATGACACATCATAACATGTGTCCCCTGTACCTCCCTGGTGGCCTCACGGGCCAGGGGACAGCACTGATGTGACTGGTCTGTGTGGGAAAAGCCCTACAGCGTGTGCCTCAGGACCAGCTTTCCAGGCTCAGGCTGCAGCATGTCACGAACTTAAGAAGGGACTCTGAATCTCCTGGTGTTGCCAGTCAGGAACATCATCAGAGCTTGGTAGTGCAGAACTGTCACTGCTCGTCACTGTCCTTGGACACTGGTCAGGCTTTTCTGGGCGAGTCTTGGGTTTGGAACTTGCCTGTGGTGCTGAGAAGCCGTTGAAGTGTCTTTAGGGGGACAGTGCCAAGGGGGTGGGAATGGCAGAATGACTGTTAAAGAGTGGGATCCCAAGCCATAGATAAAGTATCACAGAACCTCCCTGTGCAGGACCTCCTGTGAGGTCCTAGGGCATGACCCCAATCTCCTGTGGTTCATGCAGAGCCTGGGTTGCTCCAAGTAGGCAAGATCCCTCTCCCAGCAGCTCAGTAGCACTTAGACCCTTGGAGCTGTCTTAAAGTCACAGCAGTCTGTACTCAGTTTTGGTAACAAAACTGTGCCCTGATTGTTTGTGCTGACTGAAGTATCTCTTATAACCCCAGACTGGATCCAGGCCTGTGTTCTGGGAGGGGAATGATGGTTTTGGGTGGCACTTGGTGCTGTGGCTGAACTGCAGGAATCTGCTGGGGTGTCAGTCCTGGAACACCTGGCACTCCCCTTAGGCCCAGAACAGGAACTGGGAAGAAAGCATGGATGTGTTTTCCTAGAGCTTAACAGAACTTGGCTGGAAGCAAGTGGTGCAGGAATGCTGCTGACTGGCAATGAGGCTGCAAAACACAGGGCTCTGGGGTGAGGGGAAGGCTGTAAAGAAAAGCTGCTGAGCTGTCTCAGCACCGATGTATTCCAGGTGCAGGTGTGGAGCTGCTGCTTTGCTGCCCTCGGCAGGGCCCTGTCAGCCTCCCTCCAGCTGCTGCTCCTCCTGGGAGTGTGGGACCTGGGGAAGAAGGAGGCAGGCGGAGCCCCCGGGCCCTGGAAACCATCTCCCTGCCAAAGCTGCTCCCCTGGCAGTGGCTGAGCTGTGCTGGGGAAGGGGTGGTGCTGGCAGTGGCTCCCCCTCAGCCCCCACTGGTTCCTTCCTAACACTTGTGGTCTGGCTCATTCCAGGATCAGGACGTGTCACCTTCAACAACCAGCGCAGTTACCTGAAGGCCGTGACCGCTGCGTTCGTGGAGATCAAAACCACCAAGTTTACTAAGAAGGTGAGAGGGGCTGGTGGGGCAGCCCAGGGAGGGGGATCTGTGTTGTGGCTGGTGCTGCTGGGGGCACCACAGCCCACAGGCAGAGGGGAAGTAGGGAGCTCACAGCCCAAGGGGTGCTGGGGATGGGTTTGGGGTACCCAAGGAGTGAACAGTCATCACAGCACTGCTCTGTGCCCACTGCCTGGCCCTTCCCCAGGTTCAGATCGACCCTTACCTGGAGGACTCCATGTGCCAAGTCTGCAGCGCTCAGCCTGGCCCGTTCTTCTGCAGAGACCAGGTAAGGCTGGTTCTCCTGTGCCAGAAGCAGTGGTGTTTGTGTTGGTGTCTAGGAATGCCTCTTGTCCCTCCCTGACTGGGCAGGATGGGGTGCCCAGCTGGGGGTGAGCCCTTGTTTTGGAGGAGGGGCAGCTCTGGTGCTCACCAGGAAGCACAGGCAGCTCTCCCCCTGCCTGCACAGGCAGCTTTCCCCATTTGGGAATGCTGTGACTCTTCTGGTGTGCCAGTGTATCAGGGCCTTCTGTGGGATGGGCTGGTGCCCCTGACAGGGAGGGGAAGGAGGGGAGGCTGCTGCTCTGCAAGCTGTGACAAGCTGGAGTCAGAGTGTGTTGCCCTGAGGTTGCTCCCAAGGCACAAGGGGCTCTGGCTGACCTCCCGTCTCTGTGGGCAGAGGAGCTTGGCCAGGGTCTGGCATCTTCCTGCGGAGTCAGTGGGAGATGAGCAGCAGCAGGCTCTGCTCCGGGGCAGAGATGCAGGGGAGTGGGGGCAGAGCCTGGCTACTGCCCCACTACCCAGGCTCTGACTTCCAAACTCTTCAAAAGATGGAAGCTGGGCACAACATGCCATCGCTGGCATTCCCTCCCTTCCATCCACAGATCCACCGTGCTGGCAGGGGCTGCTACACGGGGTAGGGAGGGGAGAAACTGCTGTTGCTTCTCGTGACCCTTTGCTGCTGGAAAGCCCACAGTGTTGCCGCTCTGCTCTGCCCACAGATCTGCTTCAAGTACTTCTGCCGCTCCTGCTGGCACTGGCAGCACTCCATGGAGGTCCTGCGCCACCACCGCCCGCTGATGCGCAACCAGAAGAACAGGGACTCCTCCAGCTAAAGGGCGCCGGGGCCGCCGCAGGCGCAGGGGAGTCCCTTGGAGAACCTGCCGAGTGGGGAGCAGGGAAGCGCCTGCTGGAGCCAGGCCCGGCTGGGAACGTTCTTCCTGAGGACTGACGGGGAAAAAAAAAAAAAAAACTAAAACAACAAATCTTACATTCATGTTTGCACTTGCTGGTCTTTTTGTTTCTGCACTAATGCACAGTGAGTTTTGTTGGGGTTTGTTTGGGGGTGTTTTGAGTGGGGGGGAGTGCCCCTCAAGCCATTCTGCAGTTCCCAGACTTTGGTTCCTGGTTTGCTGACGAGAAGCAAAAATTGAAAATGAAGAAAACCCAACCAACCAAGGGCCACGTGTCGCGGGGGTGTCGCCGCAGGCACCTCCGCCTCGGTTTTTTTATTTTTTAAAGGCGCTTTTTTACATTCCTTGCAATACTGGTGGAGAGAGCGCAGGTCTCATTGGTCATTGTTTTGCCGTTGCCATACAGTGCCTTTCCATTCATTTACCCCCACCTGGACGGCGTGACCTGGGTGTTCAGCTGGCGTTTTTTACTGTAACAACAAAGGAGACTTTGCTCTTCATTTAAACCAAATCATATTTCATATTTTACGCTCGAGGGTTTTTACGAGTTCCTTTTTACACTCTTAAAAACAGTTTTTAAGTCGTTTGAAACGAGAGATTTTTTTCTTTCCTGGCAGCTTTTAACATTATTGCAATTTGTGTCTGGGGGCTGCTGGCAGGATGTTGTAAATCAAGGGGTTTGCAACAGGACAGGCCGGGCTTTGTTTTTGTTTTTGGATTTGAAACTGGATGGGATGATGATCTCTGAGCTGCTGTATATAGTTTTAAAATAGTTTGTTGCACTTTTTTAAGTTGCACTTATGGGGGGTTGATAGAGGTTTTTAATCACACGAAGTCACAGGACTTAAACCTTTTCTTTTTGTAACAAGCTAAAAAAGGGCTGCGTTTCGGTGGATGATGAAGGTTCCTGGGAGCCCTTTCTCTTAGAGGGGACAAGTAATTTTCCTTTCCTTCCCGAGACGTTCGGAGTAACAGTGCAGTCGACTGAAATGCTGCTGCTGGGATTTGAGACCTTTAATTATGCCGATTATTATTTTTTTGTTACTTCCCCCTCTATCGGAAGCTGTGTGCCAAAGAACCAGTGTCATAATTTCTCCCTCTTTATTATGATGATTTTTTTTCCTTTCCTGCTGAGCTGATGTTGCATTGTTGCATATCCCAGCTGCTCTTTGTGGGGTTTTGTGAAGCTGTTTGTGAAGTCTCTACCTCATTGTAGTATATGCAGGCAAGACTGCACTCTCCTACAGACGTGTGGAGTAAGCTGTGGTGTAGTTTTTGGCACATAATAAACACGTTGCAGCAAAAAAAAACACCTTTCTTGTGCTCTCTACTTCGGGGGGAATGGGGTGTTTCTAAACTTAAAAGGGCTGTGGTGTCTCTTCTTGGAGGTAAGGGGAGGGGTATGGATGGAGTTATGGATGCTGTGGGTGACTTGGTGAGAGTATTTTTAGATCTCACTTACCAGAGGTGCTTGTGGGACCCCTTTGCTCTAGCTGGAGTTCCTCTAACTGCAGCAGCAAGTTAATTAGAAGGGCCCGTGTGCTCCCACCCTCAGTGGTGCAGGAGTGACACCCTGCAGGGCTGTGTGGTGGGAGAGGGACCCCAGAGCTCCTTTCTGCAGGGGTGGGGTGGGCTGAGTGAGACTTGGGGTGCAGTGAGGGTGCCCTATGTCCCTGGATGGTTTAGAGAGGGGGGTAAGGCATTGGGCTTCTTCCTTGTGCCCCCTTCCAACTCTGCAGCCACCCAGATGTGGTTGCCCCTCCTTTGGGACTGTGTGGTGCGAGTTTGTGGGTGCTCTGTGTCATTCATCGCGGCCTATCCTGGGATGTTTAGGTGCCCCAGACCCGCCTCCTGAGTTGCTTCATCCCTCCCTGGGGACGCAGAGCAGTGCTGGGCGGTCCGGGTGCGGCCCCGGGGCCGGACGGCGCTGGGACCCTGCGGAGCCCTCGGGCCTTAGCCACGCCCCGTGGGCCACGCCCCCTGCATCCCTGTAGACGCCCTCCGAGCCGCCAGGGGGCGCTGTGAGTGCGGTGAGCTTCCGGCGCCTCCCGGCACCGCCCGCTCTCTTTGCGCGGCCGCCGCCGNGAAGTACTACACGCGCCTGGGGAACGACTTTCACACCAACAAGCGCGTGTGCGAGGAGATCGCCATCATCCCCAGCAAGAAGCTGCGCAACAAGATCGCGGGGTGAGANGCACTGAGGGTGTCCGGGGGGGAGATTCGGGCCAAACCCTGCATTCGAAAGTGATCACGGTCCCGCCTGTGGCCGGGTCATCGATAGTGCAGGGAGAGGAGCGCGAGAGCTTTCCCGTGTTTGGAGGGGTCTTTCTGTTCCCCCCCCAAACCCTGTTGCTGTCGGACACTTCGTCCCTGATGTCCCCCGGCGGTGGCAGGTCCCATCTCCTCATCCCGCCGCGGTCCCGGGGTTAGGGGTGTGGGGAAGGCTGGCGGGAGGCCCGGGGAAGCCCTAGACAAACCCGTGTCCCCGCAGGTATGTCACCCACCTGATGAAGCGAATCCAGAGGGGCCCTGTCCGCGGCATCTCCATCAAACTGCAGGAGGAGGAGAGGGAGAGAAGGGACAACTACGTCCCCGAGGTGAGGCTCTGTCATTGCTCCATCCTGCCTCGGCACACCTCCATTAATGGGCCCAGATTCCTTTAAAATAAACCCTCAGCTCAGGGAGGTGACGAGGAGGGTTTGGATCAAGGGGGCTTAGGTGGAACCCTCCTACTGCCTGGGGTGGGAAGGGCAGCTGGTTTCTTGTGATTTGGTTTTGCTAACTTTAAAAACATGGGGGAATGACTTGTTGGGAGGCTCTTTTCAAAGCATCTGAAAACCTACTCTGCAACCAGTGTTGCTGGAGAGGAGGAATTGGTGGCACCCCTTCCGCTTAGCCCTGTGCTCCAAAGGGGACAAGGTCCCACCTGTCACCTGGGTGAGGCGCTCCAAGAGCATTTCCTGTGTTCTAGGGACTTGATCCTGTTGCTCCCAAATCCTGTGGCCTTCAGGCACATTGCATCTCACCCCTCTCCCGCATCTCCTTGGTGGGCTTCTGGCAGAGCTGCTGGTTTCTGTGCTGCACAAACCACAGTGGTGCGAGGGTACTTTGGTGCTTTGGATACCTTTGTATCCAAAGATTGCAGCAAAGGGACTCCAAACAGGGAAGGAACTGTTGGTACAGCATCAGCTGAACTGGCACTGTTTGTGGTTTCTTAGAAAAATCCTGGTGTGATGTAGCTCTTGGGGAAGGAAACCCGTGGAGATGGAGGTTTCAGGTCCAGAGAGGGCTGGAGGAGATTTCTCTGGGATTAAAGAGCAGGAGAGTGTAGGTGTAGAGGTGAGACACACTGTGGGCTACTACTGATGACTGTCAGGACAGGTGCAGTTGTGGGCCCAACCCCAGCTCTTCAGCAGCCTTGGCCTGGAGCATACTGGGCCTTGGTTTTCCAAAGATTTGCCATAAAACAGGCTCTTCTCCCACAGTGTGGCCTCTCACCATGTTCTGTCAGGAGAGCTGGACTCCATCGGGGTCCTCTTGGCTCTGCTGCTGCAGCCCTTCCCCACACTGGGCAGGGAGATCGTGTCTGCAGTGGGACAGGACCACAGTGGCTGTGGGGACACGCAGGGGGTAGTGGGGCTTTGTCAGACCACATCTCTCTGTCCCCAGGTCTCTGCCCTTGACCAGGAGATCATTGAAGTGGACCCAGACACCAAGGAAATGCTGAAGCTCCTGGTGAGTGGCCTCAGTTATCCTCTGCCTAGTTGGTGGCATGTCCTTGGCACTGCTCTCGCTCATGTTGGCTGAGGGCTCCATCACTCTGGGGACATGGTGGGGGTCCCTCTGCCCTGGGTCCTGGGGGGAGATTAATTCCTATATGGCTTTTGGGAGGGGAGGGAGAGACATGATGGCTATGCCGTGGGCAGGGTGGGTGTGCTCCTTGCCCTTCCCTCCAGGGATTCCCTCACCACTGAGCTGATCTCTGGAGTGGGGTGATCTCCCCCTCTTTAGGACACATGAATTCCCCCATGGTGCTGCCACAGCACCTTTTGGCTCCCCACCCTCAGTGGTCACTGGGCAGGGTGCTGTTGCTGATCCCATTATTCCTGTGTTGTTTTCCAGGACTTTGGCAGCCTGTCCAACCTGCAGGTGACACAGCCCACGGTGGGGATGAACTTCAAAACGCCCCGAGGAGCGCTCTGAATCCATCCTTGTGTGTCGCTTTTCCAATAAACGTGAGGAAACCACCTCAGCCTGCCTGGTCTTTGGACACCTGTGTCCCTGGGGATAAGGGAGGGCGGGTTCTCAGGTGCAGAGGACTCAACACCTTCCTGTTTGCAGCATCTTCTTGGGTTCTTTTCCTGGCTGCTTGGGGTGTGAGGATCAAAGTGGTAGTTTAGAGGCTCTCCTGCTTTTGGTGCCATGGAAGAGGGTGATCATGGTGGTTCCTTGGAGCTTGTGGGAGCACGTCCCAGGTTTGTGCTTCTCTGAGCAGGCGGCCCAGGGTCAGGCTGTGCCAGAATTAAAGTTGCTTTTTATAACCCCACTGGTCACTTTTAAGTGCTTAAATGAAAGGGAAAAGTCTTATAATTACTTGATAAAATAAAAGCAAGGAGACCTCTGTGTGTTCACAGCCATAGCTTAAACCTGTTTATTCCTGTTAGGAATAAAATGACAAAAGATTTGTGTTTTGGAGAGAAATGTCTGTGTTTGTTGTGAAATTTAGATAGTTACTTAAAGAAGAAAATATTTGCAGTGAATTTAGCCAGTGTTTACATACACATTGAACATGTTGAGCTGCAGTCAGATAACTTATAAATCCTCTCTGGCAGCGCTTAAATTGGGAAGTTTTTGCTGCTCCAGCCACCTATTCATTCCAATTTCCTCTTCATTTTGGTCTTCCTCTCACAGTAAATGTTAATTTTGGTTTGAACCCAGTAGGCCGTGTAGCCTGACGTGCCGGGGATGAAGTCATGGAGCTCCCCTTCGTATTTCTTCATGTCCCGGGCAGAGGTGTAGCCTGGGCAGGGAAAATGGGCTCACCGGGGTCCCTGCCCCCCCCCTCCATCCACAGGCCTTTCCAGGTGTATTTACCTGTCACCATGTTATTTACTGGGTATTCCTGGAGGGCACGGTATGGAAATCCCCCCTGGGAAGGTGCTTCAGAGTCTGTTTCTTCGCTGCTGTATCAGGGTGGGGGCAAAAAAAAAATTCTGTGTGTTAGTTCCTCTGCACTGGGATCACTTGGAATTTGGTTGGGGAGGGGGGGGCAAATCCCACCACCCGGGGTGGGAAAATACCTCTTGTCCAGGTCTAGCGCTTCCCCCTCCGGTTCTTCCTCACAGCTGTTTCTTACAGCCTTCGGTTCCTCTGTTGGATTTCCATTGGGCTGTGAAAATCAACGCAGGGTAGAGTTAAAATGGTGCCCTTGGTACCCCCCAGAGCCTGGGACATGCTCCAGGAATGGGGTTACTAGGGCTTGTGATTTCAAGTGTGATTTAGAGTTTAATTTTAGGTCTAAGCACATTTTTGCTTCAAGAGTGCTGGGAAGTTGCTTTGAAAGGAGAGGGGGTACAAATGAGAGGGAAAACGCTGCACCAAAGGGTTGAGCTCTGCCTGTGGCGATCAGAGTCCCTGAAACAGTGAGTTGGGAGACTGGGCATCTGTCTGGGCAAGGTTTTCCTTGGCCCTCCTTTTGTTACTAATGTATTTATAAAAGCACTTACTATCCTTTACAGATGTGGCCAGACTAAGTTACAACTGAGCTTTTGCCTCTGATTTTCTTTCTACCTGACCTAACAACTTCCTTAAACACCTCCTGAGTTGCCTGCCCCTTTTTCCCAAGATGACAAACCCTCTTTTTTTTCTGTAAGATCCTGTGAAAGCTCCTTGCTCAGCCAGGCCCATCTTCTTCCCCTCTGGCTCATCTTCTGGCACTTCGGGACAAGCTGCTCCTGCATTTTCAGGATTTCTTTCTTGAAGAATGTCCAGCTTTCATGGACATCTGTTTTTAAGGTCAGCTTTCCAAGGGACTTCCCGAACTGGTGTCATGAATAGACCAAAGTCAGCCCTCTGGAAATCCAGGGTAGAGGTTTTGTTGTTGACTTCACGGAATATTAAAACTCCATCATTTTGTGGTCGCTGGGCCTCCAGCTGTTTAAACGAGACTTGATCTTGTGTCTGGGCTGAGGGTCTGGGATGGAAACCAGGCTCCCTGGAGTTGAATCAACCCTTATTTTTTTAAGCCACCCCTGTAGTATGAATTTCTCATCTTACCTTTTCTTCAAGGACATCCACCTGCTCCCAAATAAAACAGCCGATTTTCCTTTTGATTTCTGCCAAGAACAACAAAACAAATGACTGAGAGCATAAAATAAGGGGGCTGTGGCATCGCTGCCTGAACACCCCACAGGTGCCTCTGAGGACAGCAAGGCCAAAGTGCAAGATCCTGCCTCTGGGCAAGGGCAATTCCAAGCTCAAATCCAGGCTGGGGGAATGGATTGAGCACAGCCCTGAGGAGAAGGACTTGGGGATGTTGGTGGAGGAGGAGCTGGACATGCCCTGGCCATGTGAGCTGGCACCAAGAAACTCCCTGTGCCTTGGGCTGATCCCATAGTGTGGGAAGCAGAGGAGTGGGGGGTTCTGCCCCCTCAGGTGAGACCCCGCCTGCAGAGCTGCCTCCAGCTCTGGGGTCCAACAGCAGAAGGACGTGGAGCTGCTGGAGCGAGTCCAGATGGGGCCACAGAGATGCTCCAAGGGCTGGAGCCCCTCTGCTCTAGAGCCAGGCTGGGAGAGCTGAAGGTGTTCAGCCTGGAGAAGAGAAGGCTCTGGGGAGACCTGAGAGCCCCTTCCAGTTCCTAGAGGGGCCCCAGGAGTGCTGGAGAGGGACTTGGGACAAGGGCCTGGAGGAACAGGGGAATGGCCCTAAGCTGCTAAAGGGCAGTCTTAGAGATTCAGCAGAAGTTTTCACTGTGAGGGTGGGGAGGCCCTGGCCCAGGTTGGCCAGAGAAGCTGTGGCTGCCCCAGCCCTGGAAGTGCTCAAGACTGTGTTGGACAGTGCTTGGAGCAAACTAGTCTACTGGAAGGTGTGGAATGAGATGAGCTTTAAGGTCCCTTCCAACCCCAAACCGTTCTGTGATTCTGTGATAATAGATGGAGCATACGCTGCCTCCGGGGAGGAAGAGCCACTCCAGCCGAAGGAAATTCCCTCCCTGCAGAGAAGTAACTGACGGTTCTGGATTGCAGCAAGGCTGAGCTCATGGGGGAACCCCCTGGACGAAAACCCGGATGTATTTTTTTTTTTCCCCTGACCTTCTTGCAGGCAGGCCGGGGGCAGGACGAAGTGGCCCAGAACCACTGAAGGCTTCTCCGTGGCACCAGCGCGCTCGCACGCCGAGAGGTAGCGGGAGTGAAAGACTGTGGCTCTGCCCTCCAAGTATATGAGGCTCTCGTGTATGCTGGAAGAGAAAAAGAGAGCTGGTTTCCAAAGGTGAACCTAGAAACAAACCAAAACCAGAAAGTTTAGAGGGATGATGTCATGAAAACCAGCCTGCTCTGATATTTTTGCCAAAATCACTTAATTTTCTGTAGTTTTCTATCTATGGGATTCCAGCTGCCGGCAGCCTGGAGGAAGAAGACCATCTACTGGGTAAACATATTTGTAGGGATTAAGTGGCCCCACTCTGCTCTTGAGGTGAAACTCCTTCAGGAAGGGCAAAACCCTGACTTTCCTTTATTTATTCTCCCCGCTGGTCCCTGCTCACACAGCTGAGCAAGGAAGGGCAGGTTCTCACCATCCTCCTTTAGAGGGGAACTAAATACTGTTTGCTGGGTTTAATGGCATGGATAATGATTACATTTTCCCCAAGAAATTATCGAAGTATATAGACTGAATATGTATTTTATACATATTTACACAATATATAATTATGTATAATTCCCCCGGGGGAACAGCGCAGGCAGGAAGTGTAGCGGAAGGGATGTTGTTATTCCGGGTTTCTTGGGATTCCCCTCACGCAGCTGGAGTGGGTGGCTGAAGGATACCAAAAATCTAAGCCATTTTTAAGCACTGGCGTGTTGCAAAGAAGCTGCTTGGTCCAGCCTAGCAAAGCCTGCTGGAAGCATCGCAGCACCCTTTACCATAAATATATTGACATGACAGTAAATAAATATTCACTGATACTGAGGAAGTGAGAAGTCTTTCCCTATATTTGTACAAATGTTCTGGAACTCTCTGATCTTTTGTATTAAGCATTTCTGCCCTTTCCCAGCCATTTTTACCCTGTGGTTCCTTTCAGAGTTAAGTCATATCAGCTTTTTACCTCTGAGTTCCTTCCTTGGGGATGGTGTCGCCTCTGGTTTAGGCCCTGTTTTTCCAGCAGATAATTCAGAGGCAGTGAGAAACCAGTACAATTAATGTGATTTATATCAGAGTTAAGCCCAGCTCAACACATGGATTTTTTTTTCTGTTCTGTCTGCCTACAGTGTAGCATGGGTGTGAGTTTCCAGATTCCACCGGGCAGTAAAACCCCAGCAGATGCGTACCGAGACTTTAAAAACACCCCACTGACTTCTATAGGATGTCGTTATCCAGAAAATACTTCCCATTAAATACATTAAAGCCATGGACAAATGCCTCCATCACCCACCTGCGGGTGTCGGGGTGGGTGGCGTCGCTGCTGAAGAGGTACTCGGCATCCAGCCAGTCGGTCAGCGTCCCTCCGCCAGCCACTGTGGGGAGACAGGGGGTGAGGGGAGGGTGGCCATCCCAGAGGGTTCCCGCTTCGGGGTTACCTGTAATGGGGACGTCTGGTTGTGGGGCCACAGGGATGGGGTCTGCAGTGGGAGCTGTGGTGGCCCCACCGTGGCTGTGGGACGCTTACTGCCTCATTGAGGGTTCGGGGCTTTTCCTCGCTGTGGGAGCACCATGGGCTGCGCTGGTACGGGTGGGGCTGGCCAAACCCATGCTCTGCCTGCCGTGGGGGGCTCAGACCCACCGAGGAGTGACGGGGCTGTGTCCCCACTGCTGTGCTGCCAGTGAGGGCTGTGTTCCCCCCTCATCCCCACTGAGGGTGCTGAAGCTGTACCCCCACCAAAGGGTGATGGGGTCATGCCCCCTTCCCACCCTCATCCCCACTGATGGGCGGCAGGGTCGTGTCCCCACTGCTCTGCCCCACTGAGGGCTGATGAGGCTGCGCTCCCCTCCTCATCTCTATTGAGAGGTGACAAGGCTGTACCCCTCCTGCTCTGCGCTGCCGAGGGATGATGGGGCTGTGTTCCCAACAAGGGGTGACCAGGCTGTGCCCCCCCTCCTCAGTCCCTACTGAGGGGTGACAGGGCTGTGTTCCCCTCTCCATCCCCCCGCGGGCTCCTGCCAGCTCGGTGCTCCCGGGGCTTTCCCCCCGGGCTCTGCCGCCGCCGGTTCCCCTCACCCCAGAGCCCCCGCGGGCCCGGGCTGACGCTCTGCGAGAACCAGGCGCGGCGGCCGCGGAACATCGCGGAGGGACAGCTCTGAGGGCAGGGGGACGGCCTCAAGGGGAGGAGGGACAGCCCTGAGGGGAGGAGCGAGGAGCCTGAGGGGCGGTGCTGGCGGGAAACCCCGGCCGGGGGACAGGGGGAGGAAATGTCGTGGAGCTGGGCCAGGGGAAGTTTAGGCTGGATATCAGGGAAAAATTCTTCCCCCAGAGCGTGGTCGGGCACCGAACAGGCTCCTCAGGGCAGCGATCATGGCCCCAAACCTATCAGATCCCAAACAGTGTTTGGACAATGCCCTCAGGCGCAGGGTGGGATTGTCTGGATGTCCTGTGCAGGGCCAGGAGCTGGACTTGAGCTTTGTGGATCCTAAGTTGTTCCAGAAGTTTTTCTCCTAAAACCGCACCTATTTCATTGACTCAGGAAACAACTGGCTTGCAGGAGATTTGCTTGGATTTCATAAGGCAAAAATGAGGCTTGTTTCTTGCTTCAAACTTGCCAAGACGTCGCTCAGGATATCCCATCTGCTGGGAACTGTCACTGAAGAGCCAGCAGCAGTGACATACCTTGGTTATCTTGGAACCCCAAGGATGCTGGATAAAACAGAAGGTGTTTCCAGATACTGAAATCCAGATCAGCCTCTGGGATGGGCATGTGTTGCTCTCCCACAGAGAGGGGATTTTTGAGTAAACCATCAAAACATTTCCTAAGTAAGACCAGAAAAATGCCACAGATGCAATCAGGGCAAAGACTTACCCAGTGTGGGAGGATGCTGGGACGACCCATCTCCAAAGGATGATGGGTCGTCCCACATTGCCTCCACAGTGTCTTCAGCTTCTGCAGTCAACTCCACTTGTGTCCTAATAAGGATGAAGCTTTCCTGGTGGAGGGGCTACCCAGCTATTACTCTCCAATGCTCTCAAGGATAGTAAAGGTGGAGCTGAGATGGTGGAAAGCACCTTGGTGGCCTTCGTGATCCACAGGAGCCCAGAACATGCTCCACAGCTCCTTGGGCTCACATAGCAGGTTGACCTATCCACAGGGGTCTCTGGGGGAAAAGTCCAAAGCTTTTCCTCCTTCCCAGATCATCTTCTCCCACATAAAGACCCCTGCTGAGGCTGGCACAGTCCCTGGCCAGTCCCCTGTGTGGTGGCTCTGGTAGCTCCTGCTGTCCCATGCTGGGTGACAAGCCCTGTACATGATCACCCAGCCATGACAACCTCACCTCTTTTGGTTTGAACACTCTGATGAGCCCAAATAGATCGCCATAACCAGGCCCTGCACCCCAGCAACCTCCCACTCGGATGTTGGAACGTGGTTGTAATTAAAAAAAGCTACAGAACAAGCCAAGATCCCTCAAAAATCTCAAGTGGGTGTTCTGCATCACAGCAGATCTTAAAACAGCAAGATGAGACACGCAACCCCCTGGTCTCCAGGGACCCTTTTTCACATACACAAGATCCACACTGGTCAGATTCATCCCACTCCAACGCTCCTCAAGCAATCACACTGTTTTCTCATAAAATAAAAGCAGCGTGATGGCAATAGCACCAGTTTTGGGTACTGCCATCGATCCCCCATGGTATGACAGATGACTGGCCCCCAATTGCTCTTCTCCACAGGGTCAGCCACAGAGAACAGAAAAATAGAACTGAAATTTGCTGACACACACTTTCCCCAGGATCAGCTTTGCACCTCACACCCCAAGATGCATGATCTGGAGTTCTCCCCCTTGCAATGGGCACCATTCCCTGTCCCTCACTCCGTGTCCCACCCCACATCCCCAAGGTTTCTTTATCCGTTTTTTAAACCTTATGCCTTCCCTTCAGAGCCATGCGGGAGCCTCCAACCAGGTAGATACCACATCAGCCGGAAAAATCTTTAATTCTTTTTTTTATTGATGGAAAAGTGTTTTTACACATTCTCAGTGGGATAAAAAAGCACAACTGAGCATCAGTGCCACCAGGCTCCAGATTCACTTACAACCCAGCGGCTGCTGGAGCGCTTGAAATCAGCTCAGGTTGTCCAATGACTCTGAAAAAAACCATTTAAATAGCTACACTTTTATTAAGGTAAAAATCCTGTAAAAATCCAAAAAAGTTTGGAGCACTTTAGAGCTAAAATTGTTTTTAAGTAGTAATGTAGGCATTTATAGCTGTGTGCTCAAAAAGCCCCCAGAGCCCCCTTGCTGCCTCGTGCAAAAGATATCTTGACAAGCATGATTAAAGAATTCCTTGAAGCAAGATAATCACTCTTATGGTTATGGTGAAGACTGGACACAAGCTTGAGAAGAGTTTGATTTCCAAGAATTTTTCAGACCTGCATAGAGAGAGGAGATGGACATCAATCACTCTGGTCACAGCTTCAATCGTAATTATTTTAGGAGTCAAAAATTGTTTCCTCAAGAGCACTCTGACTGCAGCATCTCAGCTGCAGGCACAGACCCACCTTCCGCTGAGATAAAACTCCTGAGGAAACTGCTTTTCTGTCCCTTCCTTGGTGGCGTTCAGAGTTCAACAAGTCTAGAGGATCCTTGTTCTCCACCCCAGGCAGTTTATCCTGCTCTCAACTCCTCCACCCAGCTCCATAAATCCTTGTCCCCAGATTCCAGTGAAGCTGCCCATGGCCCATCTCCAGCCAAGGCTGGCATCCCTCGCCATCGGTGAGCTCCAGGCCAATGTCCCACCAACCAAAGCCACAGAGCCACGTGGGCACAGCACATCCCAGATCCTGCCCTGGGGCCTGGTTCCCATCCCCGCTGCCAAAAAGCGAGCAACAAACCAGAGGAGTAGCCATATACAACTTTGTAGAGCTCTACAAGAGTAGGGGCATTTCAAGTGAGGTCCTGCCAAGCCTTGTCCTGGGCACAGTTAATCATTATCCAGCCTCTACCAGGGTACTTATCTAAGTCGTTTCAACCAGCGTGTTATGTCAGCTGGGCCACATATCTTCAGTTTTCTTCCGATCAAGGGTTAAACAGGAATTTCCCTGTTGCTAAATCCACATCAGCTACAAGGATACAGTCCGAAGAACATGGAGCCCTCAAACTCTGAGACACTGGTAATTAAACCCAACACTGCTTCTGGTTTGTGCTTCACAAATCCCACACTGTGCTGCCTGCCTGCCACAGGGTTAACCAGCCTGCCTCCCCCAAGGCACAGGATCTCCAGGCACAGCAACTACCTCCCCCCCAGAGAGGAAACAGCACTGTGGGGCCTGAAGAAGTATTACGGGACCTGTGAGAACCGTCAATTGTACTTGGCAGACAGAGCAAAGACATGGAAGGTTTTCTCCAAGGCTCTCCTTTCTTTAGACTCCTGTAGGCAAGGGATGGCTGAGAACAGGACAAAATAGCGGGTAGAAAGAGTGTGCGGAGAGTCCTGTGCCCCAAAATCAGCAGTAACATAATCTGCTTTTTGGGGGTGGTTGTTTCTGTTCCCCAACTCTGCAAGTTACACACTCTCCCCCATACGGAAATGGGTCCACATTCCCCTTACCAGCACGGAAAGCAGCATCAGCATAACTCACCATGGATTACCCCAGACACAGCTCAGAAGTCTGGTTCTGCAGGGAAGAAGGGTGCAGCGTTAGGCTTTGGGGCAAATGGCACCCCCTCCCCAGTACCCACAACCCCACCCCTACTGGGTGTAACCAGAGAGCTGCCCTCGGCTGGGTCACCACCACAGTCCCCACCGCCGTGTCCTTTATATTCTGAAGGTAAAGCCAAAATCACTGCGTGACTCATCTCCTAGGTGAGCTCACTGATATTGGACAACACAGCACCACCAAATCCCTATGGACAACACCAACGCATGCCCGCCCTGAATCCTTCATGGACGTGTACAACAGCCTTTACAGCTGAAACTAAGTTAACTTTCTATCTCTAACACAAGATCTTCAAAACCCACTCCACTATAACATCCTGCTTCCCAGAAAGAGGAAGAGAGACACCGTGGATATAAACTAACGAGCTCCAGCACGCAAACTGAAGCCAGAGGAAGAAGGCAGGGCAGATCGTACCCCATCGGTAGGTCAGCGGCTCCGACATGGTGGAATGCGCCACCCTGCAAGCGAAGATGTCACCCCTGGTAGGGGTGAAGGGCGCATAGACCAGGCGCTGGAACTGCCACTTCTCGTTGAAGGACAAGTCCCCGTAGTTGACGTCGGTCATGGGCTCGCCGTTCTTCAGGAGCTCCACCTCGATCTTTGGTGGGTGAAAGCCGGTGATGAAGCAGTGGAGGGTGTTTGCCTGTCCCTCCACGGCGTGTGCACGGGCATAGACTTCGACCTTCGGCGCCTCTGGAGAGGGGGGCGAGGGCAGTGTGAGAAGCGGGGATGCGCCGGGCATCGCGTCGATGCACCCGCCCACCCCGGCGCCGGGACCCCCCAGCCCCTCACCCTCGCTGCCACCCGCAGGACCCTTCACGCCGCCCCCGGCACTCACGATCGGTGGCGTGCCCCGGGCCGAGCAGCGCCAGCAGCACCAGAAGCCCCAGGACGCGCCGCTCCATCGCGGAGTCTCGCCGCGTCACCGACTGCCCCGCGCTGCTGGCGCGCCGCCTTTTATACCCTCGGAGACTCGCGGCCAATCGGAGCGCGGAGCGCCCGGCGCGTCATCAGTCTCCGGGCAGAGCGGGAGAGCCGAGGTTGTGCGAGCTCTCGGCGCGCTGCGGGCAGAGCGCTTTCGCTTTCGCTTCTGCGCTGGGGCCGGGCGGGGGACCCGGGGGGCGCCGGCCACCAGGGGCTGGACATGGCCCCGAGGGGGCACTGACACCTGACTTGTACCTGCCACAGTGTGGCCACAGGCACGGGGCAGTGATCATCCCCCTGTACGGGCCACTGCTGAGGTCACACCTCGAGTCCTGGGGTCAGTTCTGGGCCCCTCATGACAAGAAGGACATTGAGGGGATGGAGAGTGTCCAGAGGAGGGAACAGAGCTGCGGAAGGGTCTGGAGCACCACGAGTGAGGATGCTGTGGGGGGGGCTCAGCCTGGAGAGAAGGAGGTTCATGGGGGACCTTCTTGCTCTCTGCAACTCCCTGACAGGAGGAGGTAGCCAGGGGGTGGTTCAGGTTCTGCTCCCAGGGAACAAGGGACAGGACAAGAGGAAATGGCCTCAAGTTGCACCAGGGGAGGTTTAAGTTGAATATGACTGAAAACTTCTGGCTGAATGGGCTCTCCAGCCCTGGCAGAGGCTGCCCAGGGGAGGGGTGGAGTGCCCATCCCTGGAAAGATTCAGAAGTCATGTGGATGTGGCACCTGGGGACATGGGTTAGGGGTGGTTTGGCAGTGCTGGGGGCACGGTTGGACTCGATGGTCTTAGATGGCTTTTCCAACCTAAATGGGGGTAAACCCCACCTCTTGCAGAAGATATTACATCCAGGGATCATATTATGCCAACAGCCTGTGCTGGCCCAGCTCATTCACCTTCCATTCCGAACCTCCCTTGCGGCCTGTGTGGAATGCCTCAGTCCAGAGGCTCTAGGATTAGAGATTTACTGTTGTTTGATGCAGCACAGACTCCCTGACATCAAGCACGAGAACCCCAAGGCCAAAGAACCAGGTTTTCTGGTGCCTTGGCTGGGAATGCTGCCGAGCAGTCTGGTAACACTGCTTGGGAAGGGGAAAAAAAAGGGAAAAGAAAGGAAAGTCATTACTAGTGGGAAGGAAACAGCAGCATGATAGGGGTCTTCTAACTGGGCCCTTTAGGACTTGCGTTCTTAATACATCCCATTGAAACCTAAATTAAACAAATAAAGCGCATATGGAGAACATCCCAAAGGCAGCAGGTAAATCAGGAGACGACAGGCAAATGAGAATCCTGAAAAAACTTGTTATCAATTCCCACTGGCCCAGCCCCTGCTGGGTTTGCTGGCTGCCCGGTGAGCAGCGCAGCAGCCACGCAGCTGAAAACACTCAGTGTAAACAGAGCAGCTGTGGCCAGAACCTTATCAGGGATCTCAGGGCTCCAGCCTGAGATCTCTAACGGCCATGTTGGTGGCATCGAGGTCACTGGATTATGAGTCAGCACCCCGGTCCAGACTGATCCACAGGCAAGTCTGACCCTGCTCAGGTGGGCAATCCCCTCAGCTCAGAAAGGACTGATCACACAAAGAGCTGATGGCAGGATGTGGATCCTTTCTCTGCCTTTTGGGATGTGAATCCCTGGCAATGACTCCACTGCAACCAGTGACACTCGTCAGACTTTCCCTGTAAAGAGAAGCTGAACCACAACGCTTTTCCACATGATGTTTTTAAAAGGCTGCAGTGATTTGAGAGAATCACAAAGAGCCAAATCTTCCTCTTTTGGGGCATTTCTGTTTTTACTGGCAGACAGAATTATTTTGGAGTGGGTGACACGATCGAGGTGCTCCTAGCACTCGTGGGGGGAAGGGGGGAAATGAGGACACCCCGCTATGCTTGGCAGGACACAACGATTCAGTGTTAGCGTTGACCCTTGTGCTTTCAAGCCCACATCTGTACATCTCCAGGGTGCTTCCAGCTGGACAGACCACACCCCACTGGTTTTCCCTAACTCCTCAGAGGAGTATCAGCTCAGAGAACACCATGGCAGGCAGCGAGAGACGGGAGCAGTGGGAAAAGCCGGGCTGGGATGTTCTGTGCCCCAAGGGCCGCAGGTGGGGTCAGTAAAGCTCACCATCCTCATCCCCTCGGCTTCATCCCCACCCACGCCGGTCGCGGGGGCATGCGCAGGGCTCGGCTGGGCGCCGCCATGCTGTACAGCAGGCGCAGGTGGGGGGCTCAGGTGGGCGCCGCCATGCTGTACGGCAGGCGCAGGTGGGGGGCTCACATGGGCGCCGCCATGCTGTACGGCAGGCACAGGTGGGAGGCTCACAGGGGGGCCGCCATGCTGTACGGCAGGCGCAGGTGGGGGGCTCACATGAGCGCCGCCATGCTGTACGGCAGGCGCAGGTGGGGGGCTCACAGGGGCGCCGCCATGCTGTACGGCAGGCGCATGCCGGGGCGGGAAGGGCGGCCCATAAAAGGCGGCGGCGGCGGGGGCAGCGCGGCCCCGTAGAGGACGCGGGACGAACAGAGGGCGGGTGGGAGGAGGCGGCACCGCGGGATGGCGGAGGGCGGCGAGCCCGTTGTGAGTGCCCGCCCTGCTCCGCTGCTACGTCCTCGCGGCCGCCTCCCCACGTCTCGTCCCATCGGCGGTGCCCGTTCTCCCGGGACTGGCGCTCCCCGGAGCGGTCGGTGCCGGAGCAGACACTGCTCCGGCGGTGCCAGTGCGGTGCTCGTCCCTGCCTTGTGCTCGCCTGTTGTTCGTGCCCCCGTAGCGGGGTGTTCCCTCCGAAGCCCGGTGGTGTCTCAGCGCTAGCCGCGCTGGTGCCGTTCCGTACCGGTACCCTCCTGGCCCGGCGGGCTGAGCCTGCGGGTCCTGCCCTCGCTGGCAGTGCCAGTGACTCCCGGTCTTCCCTTTTGCAGCTGGGAGCCCTTGGGGCTGCCTGGCACCACCAGCGGGGTGGGGAGGAGGTTGGTGACTCCTCCACTTCGAGAGCATGTTAGGGTTACCTCTCCCTTAGCGAGGACCCTGCTGCTTCCCATTCCAGATCCTCGAGGACTTCCTGCTGATGGAAGATGCGCCTTTGGTGGAGATGGCCGAGGAGGATGAGGAGATCGACCTGTACAACGAGATGACTTTTGGGTTAGGTAAGACCTCAGGGGAGCCCCAGTGTCGGGGAGATTAGCCAGCCCCCAAAGGGGGAAGCAGGGACCCCCGTGGGCACTGCCCAGGCACTCACACACTCTGCCCTGCTCTGCTTACCCGCTCCAAGACCGAGACTCCACAGAGGACACACCAAAACTCCTGGTGCCACGGAAGACGAGCCTTGAGGTGGTTGAAGTGGTGGCAGAGGAGACTGAAGTCGGGGACGAACCGGGGTCTGGAGCAGCTGAGCAGCCAGAGAAGCTGGGAGAGCCCCAGGAGGAAGGTGGGACAGAGCTGGAGGCGGAGCAGGTTGGCTCTGAGTTGGAGGAAGAGGAGGAGGAGCTGGATACTGAAGAGCAGGAGCCCTCTGAGGAGCCCAATGACCTGGGAGACCCGGCAGTGATGAGAGCCGTGCAGAGCAAACCCACGCTGGAGGTGACGTGTGAGCGGAGAGGGGGCGTCCCACTGCTCCCCCCTTCATCCCCACTCCTGTGGGTCCAGCCCCACGGAGGGCACGGGGGGAGGGACACAGACCTGTAACTCTTCTTTCCTTGCAGAGCCAGGACTCGGCGGTGCTGGACAGCAGGATTGGTGCTTGCTGGGCAGAGTTTGGCAAGGAGGACATGGTAAAAATGTCCCCTCCCATCTGGCGATGAGACTGAGCAGCCCCCACAGTGTCCCCTGCCCCTCTCCTCCTGTCCTCTTGCCCTATGCCCACCATCTCCCTGTCCATCTTCCAGGATCCTGGGACATGGGATTCCTGCCCTGGCAGTGTCTCACCCCACCACATGCTGGAGGTGGGTACTCCCAACCAGGCCCTCCTATCCTGGGACAAGGGTCACAAGGGGATTTGGGGTGACTGGGCAATCTCCAAAGCCTCATCACACTTCTGGAGGTGCACAGGTGTGTCTTGGGTGTCAAGGCTGTGGATGGAGGTGGCCACCCAAAGCAGAGCCTGGTTTTGAAGGTAAAGCTGTTGAGTTTGGGGGGATTTGGTCCCCCATGCTGGGTGTCTCCTTGGGCTCCCAGCTGCTTTGCACTACCATGGTGGGAGCCCAGGTAGTGTGTGGTCTGTTTGAGCAGTGACTGAAGGTTTTGGTGAACTGCCTGGTGCTGGGGTAACTAAACTGATCCCAGCTGGGCCCTGTTCCCACCTGCTGCTGCCTCCTCCCTGCAGGATAAAGCCATCCTCCAGGTCCTGGAGAGCCCCCCACCATCGACCAACATGGCCTTTGACTTCCTTGGCTCCCGTGTGCAGAGGGGCTATGGGGACTCTCCCCGGCTCAAGCACCCCAACTTAAGACTGATGTCCCCCAAGTCCTTCCCCCAGCGCTTCCTCCAGCAGGTAACAGGTTGTAGGGCGTCTCTTGCATTCCCTCTTTCTCTGTCCTCCTGTCCCTGGAGGTGCAGCCTGGAGGACAGGCTTGTACCAGTGACACTTCCCATCTCCTGCCCTGCAGCAGGCGCCTCTGATGCCTCCTCGCTCCCCGTGCCCCCCTCGGCCCTTCCCGCCAGCTTGCAGGCCCCCTCCGCTCTTCACTTCCAGCCAGGTAACACTGTGGGCTGGGAGCCACCACCATGGCCCTGGAGCGGCAGGGGATGGGGACAGTGGCAGTGTGGTGTGCTGCCAGAAGGTGGGGATGGGAGCCAGAAGCCAGCACAGAGCTGGCTGACCCATCCAGGGTGCTCAGAATGGAAGGCTCAGACCCTTGATTGCTTCTCTCTCTCTCTCAGACTGCAGGGTACATGTCTCCAGCCCCTTTTCAGCCTGAGTCTCCCACCATGGACAGCCCACTGCAGCCCCTGGCCATGCACTTGGGGCCCATGTCCCCCTCCTTGGACCCCGCTCTCTTCTTCAGCCCCTCAGCCAACAGCCAGCTGAACCTCAGGTAGCAGGAGCGGGGTGTTCAGGTGGGACCCCACCAAGCAGCTGGAGGGTGTCCCTGCCCCGGGGGTATCCCGAGCCCCTCCTGACCCCTGTCTGGTTCCCCCTGCAGCATGCCCAGCCACATGACCCAGCTGCACCCTCAGCACCAGCGGATCCTGACACAGCGGCAGCAGCAGGGCAGGCAGGCACAGAGGTATGAGGGGACTCTGGGAAGATGTGGGGTGCAGGGAGGGCTCTGGGTGGTCACAGCAGGCTGAGGTCTCCTCCTGTGCCAGTGTTTCCCCCAAGAAGCCGTGGTCTCCTAAAGTGGACCCTCACGCTGGGCTGATGACCTCCAAGGAGAAGGACTGGGTCATCAAGGTGGAGATGATCCAGCTGCAGAGTGAGAACATGGATGATGACTACTACTACCAGGTGAGCTCCTGCTGGCAGCACCTACAGCTTGTTCTCTTCAGGGCTGGGCTTTGGGAGCCAGAGAAAGCCTCCAGGGTATTGGACGGGACTCTTGGCCTGTTGTTGCAGTGGTACTACCACCGTCTGGAGCGCAGGCAGGCGGAGGAGGAGCTGCTGCTGGGTGGGCGCAACAAGCTGGACACCCCCAAGCTGGTCACCCCGTTCATCCAGAAAGTGGAGACCTATGACTCTGGTGAGGGCTGGGGCAGGTGCTGGGGGCTGGATGAGGGGTTGTGGCCGTGGTCTCACTGTGTTCCCCCTCTCACAGTGGTGCGCATCGCTGGCTCGCTGGGCCAGGTTGCCGTGTCCACCTGCTACAGCCCTCGCCGGGCCATTGATGCTGTGCACCATGCCCTCGTGGAAGAGGTAGGTGAGGGGAAGCCAGGCTGGTTGGTGCCCTGAATTGCCAGAAATGCTGCTTTGAGCTCCCCCTGGACCGTGGAACATCTATAGGAGCTGCCCTGAGCAGTGGAAGGGGGCGCACTGTTGGAGGAGGTCCCACCTCAGTGGCAGCTTGTCCCTGGCCAGGGGGTGGGATGGAGTTCTGGGCAGTCATGGTCCCGTGGTCTCCCCGTGGGATTGCTCTGTGTCCTGAAGCCACCTCTGATCCCCAGCACTTGGGCAGTGGTGGTGTCTGGGACTGGCTATAACCCTTGTGCCTTCCTTTCTTCCCTCCCAAAGGCTGCAGGGAGCCACCGGCTACGGGCACTGCACAGGATCGAGAAGGTGAGCGAGCAGTGATTCGGGGCAGGGTGGGATGGTCCAGGTGCTCCACTTTCATCCAGGGATCTCCCAATGAAGGGGCCTGGATAACCAGTTGGTAGAAGATGCTCCAAGCTTCCTCCTTACTGTGTACCATTTTTCCAGCTCTTCCTGCAGCTGCTGGAAGTGGAAGAGGCACAGCGGAAGATGTCGCTGGCCCTCGGGGTGGAGCAGGAGCAGCCGAACCAAGAAGTGGAGAGTCTCTACCATGCCTTGAAAATCAAGGCTTGCAGCAGTGAGGAGTGAGTCTGTGTTGTGGGGAGTGGGCAGCACAGCTTGGTCCTTGTGGATCTGAGATAGCTGGGGATGAGCAGGTCTGGGTGATGGGGCATGTTGGATCCTGCCTGCTGTGTCACCCTGACCTGGGCTGACCCTGCCTGTGAGCCTTGCCCTTCACTGGAGCTGATGCTCATCCTTTTGGATGGGCAGAGATGTCCTAGGTCCCTCGGGATCTGTGCTGATGGAGCCTTCATCCCCAGGGAGGCAGAAGATGAATTCCTGCAACTGCTGTGTGTGCGGAAGGGCAAGAAGCTTGTGGCCCGGCTGCTGCCCCACCTGACCCGGGAGCAAGGGGAGAAGATCCTGCTGACCATCACCCACCACCTGCCCTTCCTCATGAAGAAGGATGTGCTGGATGAGGCGAGCACCTCCAGCCAGGGCAGGGATGGCCCGGGCTGCCTCCTTCCCCCTCTGCTCTCACTGGGGGGCACTCTGGGCAATAGGGGGTCCTGTCTTGTGGGGTTGATATGAGACAGGAGCCACTTCCCTTCAGGGAGGAGGAGAAAGGTCTCCAGGAGGGGTTAAAGCAGTCCTGGTGGCAGTGTCTATCCCTGCCAGTTGTTGGAATGGGGCTGTGGCTGTGACGGGTTGAAGGGTCTCAGATTCCTGCTCTCCCCTCTGCCCTGCCCAGTCTCTCCCGCTGCTCTACAGCCCACTGAATGAGGTGGTGGGCGGGATGACCTTCAGCAAACTCATCGAGGTCCTGCAGGAGCTGACCCGGCCTGTGCCTGAGTGCCCTGAGCTCCCCCTCGCCATGGCCTTGAAGAACCAGGTATGTGACCCCGAGCCTTGTGGTGTCCCTGGGGTGCCACCACTGCTGGCTGTGATGTTCCTTCTGGTGCTCCCCTGCAGTTTGGGATCTCCTTGCTCTACTGCCTGCTGAGCCATGGGGAGAGGCTGCTGTCGTCTGATGCGCCGCTGGAGCCACGGAGTGGGGACTTTGAGGCGTGGTAAGGGGCTGTGTGAGCTGTGGGGTGGGGGCTCTGCCAGCCCATGCGGTGCTCACCCTCTGTGCCGGTGCCCCCAGGACAGACACGGTGTACCTGGTGGCCCGGGAGCTGTCGCAGGTGCCCAAGGCCTCGCTGGTCGAGCCTCTTTTCTTGCCCAGCAACCTTCTCTCGCTCTTCTGCCGCTACCTGGACAAGCAGACTGTCCACCACCTGGAAGCCAAGATGGAGTGAGTACTGCCTGGAATGGCTCCCTGCCTCTCCTGGGGATCCTCTTGGAGAGGAGGAGCGGGACAACATTGGGGCCTCACTCTTTCTGCCCCGCTCTGGACTTAACTCCAGACCTCCATGGGGCTGACCTGATCCTTGTGCCTTTGCTCCTGCCTCTCTGGGGTGGGTCAACAACCTGATGCTCCAACCTCATCCTTCCCCTGCAGGTGCTCCCCGCTGCCATCGGAGGCTGCCATGTTATGCTGAACCCCAGAAGTCGGGAAGGGGATCCGGGGCCAGTGGTGCTGGGAACGGGCAGGGCCCAATGCCACGGCTTTTGAGTGTGGAAGCAAACATTTACCCTGGTGCAGGGCACTCTGGGTGATGTGGGCACTGGCAGGGCCAGCTCTGGAGGGCTGATCCCGCCCTGCCCCCTGTGCCTGGGAGCACAGGGAGGGTGTAACTTATTTTGGCTTCGTCCTCGGCGGTGGTGTCGAGTTTGGGGTCTGCACAGGGGCGCTGGGAGCACCTGGAGGGGTGGAATTTGTGTATAGCACTTGATATGAAATAAAAAGGTGATTAACCAGCTCCTCTGGCTCCTGTGGGCAACTTCTGCTGGATCCTGTGGGCAGTGCTGGGCATGGAGACCCTAGTCTGGGATGATGGAGATCTGGTAAAGGGGAAGGAAAAGCATAGAGGGGGATGCTCAGATTATGCAGAAGGAGGATAAAAGGGATGGAGGAGAAGGGAGTGCTTGGAGAGGGGATCAGAGGACCCATGTGGCTGGGGACAGAGGGGGGTTGAGTGCCTGGGGTGTGGAATGGGCCGGGAGAGAAAGGATGTGGTGGGGAAGATGAGTCAGAGCTTGTCCTGACAGGGAAGAAAAGATCCGTGCAGGTACTTAGGAGCACATGGAAAGGATATGGGGGATCTTAAACATGCATGGGTGGGTCATAAAGCACCTCTTGTTTCCAGTGAGCTCCCAAAGACTCTTTAGTCTTAAGTCTTGCAATCAAGGCCACAGTAAAGTACCTTGAAGCATCTTTCTGAGCAATTTTGGCTACCCCCAAGCTGATTCCCCTCCTGCATCTAGGGCTGAGCAGGTGCAATGTCTGCTCCCACTGTAGGAATTTTTGTGGCTTCTGCCTGGCTTTGTGCTGGGATGTCCACCAGTCCTATGGGACATGCAAGACTGGGCCACCTCCACCCACCCAGAGGTCTAAACCTGACACCCAAAGCCTGGTGTGTATTCAGAAGAGGTTTGCAGCAGAAAATTGTCTCATCCTCAGCCTGCCCAAGCTCCAAACCAGGTAGTTGAAATTATCACTTTGAATAGGCATCTTTCAGGGATCAGATGGGGAATTTGCAGAAAATAAGGATGTGAGGGGTTGGGTGGGATTTATCTCCACTGCTTATCAAGGCAGCTTGGTTTCCTCTGCTTCAGAGTGCGAGGTCCAGCTGGAAGGATCTCCAGATCCTTTTGGCAACTGTGTTTGTCATCCTGCTGCCTCTTCTGCTCATCTTAAAGGATGTATACACTCCTCATGCTTCATCCTTGGGAATATTTTTTGGGACAGCTGTATTTCATCCCTAGCCATCCACTTCAAAAGACTGACACTCTCAGGTTGTCCTCATTCCAAAGCCACTGAGGCAATCCAGGAGGATGCCTGCGTGAGGTCCCACCTGACAGCCAAAGGACGGGTCTTGCTGTTATAAATCCTGGAGGGAATTTCAGACAGGAAGGAATGAGCAGCTGCTCCCTGATAGCAGGAACTGGGGAGGACACCAGGGAGTCCTTCAGACGAGGATAAGCTGTATTATGTTTTTCTGTTTTCTTCTTGCCCGGCAGCCAGCCAGGATGAAGGATGGGAGTGGGACATGGCTGCAGGCATGTACTAGACCAAGTTCTCCAGTGTGAAGGGATATGGAGGTCTATGCTGGATTTTGCTGCTTCATTGCAGGAAACAGCTGAGGAAAAAAGAAGGAAAATCCATCTCTTTTTGTTACTCTCCCACAACCAAGGGATTCACAGTACTCAGCAGCTCTCTCAGTGCTTCCCACCTGGAGACAGAGACCCTCTCCCCAGAGCAGCACTCAGGAATTAATCCAGCTGAGGGGCGTCCAGTGGGTCAGGGACCCCCATATGGTTCACCTGCATCCGGACCTTCTCCCTTAACCAACAGCTAGTGGAAGTCCAGGGTGTTTTGCCTGGCTCTGTCTCACTTGTTGCCCTGCCTGGCTCCTCCTGGCACTGTTCTGAGAGGATTGTGGCCCGAGGGAGTGGTGGTGACCCAGCAACATGAGAGGGCTGTTACTGTCACAGGGATATGGGGCTCATCCTGGGATGTCCGGGATTCATCCTGAGACACCTCTGGAGCCTGGGGCTCATCCAGGGACATCTTGGGGCCTATAGGGCTTATCCTGGAATGTCTTGGTGGGTGTATGGTGTTCATTCTGGGATGCCTTGGAAATATAGGACTCAGCCTGAAACATCTTCAAGGTATGTGGCTCATCCTGGGATGTTTTGGGAGGTTACGGAGTTAATCCTGGGATGTCTTGAGAGTATGGGACTCATCCTGGGAGGTCTTGGTGGGTGTATGAGGCTCATTCTGGTATGTCTTCAGGGTATGTGGCTCATCCTGGGATGTTTTGGGAGGTTACGGAGTTAATCCTGGGATGTCTTGAGAGTATGGGACTCATCCTGGGAGGTCTTGGTGGGTGTATGAGGCTCATTCTGGTATGTCTTCAGGGTATGTGGCTCATTCTGGGATATCTTGGAGGTTATATGGGGTTCATTCTGGGACATTATCAGTGTTCAGGGCTCATCCTGAGATATTTGAGGGGGGTATGAGTTCATCCTGGAATAGTCTGGGGAGGCACAGGCTCCTCCTGGGTTGTTTGGGGAAGGTCAGGGGCTCAGCCAGCGCTGTTTCGGGGCCTGAGGCGCTAAGGGAACACGGAGCCCTGCGCTCACCCACTTCCACCCGGGGGGGACGATGCTCCCCCAAAACCTCAATGGTACGGCCCAGCCCCTCCGTTTCCATGGTGACCGCGAGACGCCCTCGAGCGGCGGCGCTCATTGGCGGTCCGTGCCGGGGATGGGCGGGGCGAATGGCGGCGATGCCCAATCCGAAGCCCGTCCGCCGCCGCGGCCCCGCCCCCGCGGATTAAGG
>VXAY01001534.1:562037-575595 GCA_013399855.1 Oxyruncus cristatus | reverse complement strand
CGCCCGCCGCCCTTCCCCGAGCCCCGCGGGCCCGGCGCCCCCGACAGCGATTCGGAGGGCGAGGACATCTTCACCGGCAGCGTGAGTGTTGCAGCGCCCCCCGGGGGGCGCTGAGGGGCCGGGCCCGGTGCCTGCGGGCTGCGGTGGGACTTGGTGAAAACAGGGGGAAACGCCCCAAAGCCCCCCAAGATAAAGGGGAGCGATGGCTCTGGGCACATGTCCCTACAGGGAACCCAGCGCCCCCTCCTCATGGGGACCGGCTGGAGGTCGGGGGTGGCTCTCATGGCTGTGGGGTTGAGAAAGGGCTTGTGCTCGGCTGCTCCTCGTTTCCCCGGCGTTGTAAACTGTCCAGTCCTGCAGGACTGGTGTCCAAGGCCAGGCTGGACGGGGCTTGGAGCAACCTGGTCTAGTGGGAGGTGTCCCTGCCCGTGGCAGCGGGTGGAACAACATGGGCTTTAAGGTCCCTTCAAACCCAAACCATCCCATAGTGGCAGCTGCAGCTCGGCCTCTGCTGTGCAGCTTAAGGCTTCACGGTGGGGGGAAGCCCCGTCTGCCTTCCCCCAGCATCGTCAGCTCTGGTCCCTCAACATCCAGAGGGTGTTTGTGTGGCTGGTGTAGTGCTCAGTGCCCTCAATTTGGGATTGAGGGGTGAACCCTCAGTGCCACGGGGGTGAGGTGACAGGAGGCATCCCATGTCTCCTACCTACAGGGAGGGGGCTCAGCAGTGCCCTGCTGTGCTGCAAGAGGATCTTGGAGGGTTTGGTGGTATTGGTTCAGCAAACCAGTTGCTGCTTTGCTGCACGAATTCCACACTGAACGCGGAGGTGTTAAGGGTTCAGTACCTTTCCTTGTTTCTAACAGTCTCCTGTGCAGGAATTCCGGGTTGCTGAAGCTGTTGCCATTAACTTGTGCCAGCTCTGTCCAGTATTTGCTCCAGGCAGTGACCAGCAGGCAGGAGGGGAGTTAAAACACTGCCTCAGTTTGCTTTCCCAAACTGAATCCCTCCTCAGCCAGCTGCTGGCCTCCAGTCCTTGGGATCAGCATCTTCATGGAGCAAGGGCCTCTGCTAGAGAAGCTCTTCCAGCAGGCTGGAGGCTGGCTAGAGAAGCTCTTCCAGCAGGCTGGAGGCTGGAATGCTGCAGGGTTGATTCCCTGAGCTCCAGGAGCCTCTGCCCACCTGTCCCAGGCTTTTTCCAACCTATCTGATCCAGCCAGCAGTGCAGGAGGGATTAGTGTCTGGCAGGAGGCTCTCCAGGAACATTTTACAGTTTCCCAGCCTAAGGAGGCCTTGACCAGAGGATGGTTGTGACCGTGTGAATCCACTGGGAATGGCCTGGCCAAGCTTCTCCTGACACTGGCACAAATCCTGCCTCTGGTCTGCTTCTGGTACAGCTCCTGCCTGGTGTCCTTGAGCTCTGCTTGTGTTGCCTGTGGCTTGGGAAAAGGGAACGACGCCGATCTGGGGGGATATGGAGAGATTGTGACCTTGTGGGGATGAACCTCTGGCGGTACTCTGGGCAAAACAGCAGCTGGGCCGTGTGTTTGGAAAACAACCTGGGAAAGCGCAACCCTGGGCCAGGCAAGAGGAAGGTGCTGGCACCTCTGGCAGGCACCAGGTCCTGCAGATGGCCTGGAGCTTCTCAGGACCTTTCTTTGGTGAAGAACTGGAGGATGTAATAGGTGGCCCACCAAAAGAGATGAACGCTGTTTAATTTCACAGGAATTCCTGTGCTGGAAGGGGAGGCTGAGGAGCTGCAGCAGCTTATCAGGTGCTTAGCGGTGTTGTTGAAGCCACTGTCATAACTAATACTTGGCTCTTCCATGCAGCCTGGTGCCTTTGCTTGTCTTTCCGGCCTTGAACGTTAGAAAAACACTTCCTGGGAAGCAGGGGAGGCAGATCTGCCCAACTGCTGGTGTTCATGTGGCTCAGCAGCACTTGGACATCATACAGTAGCTGGCAAAGAAGGGTTTGGGTCAGACTCAAATATAACTAAAGCTGGACCTCACCTGTCTGTGACAGAATCCCGGAATAAGCTGAGGTGGAAGGGACCCACAGGGATCATCCAGTCCAGCCCTTAGCCCTGCACAGGACCATCCCCAAGAGTCACACCATGTGCCTGAGAGCGTTGCCCAAATGCTCCTTGAGCTCTGGCAGCCTTGGTGCTGTGACCACTGCCCTGGGGAGCCTGTTCCAGCGCTGAGCCACCCTCCGGAGGAAGAACCTTTTTCTAATATCCAGCCTAAACCTCCCCTGACACAACTTCAGGCCATTCCCTGGGCTCCTGCCACTGGTCACCACTGAGAAGAGATCAGTGCCTGCCCCTCCTCTTCCCCGCATTAGGAGGTTGTAGACTGTGAGGTTGGATCCCTGTATGAGCATATCCTTTTGTAGGGATGCTCCCAAGGGCCAGCTCTTCCCAAAAAGGTATCAGGCCGGCAGGGGGGCACCTCTGCCTGCACCCACGGTGTTGGGGGTGCTGAATCTGGCCCTGGGACAGCTGATGTCGTGTTGTAGGCTGAGCTAAACAAGGCCACAGCTCCTCTGTAGCAGCAGATGGAGAAGTAGGAACAGGGCGTGGTGCTTTCACGTCTGAGGGACTAAATTTAAGGCAAACTGGGAAGCGATTCTGATAGAAAACTGCCTTCTCCTCACAGAGTGGGATTTCTCTACCAGCTTGAACAGCTCCTGCAGCGGAGGATCTGTGTGAACCCTGCTACTCATAGGACATGGGTGGTACCAGCCCTCTTGTTGGCTTGGGCACCCTGGGTGAGATGTTTGGCGTGGGGGGTGTCTGCTCCCTGCTGTCCATCATTAACAAACGTAGCTTGTGCCTCGAACTACTGCGATCCAAGCTGGGAGTGGTCCCTCCTCAACAAAACATGCTCAAACGCAGGAGGACTCTCCATCAAATGGGTGTTTTGAAGGCTACTTCTTTTATCACCCAAAGACATGGGCCCATCTCAAAGAGGAGCTGCCTCAGCACCGCTTTGCTCTGTCAGGAGCAGCGGGATCTGACGGCGTTTCCTTGCTGGAGTGAGTGCCAAGGAGCCTGTCGGTCCGGAGTCACTGCTAATAGAGCTCCATTTACTGCCTGTCAAAGACCCCTTCTGTTCACTGCCAGGACCTACAGAATAGCACTGCTGTCCCATTCTTCCCTGGAATATCTGTCTGCCTGTAAGATGAGAGATGACTGAGGGATGACTTGGGATACCGGCCTCCGTAACAGGAATGCAGGAGCAGCTCTGCTTTCTGCTGGAGTGGACTGGTTGGCATGCAAGCTCTCTGGTGGGCTGTCTCCTAGTGTGCAAGGCTGTTCCCAGCAGCCAGGATGGTCTTTCCTGGTGCATCCTTTTGCCCATGGGCTGACACATCCCAGTGACCTGTGAGCTGCTCCTGTTCTGCTAAAAATCAGGGTGGAAACTGGCTGTGGAGTTTGGTGTGGCGCTTGGTGTCCTTAACAGTGGCAGAGATGCTGACACTGAAGGGTGGGTGGAAGGGCAGCAGGGTGGGGTGATGAGGAACTGCCATGTTTGCTCCTCCATCCCTCAGCATAAATGACCTCATGTCTATGTGCTTTTAATCCTTTCACAGAGCAATCCCCCAGCCCCGAAAAGGGAATCTCTCCTCCCTGTGAGCAGCCCCTCCAAAGAGAATGGGGTTCATGTGGAGCAGGACGATCAGGACCTATTTGCAGGTGAGTCTGTGTCTGCTGGGTGTTTACTGGGCCACTCAGAGCTTCAGGCCTGGAGTCTGATAGAAAACTGCCTTGGTCTTGGGTATTTCAGGACTATCACAAGTGCTCATCTCAAACTCCTGTTCTAGCCTGCGTTGTGTTTGGGAAGGTTGGAGTAGCCTCTTCCAGATGTCCAGGATAATCATGCCACAGGAATAACTGTTTGGGAGTTGAAGAGGATTAAAAATTGGTGTGCTTTAGTTTTGTTAGCTTAAACATTTGGTGGTGAGCGTCTTCTGAGAGTTAAGAGACTCTCGTTTTCCACCTTTTCCTACCTCTGTGTCAGTGGAGGAAGCGTTTCCAGTAGAGATGTGGCTGTTCCCAAGGAACAGGAAACACGCCGCCCTTCAGCAGGTGAAAATGAGGGAGGCTCAGCCCTTCCCCATCCCTGGCGTGGTGGGACAACTCTGGCAGAGAGTCAGTTTTGGAGACCTCTGCTAAGAGGTGGAGGTTTTTACATCCTCTGAATGGAGAGGAGGCCTGGCAAGGCACCTTCCTCCCAGACTGGCCTCCGTGCCAGGTAAAATCCGGCTTTAGCTGTTCCAGTGCGCAGCTCCTCTAGCACACAGCAAGGAGGTGATGCCTGGCTCCTTCTGGAATAAGAAGTTCATTGGATTAACATAATGTTCCCCAGCAGGAGTGATCAAATGCTCTTACTGCTCTAAGTCGTGCTCTTCCCAGTGCTTACGGGTGTCCTCCTGATGGATTTTTTTTTGCTAATTAGGACTATTGTTACTCGCTAGATTCCATGAACCAGAGAATATTGCAATTGCCTTTCCAGAAACCCTAAGGAGAGAGGCTGACCTTGCAAACTTCTCTTGACAGATGCTACTGTTGAGCTGTCCCTCGACAGCACGCAGAACAACCAGAAGAAGGAGGTGGCCAAAGCATCCAACCCTCCCCCCTCGTTAGATGTAGCTGCAAGTTCTTCTTCTAGAAACCCTTCAAAGAGCTATGAGGAGGTGAGAACTGCTCTTCCAACCTGTCCTGCTGGTTCCAGACTGTCCTTGGCAGGAACCTGTCCGTTTACTCAGTTGTAAACACATATCTGAAATGATGTAATTACTGTAATTGCCGAATTGGATGCCCTGACTTGTATCTCAGGCCATCAGTCTGGGACTAATACCACTGGAGTGGGGCTTAGGTCAGACTGGTGGCATTCCTGCTTGTGTGGAAGTGCAGGCTGTTTCCAAAGCTGGAATAGCAAGTAGTGGATCTGGTTCTGGGGGGTCTCAGCTCTGACTCCTGTGACTTGGAGCTCTGCAGAGTTTCACCTTGGGGCTGAGCAGTTTGTGCATCAATCTGGGCAGGTATTGGTGTAGGAAAGACAAATCCAGTTTGGGATCCTTGGAATGTGTATCCTGGACACGAGTGGGGAGCTGGAAGGCTTTGTAGAATGGCCCTGGTTGGACTGGGGTGCCCAGGCAGGGTGAAAAGCTCACTGTAGTGGTTTGGGGTGGGTTGAGCCCTGCCTTCCTGGTTTTAACTTGCTGTCACCGTGTGCTTGCTCCAAACAGCTGGAGGAAGAGGAGCAGGAGGACAAATTTGAGCTGACTGTAGGAGTGAGTGACCCGGAGAAAGTTGGTGAGTTACTGTCCTGTCCTGCACAGTGAACACAGTTAGAGGAGCCAGGCTTGGCTTTGCTTCTCCAGCCTCCTCACCGTAGCTCCAGCTGTCAGGCTGTCTCCAAGAACGGACTTGATCCTGGAGGAACTTCTCCAAGACTTCCTCCAGCATCTCAAAGAAATGACGCTGCAAACAGCAAAATGCCTGAGGTGAAAACAAGCAAGGCAGAGGTAGCTTCTGGAAAGCCAGGGAGCCAAGATTGGGGGTTTTGGGATGCTTGGGGCCTGGAAATGTGACATGCCTTGCATGGAGCTGGCACAGGAGAGGCAAAACTCCCTTAACCTGAAACTAAGTGTATTATTCCATGGTCTGGCACCTTCACTAGCAGCTGTGCTTGCCAGGGAAGCAGCTCTGGCTTCAAACTGAGAAGCAAGAGGGTTTCTTTCTATTGAAAGTGGGGGTCAGAGAGCCTTGTGCAGCTATATGGAAATTCCTGGGATGCAGAGCACCCAAGGGAACACCTGATCCCAGCCAGAGGAGCAGCCTCACGAGGGGCAGGTTGTTCCCACTCTGTGGCTTGTGAACTCTGGAGCTGGGAGGTGCAAATCAGAGATAGATTTAGGGGCAGCACTGGAGGTCTGAGGATGCCCTTTGGTTGAACTACCAGGTAAACAAGGGGCTTTCTGTGCTAGCTGGAGCAAACTGCCTGTGGTGTTCCAGGATCCAGCCCCATCCAGCCTGCCTCTCATCCCGTGAATAGACTCTTCATGTGGCCCACAGCCCCGAATTGTTGGGTGCTGAGCAGAAGTGTGGAGCCAACCCAAATGCTGCCGGCACAACAAGCGCCCAGTTGTCAGAGCTGGCTCCGTGGGAAGTGTGAGGAGGGATGAGCAGGCAGGCTGGGGATGTGGCTGCTGGGCAGGGGTCTAGGGCCACGCAGCAGCCTGCTGCCTGTGGTTCTGTGTGAAATCCAGGTCTCTGTAAGGCCCAAAATTAGGAACACCGAGGCAGGAAAAGGCCAGGAGCCTTGTGCTTGTGTTCGGGGGGTAGTGGAAAGTGCTGATGTGAATCCAACATCTCGCCTCTGTTTTCCATAGGGGATGGCATGAATGCATATGTAGCCTACAAAGTGTCAACACAGGTATGTCTAACCCCTCTATGTCTAAGTCTCCACTGTTTTTCCATGCTTAAAGGCAGCTGGACTGTCTGTCCTTAGCCAAGCCAGCAGTGACCTAAATAAACAGAGGACTGAATGCCTTCTTGCATGGATTCAGGAGTTATAATCCACAAAGGATGAGCCTAGCTGTGGAATAGGGTTGGAATCTATTTGAACTGAGGCTGGCTTTATTTTCCCACCCTTTGCATCCCTGGCTTATAGGGATTCTCTGCATTCAAGGGAGCAGCAGAAATGATGTCCAGACACCGGGGCTGTTGCCGAAGGTTCAGTGCCAATGGCAGCATCAGACTAAGCTGACCTGAGCTCAGCACTTGTTGCAGAGGTGTTGCTGTAGCTGGTTTCATGTCAGGACCTGTTCCTCTCGATTTCTAAGAGAAATGGAGCCTCCTGCAGCTGCTGGAGTGCTCCTCTGGGCTCTGGAAAGTTGTCCCAGCTGCCTGTGCCACAGCTGCTGGGCTACAGGCAACCTGTGGACTGAAGAGGGGACTAGAATACTTGTTATCCTGAATCCTGCTCTGCAAACACAGCCTGAAGCACTGGTGTCCCCTGTAGTCTTTAGGTGACCCCCTGCAGGGGGTCCCTGTTCCTGTGTGGAGCAGGGATGATGGGATTAGGCAGCAGGCAGGGCTTACCAAGCAGCCCGTGACCACAGTACCAGCTGCTCAGTTATTTAGTGCCTTGAATGCTGCTGCTCTCTCCAAGGAGAACAGTTGGAAGGAAAATCAGGGAAAACCTGGGCCGAAACTTGCTCTGTTCCCTCCTGGCCTCTTGCAGAGCTTACTCTGTCCCACCACATCCCAGAGGTGACAGGTAGAGCTGGCAAGGCCACATGTGCTGGGTGAGATTCCCTGGGGATGTCTGACCCAAATCCCATCTCTCCCCCCAGACCAGCATGCCGATGTTCAGGAACAAGCAGTTCTCAGTGAAAAGGAGGTTCAGTGACTTTCTGGGTCTCTATGAGAAGCTGTCGGAGAAACACGCCCAAAACGGGTTCATTGTCCCTCCGCCGCCTGAGAAGAGCCTCATAGGTGAGTGGTGGAGGTGCAGAGCACACGCACTGGGCCTTCACAGCTCTAGTAGGTCCTGCTGGTGGTGAGCTCTGTGCCTGAGGAGAGGCCTGCAGCGGTCTCAGAGCTGATAGAAACTGCAGAGTAGCCAGCAAAAATAACCTGGGTTCTGTGGCACAGACAAAACTCTGGTTCCCTACTTGCAGCTCTGGGTTGAAAGTCTTCATGGAGTTCACAGATGCTTCCAAACCTGCTTGGTGTAGAGTAAAACCTCTGTGGTGTCACTGAACTGTTGTTTCACCTGAGTTCAGACCATTGCTTTGCCGCTTTTCTGTGTCAAAACTCCTTTGGTTTAAATTTTCAAGTAGCTCTTGCTGATCCGAGGTCTAATTCCTGTTGTAAGATTCCTGCACAGTCACCTCGATAGTCTGTAATAAACCCCTTTACCTTGTGTGTGGAGTTTAGAGCAGCTCATAAATCACATCTTCCTTCTGTGCCAGGCATGACCAAAGTGAAAGTTGGGAAAGAAGATTCCTCCTCTGCAGAGTTCCTAGAAAAACGTCGGGCTGCTCTCGAGAGGTACAACCCCAACAGCTGTCCCTGACCAAGGGAGGGACCTCTGAGAGGTCTGGTCTTGCCTGGTGGCATCACCAAAGTCCATGGGGAGGTAGGAAAATTGGTGGGTGAATTAGAACAATTGTTGGCTTTGATTTCCCGCTTTCCAGCTGCTGTTCCAAAGTAAATGCCAAGTGTGTCACAGCTCACTCTGATGGCTCAGAGCCAGGTTTGCTACTGCCAAAGTAACTCCTGGTGTGTGTTCCTCCCCGCAGGTACCTCCGGAGAGTGGTCAGCCATCCAACCATGCTGCAGGACCCGGACGTCAGGGAGTTCTTGGAAAAGGAGGAGGTCAGTAATGTGGAATAAAGTAGCTCCAAGTTTCTTGGAAGTGCTGACGGAAATGGTACCTGAGCAGTTAAGGAGGCAGGATGCTGCAAAACTCCCCTGTTAGAGTGGGAGTGGGAACTGGGGTGGTGGGTTGACAGCAGGTACCCACCAAAGCTGCTCCATCTTCCCCTCAGCTGGACAAGGGGAGAAGATATAATGGAAGGCTTATGGGTCGAGATAGGGGCACGGAGGGATCACTCAGCAATTACCTCACAGGCAAAATGGAGTCATGGAATGGGTTGGATTGGAAGGGATTTTTAAAACTCATCTCATTCCCACCCTCTGCCATGGGCAGGGACACCTTCCACTATCCCAGGTTTCTCCAAGCCCTGTCCAATCTGGCCATGAACACTTCCAGGGACAGGGCAGCCAGAGCTGCTCTGGGCAACCTGTGCCAGGGCCTCACCACTCTCAAGGGGAAGGATTTCTCCCCACTGTCCCATCTATCCCTGCCCTCTGGCAGTGGGAAGCCATTGCCCCTTGGCCTGTCCCTCCATCCCTTGTCCTGAGTCTCTCTCCAGCTCTCTTGGAGCCCATTTAGACTCTGGAAGGGGCTCTCTGGTCTCTCCGGAGCCTTCTCTTCTCCAGGCTGGACACCTCCAGCTTTCCAGTCTGTCTCCATCTCTTCGTATCTCAAAGCAAGTTTTTCCACTGCTTTCCAGCTCCCAAGAGCAGTAGGCACCCAGACCCTGAGTGGAGCAGGAATACTGAAGATGTTCAGCAAAGCTACAGATGCTGTCAGTAAAATGACCATCAAGATGAATGAATCAGACATAGTAAGTGTTGGGACACCCTGGGCTGTCCCTGCCCTCGCTCCGGAGCCACGTGCCCTTTCCAGCCCCGGCTGTGGGGTGCATGGAAAGCCCCATGTGTGGGAATCAGCTGTGGATTTACCCTTTCCAGTGGTTCGAGGAGAAGCTGCAGGAGGTGGAGTGTGAGGACCAGAGGCTGCGGAAGCTGCACGCGGTGGTGGAGACCCTGGTGAACCACCGGAAAGGTGACGGGATCGGCACCATGCACTCCGGGGCTTGGGCTGTGACTGTCACACCCTGGGCAATGCCTGAGGGGGGTCAGCAGTGCTGGGTGTCCCAGGGACACTTCTGAGTCTCTTCAGCACGGGAGACAGAAGTAAAAAATGTCACCCCAGTTCTTCTGTCCAGCTCCACAAGCTTGGGATGGGGGTGTGGAAGGGAACCCATGTCCTATGGGATCACAGAATCCCAGAATGGTCTGGGTTGGAAGGGACCTCCAAGCTCATATCGTTCCATCCCTCTACCCTGGACAAGGACACCTTCCACTCTCCAGGGGTGCTCGAAGCCCCATCCAATCTGTCCCTGAACACTTCCAGGGACAGGGCAGCCACAGCTTCTCTGGGCAACCTGTGCCAGGGCCTCACCACCCTCACAGGGAAGAATTTCTTCCCAATACCCCATCTAACCCTGCTCTCTGGCAGTGCGAAGCCATTCCCCCTTGTCCTGTCACTCCAGGCCCTTGTCCCAAGTCCCTCTCCAGCTCTCCTGGAGCCCCTTGAGGCACTGGAAGGGGCTGTCAGGTCTCCCTGGAGCCTTCTCTTCTCCAGGCTGAACAGTCCCAATTCCCTCAGCCTTTCCTTGTGGGAGTGAAGGCTGCCGTAGCAAACTTGAGCAGAGCTGATCTTATTTACTCCTTCCCAGCCATCCTCTGGCAGGGAGTGGAGATGTTTTCCTTCCTCTGCATGTTTTGACTGACTCCTGCAAAGCTGTGCCTGTCCTCCTGCTCGGCTGCTTCCCTTCTCCTTGTGGCTGGAAGCTGCTGGCTCTGACCCAGCCAGTGTTGGCCCTTCCGCTGATTTCTGCTGGGACTCAGCTCCTTGGGCTGAACCCTGGGCTGGGCAGCACCCGGTGCAGCCCAGCCCATCTCCTGACTCTCATCCCTTTTCTAGAGCTGGCATTGAACACAGCCCAGTTTGCCAAGAGTTTGGCCATGCTGGGAAGCTCTGAGGACAACACGGCCCTGTCCCGGGCACTGTCCCAGCTGGCCGAGGTGGAAGAGAAGATTGAACAGCTGCACCATGAACAGGCCAACAACGACTTCTTCCTCCTGGCCGAGCTCCTGGGGGACTACATCCGCCTGCTCTCGGTTGTGAGGGTAAGCACTGCTCCCGCTCCTCGTACCCTGCTTAGGCTTAGGGATGCCAGGAGGTCTTCCAGATTCAAGCAGAGAGCACACATGGCATGACTTCTTCAGGAACAGGGAAACTTGTTGGTTGTCCAGGTGAGCATGTAGTTAGGTTAGAAAATTGTTGTAGGTGAGATCTGGCCATGCTGCTGTTCTCCAGGGGGGATGTGGAGCAAGTTCACGGCTTGTAAGTGGCCTCAGCCTTTCCAGAGGTGAAGGCTGAGGCTGTGAGCTGATGACCTGTGATCCAGGTGGTGCAGATATATCTGCCTGGTGCCTGCTGGGGAAGAGCCTTAGTCTTCAAGTCTGGTGCTCTGGCCTTCTTGCTGGCGGCTGGAAGAAGCAGCAGGTCTTGCAGGCTGAGCCCTTCCTGCCCCAAACACATCCTGCCTCTGAGCAGGAGTTTCTGGAGACTACAGAGGCCAGGGCACAGCCTCCCTTGTCTGCCAGTCCGTACTGGGAGCTGTGGGTGCTCCAGAGCAGGACCCAGCCTGTGCTCAGGCTCAGCTTTGGTCTAGCACCTCAGGTATCCCCTTGGCAAGTGTCTCCTTGCCAGCAGAGCCCCTTGGAACCGCTCTGGCAGCACAGAGCTCAACCTCTGCCCCCTCATTGCCTCCAGGGAGCCTTTGACCAGCGCATGAAGACCTGGCAGCGGTGGCAGGACGCCCAGACCATGCTGCAGAAGAAGAGGGAGATGGAGGCCAGGCTGCTGTGGGCCAACAAACCTGACAAGCTGCAGCAGGCCAAGGAGGAGATCTCAGAGGTAGGGAATGAGGAGCGTGGGATCTCTGCTCTGCTCCTGCCCTCCGTGCTCTGGCAGGGGACCTGCTGGGATGGGGAAGGGATCATCAGGGCTGGGGAGGACCTCCTGAGCAGGAGGGACGGGTGTCTATGGCCAAGCTGCAACAAGGCATAAGCCAGTCTTGAGTGGAGCTGCTCATGGTCCCACCTCCCGTGAGTTCCCTGCTGAGCTTCCTGTGGTGAAGAGGACGGGGAACACTGGGCTCTGCTCCAGCAACACCTCTCACACATCCAGTCATGGCTACAGACACCCGTGGAGAGGGGAGCAGGAGTTCCTTCCCCTGCCCCGAAACAGCACACTTCCTCTCTCTGCAGTGGGAGTCCCGTGTGACACAGTACGAAAGGGACTTTGAGCGGATTTCTGCCGTCATCCGCAAGGAAGTGATACGGTTTGAGGTATGTTTGGGGCAGCCCTCGGCTGGGTCAGCTGTGGGGCACGTGGATATCCAGCAGTATCCATAAATCCAGACTTGTGTGAGCTGGGGTATTGCTGAGGGGGCTTCTCCACAGGGTATCTGTTCAAATGAAGGTGGGTGGGCAAAGATCCTCCGTGTCCCAGGCCCTTGTGCTGGTCCTCTTGTGAGGCCCCAGGAGGAACAGGAAAATCCTGGCAGTTCCTCTTTCCAGAGGGTTTTGGTGCTTGTTTTAGCCTCGTGCCCATCTCTTGCAGAAAGAGAAATCCAAGGACTTCAGAAACCATGTCACGAAATACCTTGAGACGTTGTTAAACTCTCAGCAACAGGTGAGTGGCCCCTGATGTGGTTTTACCTCCAAGTTCAGGCCTGGATTGTGAACCCCTCAAGTGTGACCCCCCCACTGCAGCTGCATCCTCAAAGCTCCTGACTCTCTCCCTCTCTCCTCCCTGCAGCTGGTGAAGTACTGGGAAGCGTTCCTGCCCGAAGCCAAGGCCATTTCGTAATTGGACCGAGCGAACAAACCTGAATTTTGCCTTTTTTTTTTTTTTAAATATATATATACACTATACCTCCTCCTCTTTTCCACGTGAGCGACCCCTCGTTCCACACGCTGGAGGTGGTAGAGGTGTCACCCCCAGACGAGCAGCTTGCGAGCCAGTAACTCTTCTAACTGTATATTTTTCATTTAGCAACATATATTTTCTTACTGAAGAAAAACTAGTTTCCTGCTTCCAGACCAGACCCGCAGCCAGGGGGTTATCAAGATCTGGCAAATGTCTATTTTTCAGGCTGGGTTTTAGGGCTCTAATGATTTATCTTACTCCTGCAGTGCCATTAAAATTCTGTAATAAAACTTCTATCAGGGCAAACAGGCTCTGAGTGTTGGGGGTGGGCAGGGGGAGGGCTAACAGGGTTTGAGGGAGGCAGCGGAGCCTCCCCCGTGTTGTGTCAGGGACAGGGGTGACCTTGGACACTGCCCTGGGCACCTGTCCCTGCTCCTGATTAGGCTTTGGCTCTCTGCCTTGCTCCCAGTGGGAGCCGTTTTTAGGATCTGAGCTCAGCAGGGGCTCTGTAGCGGTTCCACTTTGTGGCATTCCCTAAAATCCACTGGGAAGCCTTTAGGGGTGTGATGCTCCTGCCCCAACGTGCCCGGGCCAAGTTTGCCCCTTCAACCTCCCCCGAGCCCGCCACGTGTGGATTTCACCAAAACCGATACCCTTTCTGCCTTAAAAAAGGGAAAACGCAGCTTGGTCTGACTTCCCACTTTCCTTTCCCCATATCCCTGTAAAGCGGCGTCTCTGCGGCTCCTCCGTTCCACACACAACCCCCCCACCCCGCCTTCCCCTTGTGCGGGATGTGGGGCCGCAGGACCTTCCCTGGTGTGCTTTGGGGACCGTGTCCCCGCTGTGGGCGCTCGGGGCGGTCCCTGCCCGGCCCCGCAGTCCTTCCCCGCCCCGCGGCCCCCCCGCGCCCCCGGGCCATGATCGCCGTCTCCATCCCCGCGGCGGAGCCCCCGGCGGCTTCGCGCAGCCCCGACAGGGCACACACGGTGAGCGGAGACTCGGGGGGTGGAGGTTTGGCTGCCCACGGGGGTCCCCGTCTGCCCAAGAAGGATGGAGGGGGGAGGTGTCTCCCTCTATCCCCGGGTCTGCAGGTCCCCAGTTGTCCCCGAGGGTTCCCCATCCGCCTCGGGAGCGGAGATTCCTGCGTGTCCCCAGGGGTCCCTGCTGGTGGAGGGGGGGACCTGGTTCGGGG
>VXAY01001534.1:452872-555068 GCA_013399855.1 Oxyruncus cristatus | reverse complement strand
TTTTTAATTTTTTTTAAATTTTTTTGTTAAAAAGCCACCCCACATCTTTGCCCTTTTTTTTTTGAAGAATCCAACGTACGATTATAGTGCAAGAGGGCTTGGTACAAGTGAGCATTACCAGCATGCCGTGGGGGGGACAGTCCTCCCCTACAAACACATCATCGTAGGATTAAAAGAACATCGTATCTCCGGAGAGAAACCGTAGTGGGTCACCATGAAACAGCTTTCAAACCAACCCACTTAAAACCAAGGTCAGGAAAGTTTCTAAACAATCAAATACATTCACTTAAAAAAAAAAAAAAAACAAACCAAAACAAAAAACTGAAACAAAAGAAACCGAAAACATTTAAGAACAAAACCTGTTGAGATGGCCCCTTTCCCCCCCGCCCTCCCTCACCCTGCAAACACTTACATATGCTGCAACTACAAGCTGCTCCTTGAGCGGAGGCAGCGAGGAATGACCAAACACGGCAGGAGATGCAGAAGGAATCGAGTTCTGGTGACAGGCACTTAGTGGGGCTTGGGAGGGCAGCAACAGAAGTGTCTCAGGGCCTGGCTCCATCTGCAGCAGGCAGGGTGGCTCCCAAGGAGTGCCCATGCCCCTGGACCCCCCTCCCAAGATGCCAAACCATGGTTTCCTACAGCAGAGAGGGGAATGCTTGTGCCAAAGACACGGGGCTCCTGGGAACCCCTGGCAGCGGAGGAGTTTGGGAAGAGAACGGTGGAACATGGCCACGGTCCCTGTCCTCTCTCTGGCAGGAGGGGACAAGAGGGCAAATGTCCTGGCAGGAGGTGAGGGGTCCCCTTCCTTCCTCCTTCCTGCCCTGGCCCACGGCATGGCTGGAGGAAAGCGCTTTGCAAAGGGAGAAAGGGGTGCACGTGTGAGCCGAGAGCTCCTTGGGATAAGGCATGGAGAGAACACGGCCAAGAAACATGCCGGGGGGAGCCCGGTGAGGAGAGAGGCCTTTCTGCTCTAACCAGTGTCCTGCCTGTCTCAGGGTGCACGAGGAGCAAGCCCAGAGCTCCCTGCCTGGGGTGATCTCCTGCCCTCTAAGCCCACTTTTGCCCAGCCTGGGGAACTGAACCTCTTGGGAATGCCACTCTGTGAACCCCAAGCTATGCAGATCATCATTAAAACAAATAAAAGATAATGAGATCTAGTCTCTCCCTTTCCTCCCTTCGTGCTCTCCAGGATTTTGGGGTGAGCCAGGTCCAAGTTTATGACAAGCAAGTCCTTCAAGTGAACAGTCCCTGCCCGGTCTGGTGTCATACACTTAAAGACTAAGTCCAAGGAACTTATTCACAACCTTCCCAACAGCTGCTTGAGTTCTCCCACAGCCCTGCCACCTCTCTAGGAACCCCTGGGCAGCCCCAGCCTCCTCTGAGTTGGGGAACACTGCAGCAGAAAGCAAGATTTCCTTGTTTTTATGGGTGTGCAGAGTGCCCCAAGCCCTTTCCTTGCTATTGGTTTGGCTCAAAGTGGTGCAGGAGAACCGTGGCTGCTCCAGGGGGTGGGATGGTGTCCCCTGCGCCTGCCCCCGCGCTCATGGAGAGGACATGAAGGCTATTCCAGTCAAACCTATCTGACCATCGGGAGATGGGATCAGTGTTAAGGCATGAAGTATCCTCTCCCTGCCAGGGAAGCTTTGCTCCTGCTAAGGTGTTCTTGCAGAAGGTTCACAACCACCCTACAGAGGGATTTGGGAAGGCTGCCCGGCTGCCCACACTTTGGGAAATGGCTGCTTCCCAGGAACTTCAATCCAGATCTACCTCTTAAACCAGCACAAATTCCTCTGGCTCAGCAAAGCCGACGCCGCTCCCTCCTGCCAACGCCGGGTGACGGCCTTGCGTCTCCCGGCCAGCTGGGTCAGGCACGGCATAGGAAACCACGGAAGGGACATTCACCGGCAGCTGGGAAGGGCGAGTGGAAATTCAAGTATGCTTTCCTCAGCGTGCGGCCCAAGGCGGGCGTCGGGAGCCCCAGCCTGGCACGAGGGTCCTGGACATCCCCACTCGAGGGCATTCCGTGCATCCACTGTCTTCCCCGCTGGATGTCTGCCTGCGCTGGCGCGGCCACGCAGAGATCCACAGATACAATGTGCATCTGCAAATGCTAAAAATAATAAAAAGTGCAACGACGTCAGCTTCTTTAAAACAATCCACATTGCTCTGTTACTGTCAGAGGAGGGAGGTGTCAAGGGAGCCGGAAAAAAAACCCTAACTGGAACAGTAGATTGCAAATTTCTCACAGCTTGCACATTACAGTGTAACTGTTCCCAAGGAGCCGCAGAGGGAACCTGTCTCTTCCTGCTGCAGCGGTCAGGCCCTTCTCCCAGCAGCTCTCCTGCCTGCCTCGCATCCTCCTGCCCCCTCGACAGCCAGTCAAGCCTATTGGATTTCTTCACTTAATAAGGAGGGAGGAGGACGGAGGAGCACAGAGCGCAGGGGAGGGAGGGGAGGAAAGTGAGCAGGAACTAAGCACAGTCCTCAGGTTTGCGTGAACGATGCCTTCGCCGTAAACAACGGGAAGGAGGGTCAGCCAGCCAGCCCCCCTCCCAGGGCGACCAAGACCTGAGCCAGCCACAGTCCTGGTCCCAAAAGGAGCTTCAGGCTTGGAGTGAACGAGGGAGACCATTCAGCAGATCCACCCCAGAGTGGTTTGTTTTGGAACGTTTTCTTCTCTTTTTGGTTTAAAATGTCACTTGGTTTTGTTTTTTCTCTTTTTTTTTTTTTTTGTTTTTGTTTGTTTGTTTGCTTTTCTCTCTTCCTCCTCTGCCTCCTCCTCCTCCTCCCCCCTAAAGAGAAGCCCCTTCCAGTGATTCAGGGCAGGAGCTGCAGGCGCGGTGGTTCCTGCAGGGCCCAAGGAGGCACCGGTCACTTGTGACGCTGAGCCGTCTTCTTCCGTTTCCTCTTAAAGAAGCAGCAGCACCTGGGGCACAAAGGACAAGGAGAGTCAGCCCCACGCCCGGCACCAACTCCCGGCACCCCAGGAAGTCCACGCCGCCCCGGGGGTCCCTGTGTTGGCCACATGCAACAGCACCTCTGCTCGCCAGGCCCGGACACACCTTCGGCCCCTGGGGTGGTCAGCAGGGACTGGTGGATGGTGATCCCACCAGCCCAGACTGGGAGACCACCAGTGAGCCACACGGTGAGGGGATCCAACACTGGGCCCCTGAGCCAGCCGGGTTTCTCCCTCCCAAGGCTCAACTGGGGCAGGAACACAAGGAGCTGTCTGGGAAAGCAGTAAAACAGGGATCCAGGTGCTCTGCTCCCTCTGTCCGACAGAGGAAGCGGACTGGGACAGCAAGCCCTGGCTGCTCTTCCCAGCCATGAGACACATGGTTTTCACCACCGTTCACTAAAATGACAAGTTGCAAAGAGACCTTGGCTCTGGGACCAGGTTTCTTTACTGAACCTTTCACCAGAGCTTCCACATCGGATCAATAACTCAGTGCCAGGATGCAGAACCCCTGCTTCTTCCCCCATCTGATGCGAGGGAGGTACATAGGCCCAGGGATTAGGGGAAGCAAGAAGGATGGAGAGTGGAGGCTGAGGTGGGGAGAGGAACGCCCAACGCAGCCGCACCATGAGGAGCGATGGGTTCCCTGTGGGATACACTGGGAGCAGTCACCCAGATCCTGTAGTCCTGCTGGCTTCCTACAGAATCCCTTGGCGCTGAAGGTGCATCTATCTTCCCGCCCTCAGCCCACTGTCGGGAATACTCTGCACAGCTGCTTGTTCTGTGCGAGTTCTCCCGAGCTACGTGTCTTTCTTCACGTGCCAGGACAGCCACCTCTGGAGAAGTCTGGGTGATGCTGGAAGACTGCTCTTCCAGGCAGGTGGAAGGGATGTCTGGCTAAGCAGTCAAAGTAGACCACAGAATCATAGAAGATCCTGACTTGGAAGGGACACACAAGGATCATTGAATCCAGCTCTTGGCCCTGCACAGGACACCCCCAAGAATCCCACCATGTGCCTGAGAGCATTGTCCAAACACTTCTTGAACTCTGGCAGGCAAAGAGGATGCAAAGACCATTTTCTCCTACAATCATCTGTCACCAACAGACTAAAAACATTCAAAACCGCTGTAACAACTTCTCCAAACTATTTTCTGCTGGGTCCTTTGTGGAATGGTGGCATTACACCCCCATCCTCTGAGAGCTGGAGGAACAGACTGGTTCCTACTCGCACCCCGAAGGTGCTTGTCCTGGGTGCACGAGCCCTTCTATGGGGTGCAAAAGTGATGGGTGACCACCACCCCACTGTGAGCATGGATTGTCTGCTGAGGAGAGCAAATCCCTGCCACAAACCCCTGTGGGAGAGCCCCCACAGGGCCCACAAGAGGAGGGACTCCTCCCACCGCACGGACTAAGGGCCAGGAGGAAAATGTCCATGGTTTGTCTCAAGGTTCCTGACCAGGTCCAGTTTGGAGGTGGGACGAGGAGAAATGCCAAGCCCTTGTTCTTGCAGGAGCCTCCATCACTGCCCACCCACCCTGAGGTGTGTGTGCTGCCTGCCGCCTCCCCAGCCCAGGCTGGAACCCCCACCCCAGGACTGCTCTTGCGTTTTGTTGTCCCATCTGCCCCCTTCTCCTGCTTTAGCCTGTCACAGTATTTTTCTCCCACAGCAGCCACCTTCCTTCATGACATGGGCAATGGTGGGTAAAGGGGGGGAAGGTCACGGGGAGAGAGGATGGAGGATGCACGAGTGATGGTTTTGCATGCAGCGGGTAAGGGAAGAAGAGGCTGAGCAGCACTCAACTCCTTGGGTACCCAACAAAGGGAGCTGACTGACTTCTGGCTGGTTTTCCTTGTGACTGTCTTTTTAGGCTCTTAGAGGTCCAGGGAAGGGTTCAGGAAAGGAAATCCTGGCAGTTCAGACAGGCAGAGGCAAAACACCAAAATAAAAGAATAAGGCAGGCTGACAATTACAGAACGTGATCTCTCTGCATGCAGACGATGCCCAAGAGAACAGCCCCAGACTACGACATACAGAGAAGCCAGAGATGCCAGAGGTACTGGAGGTGATGCCTATGGAGAGCAGGGCAGAGGCAGTCAGTCTCCCATCCAACAAGGACATTCCTCACTGCACACGGGCCTGTTCCCCTCGCCCTGGGGCCATTCACACCTATCAGCCCTCCCTGAGATACAAATTCCTCATGTCAATCTCCACTTGGTCTCCTGCTTACTGGGTATGTGGTTTCCCCAAGGAGCAAGAAGGGAGGGAACATCTCCATGGGACAACCTGAGACTGGGACGCTACAGCTGCAGGTTCAAAACCCTGATAAAAGCCCTGAGCTGGGCTTGGACCAGTGCTAATCCCAACCCTTCCATCCCTACTTTCCTGGAGAAGCCCATTCACCTGCAACTCAACTGGTTGAAAAGGAGCTGCCTCCCACCCACTCTCTCCAAGCAGGGGCTCTGTCACTAATGAGCACTCCATAGTCTTGCCTTTCCATCCTCTCTGGCCTGTGCTTCTCCAGAGGAGACTCTCCAAGGATGCGACTGCCTCCCCAGGATACCCAGCACAGGGTTTTCCCTCCATAATCGTCTGCGTGAGGAATTCCTGCAAGAGGCCCGGCAAGCCTGGTCCCAACTCTGCCCAGCTCCATCAGGCATCATCTGCTCACGGACGTAAACGTTTGGGGGAGATGGAAAGCCAAATAGGAAAGGATTAAAGTCTGATTTTACATCCATGTGTTCAGAGATCAGCCGAATTGCTCGGCCTAGTGTGGCCGCGTGGACACAGCCCACACCCTCCCCAGTATTGCATGTGGCCCTAAAATCAAAACAGCTCTGGGTTGGCTTTGACTTTGTGCTTTTTTAGGGTTTGGAGGGTTTGGTTTTGCCAACCCCAGTCTAGTCTGGTCCGCTCCCCCTTGCATGTGGACTGGAGAGAGGGACTCACCACAAGTTGAGCATTTTCAGGCAGCTACAGAGAGTGTAGAGAAAAAACACAGAAAGGAAGAAAGAGCGATTAGTTCACAGAGGTGGGATGGAAGCGAGTCACCGCAGCCATGCAAACATGCAGTGCAGAGGCAGACACACACCAGGCCTGCCCGCCGCCCGCCCCAGCCCTCACACCACCTCTGCCCTCGCCGTGGTGCCGCTGACAGCCGCCACCTTCTCCAGGGGTTTTCCACCTTCCCCCTGTTTGCCATGGAGGTACCAGCCCCATCGGGTTCTTATCTGGGGCTGGGATCAGAAAGCGACTCTGGGCCACCATCTGCTCTTGTCCCCTGCAGCTCCAGCTACAGCAGGGCCTGATGATGGGTCTACACCTGGAATCAGCCCTCCAGCAGAATCCACGTCTGGGATCAGGAGCTGTTCTCCAGCACACCACAGGCAGAAGCACTGGCACAGCTCTGCCCTCCGGAATGCCAGGGAAAGCCCCTTCTGCTCTTGCATATTGTCTCAAAATACAGAGCCCAGCTCCAGCTCCTGCCAGCTCTCTCTGGCACACTTTGCTGCAGAGCACAATCCCAAAGTCCTTTGCCCTTCTCATGTGTCTGAGGGGATTTCTGATCACAGATGAGAGGAAAGATAAAGCCAGTGCTCCCTGTGGCAAGCAGAATGAAGAGCACTATGCTTGCGAATTACAGTAGACCCCAAAGCTGTCAGTGCAAAGCGGCTTATGCTTTGCTTCCCAGCACCTCCAAAACCAATTTGGGAGCACACAAACAAGGGCTGGAGAGAGACAGAATAGCTCCATGTCCCTGGGGGACAGGGCCTGGGCAGCATCGCTCTCCCATGCTCCTTCCCACCTGCCTTGATGTCTCCCCTGTACAGGGAGGGGGGGCTGGACACTGGCCTCACTGCAGGAACATGGGCTGGAGGTGTTCCTGGTCCTTCCTTGCACTGGGTTGTTGTATCAGAACTGTTAACACAGACAATGTGCCCCATCCTAGGAGCCACATGCCTGGGGGGGACCCCCTTCAGAGCCTGTGATGCCAAACTGGTGGTCCCTGCCGGCCACACTAAGAGGAATGTTGCCCACTCTGCAACCTGCACCTCAACAGGAGGCTCAAGATCTCCCCGACCCCACCAAGCCTGATGAGGAGCCTGCACCAAATCCAAGGCTTGCTCCTTGAGCTCAGAGGAGAAGGTGTGCCTGTTACCGCTGGGATCAAGGCCAGGCCATCTACCAGCGAGCAAGATCCTGCACAGGTGCTTCCCGAGGGAGAAGAACAGAAGATCTTCAGGACAACCAGCATCGATGACACATACCCACGGACCTTTCCCATCCACACACCCTTCCTCACACCTGCCAGTTTTCCTCTTCACCCAGGAGTGCCCACAGAGGCTGGGGCAAATGATGTGGGACAAGTGGTACCAATATCATCCAACCAAATAATAACCAGGCAGCTGGGCCATGTCCCAGCACTGACCAGTTCAAAGGTAGCCCTGGCCCCACTGACCCCTCGCTCGGGGAGCGCCAGGATTCTGTGGTGACCCACCAGGGACCTGGTCTAGTTCAGAGGCAGCGAGAAGGTGCCATGTTGAGGATCATGCAAAAGGTGACACGATGGTGCCGGAAGCAGCACGTGTGCACAGGCCAAAATGGGCAAAGCAGGAACTCTGGACATCCGTTCTCACTCCTGATCATAAGCTACAGGAGAGGTCAGTTCAGAAGGAGCACCTTCTCCCCCACAAGCTGCTTCTGGTTCCTCTCATTCAGCTTCCACAGAGCTAGACTAAGACAACCCACAGGGAGAACTACCCATCCCTGCAGGAGTTACTTTTGCACCATTCTGGATAGCTGGCACTCACTTCTCACAGCCAGAAATAAAGTGTCAACTTTCAGACCAACGACCTCTTCACTGAACTGTGCTTGAGCTACTCCTACACTCTCAGAACAAGAGCACAGCACATTCTCCCTTTGGAAAGGGCGACGCTCTCCAGGATTCCTGAAAGCAGCTCCCAGTATTTCGGGATCTGTGCCACCATCTACCTGGCAGGACATGCTCTGAGTAAGAGTTACGTTCTCCAGGCATGACAAGTGTCAAAGAGAAGCAGCAGCAGCAGCAGCAGCAGCACTGAAGGCACCATGCACAAAAGCAGCAATATGCAAGGAAAAGGGCATGGGACACGAGCACCAAGTACTTTCCCAAAGGAAAACGTCCCCACTCGCTTCCCAGAGGGAGGATTAATGACCAACCAGTGGAAAGCCTGTTGTAAAGCAAACATACTTAGCTTCCTCCACCACCTCCACCTCTGCCTGCGCTGTGATGGGCGCGTTGGAGTGTGCTCCCGTCGGGTCGTCCACGTTCAGCTCCCCGTTGGTCGAGCTCACCACCTAAACACAAAAGAACACCCCATTAATGAAGCTCCCCAACAAGGAATGCTGTAGGAATGGGAAATCTGCAGACGGATAACCGTCTGCTCCTGTCTCTTTGCACCCTCTCAGCAGGCTCAGGCTCTGTGGGTGCCTTTGAGTTGCCGGCCTGGTGCATCCCAAGCAGAGCAGCAGGAAGGGGAGTGTTCACTAATTCCCACTCCCGTGCCCAGCACACGTCGTTCTGGCTTTGGGAGGCCACTTTGGGAGCGTAGCCACTGGTGCGAGCACTGCCAGCCCTACACAGACACATGACCTGGATAATGTTGACTGTTTTACCCTGACACTTTTACAGGTGAGGCTGATCCTGTTGCCTGGCAGCACCATGGGCGGAAGCCACTCCAGAGCCACTCCTCACACAGCTAGTTTTTGGAAGTACGTCCTCCTCACCCAAAAGCTACTGACATGGTCTCTCACCTCTTGCTGCCTCACAGCTGCCACATGGCTCACTTCAGCATTTCCATTACGGCGATGACCATCCAGCTCCTGGCAGCTGGATGGTTAATCACTGCTCCAGCTGCCACGAAGGAAGCCTACATGGGATGGAGGTTTTGCTGGCCCTTCCACACTCCACCTGGATGTTAGGACAGGCACCTGGAGCTGCTCCTGGCTCCAGAGCTGTAAGGATGCCTGGTTTCCTGTCCTTCTCCTCCTCTTCACCTTTCTACAAGGCAAAAGGAGGCATCTCCCACGGGGTGGGAGACCTGCCCACCAGATATGAAAGGAATGGAGCCCTTGTAGCAGATATCCCCTCACTATTTAGCACATCCATCCACGTACATTTTGAACACTTCAGTCCTACCAGCAGCTGCTGTTTCTGCCCACCAGGCCTCAAGGCCGGACTCTGCCAAGGTAGGTCAGGACTCAGCTCATGTGGTGCTCAGAGCTCTCCTCAAGTGACAACCCCTTGGCTTCCCTTCACCCCTCTCCCAGACTCATCACGCCGTGGGTCCACCCGGGTTCTCCAGACTCCCACGCGACTCTGCAATGCTGGCACTTAATTGTGCTGTTCCCAGGGCTCTTCCCACACTTTGTTCAGCTACTTGTTAAATTCCATTTTCCAAAAGGCTTTGATTTTCCTCCTCGCTTTTCACGTGCTGCTGCCTCATTTTCAGGTGGAAAATTCAGCCTTAAAGGAACCAGTGGCTCAAAGGTGCCCGAACACCCAAGGGTGCAGAATGAGCTGGGGTTGAGAAACAATTCCAGCCTCTGCAGCCAAACACAGCACATTTCCTGTTCTCAGCTTCATGTAAGCAGAATTTTAATGCTTACAGTGGCACATGGAGGCTCATAAACTGCTCAGGTAGCTGCATTAATGCTGTAGCTACAAGGAAACCATTCCCCTTACATTAAGAAATATGAATAAAAACATCTACTCTGTACTGAGTGCTGGAGTCATACAATCACAGAGCAGTTTGGGCTGGAGCGGACCCTTAAAGCTCAGCTCTTTCTCTCCCCTGCCATGGACAGGAACACCTTCCACTAGACCAAGTTGCTCCAAGCCCCATCCAGCCTGGCCTTGAACACTCCTCCAGCTCCCTGTCTGTTCATGTCTGAGATCAGAGCTACATATTTATCAGTTCCTCCTTGTCTTTGTTTGTCTCCTACTCAGTAAAATATCTTCAAATGAAAAAAGAGCCAAAAAAATCATTCAACCCAATCAAGTATCAGGAAAAAGTAAACATTTCAACCTAATCTGCACTTCCCTAGGGACATCCTGCACTACCCATGTCCTCGGCTCAGCTCTGTCCCGCTCCAGGTACTAATTCCCATTTCACCAGAGCCAATTTTCAGTGTGTTGTGTCTGACAGCAGAGCAAGCTCTCACAGAAAACCTCTGCCAAAGAGGCAGCAATATCAGTGTTCCTGTTTGCTTGGATGATTCCTAAACCTTCTCTCCAGCATGTCCAGCCAGCTCACTCTGGCACTAATGTAAGAAGGTCCCTCAGTGAGCCTGGGTGGCAGGTAGGACTTCACAGAATCATAGAATCACAGAAGGGTTTGGGTTAGAAGGGACCTTAAAGCTCATCTTGTTCCCACCCTCTGCCATGGGCAGGGACACCTTCCACTATCCCAGGCTGCTCCAAGTCCCATCCAACCTGGCCTTGGACCCTTCCAGGGATGGAGCAGCCACAGCTTCTCTGGGCAACCTGTGCCAGGGCCTCACCACCCTCACAGCCAACAATTTCTCCCCACTATCTCATCTAACCCTGCCCTCTGGCAGTGGGAAGCCATTCCCCCTTGTCCTGTCACTCCAGGCCCTTGTCCCAAGTCCCTCTCCAGCTCTCCTGGAACCCCTTTAGGCACTGGAAGGGGCTCTAAGGTCTACCTGGAGCCTTCTCTTCTCCAGGTGAGCACCCCCAGCTCTTCCAGCCTGTCTCCAGAGCAGAGGGGCTCCAGCCTTCGGAGCATCTCCGTGGCCTCCTCTGGACTTATTCCAACAGTTCCATGTCCTTGTGCTGTTGGACCCCAGAGCTGGAGGCAGCACTGCAGGGGGGATGTCACCTGAAGCAGTGCAGAGGGGCAGAATCCCCCCTCCGCTGCTGCCCATACTGTGGGATCAGCCCAGGGCATGAGGGGTTTTTGGGCTGGGGCATGTCCAGCCTCTCATCCACCAGCACCCCCAAGTCCTTATCCCCGGGCTGCTCTCCATCTGTTCATCCCCAGTCTGGATCAATACCACAGGTTGCCCCTATACAGGTGCAGCACCAGCACCTGGTTTTGTTAAACTGCATGAGATTCCCATGGGTCCACTTCTTGACCTTGTCCAGCTCAAGACATTGTTCATTCCTTGTTCATAAACAGGAATTTTTCAGGAATTAAAAAACTTACTAGTAGTGACACCTCCAACACTGTCACTGTCACGCCTGCCCTTCCAGTGCAACCACCCAGAGATCCACCTTGTGGCCACCACACCCTCACACTGGTGCTGATCTGCTTTGGAACAGCTGAACTCTTCCCAAAATTAGTGGGGATTATGTCCAACGAACTCTACTTCAGTTGCTTGTAACACCCAAGAGAACCTCCAAGATGAGAGAGAGGGTGCTTTATAGACAGACCTGCTAATACACACACACACACACTCTCCTTTCTGTCTTCAGTTTGACAACTCTGAGTTCAAAACAGCACTTGTAGGAAAAGCTTAATCAAAATGGTAACATCAACAGTGTTGCCATCACAGCTTGGATACCACAAACACACGGCCTGAGCATTAGGTATGGGACAGGACCAGTGAGATCGCTCTCCCAACCACAGTGGAGCTGTGATTTGAGGAGAATGCAGGGAGTTTAACACATCAGGAGGAAAAGGTACCTGCACTGATCCTCCGTGTCGATCTGCAGCCAAATGTGATGTCAGGTACGAGGTATTTGTCTGCCGGCTCGGCTGGATCTCCCACTCCCCTCGGCGATCCGACGACGCCTGCTCATGAGTTCAGGGGCACGAGAGAAACAGAAGAGAGGGCAAAAGGCGAAAGAGAGGAAGAAATAAAAGGGTGTTCGTTAGTGAGTTAGTTTCTTTGCAAAAAAGCAAGGCATTTACACTTTTAGCTGGGCTAGAATTTCCCTTTCCCAAGTGCACCTCATTTTTTACATCTGTGGTGGCTGCAGTGATTCACTGCTGGAGTGGATTTTGTCTCCTCTGGCTGGTGAACAAAGAGGAAGATCTAGTCCGGAAGATCTAGTTCAGAACTTAATTCTTTCCACAGCTTCATTTCCATGGATTTCAGCATAGAAACAATCACACTGCCAACATTTCACTCTATCTGTCAGGTCACACGCACCAGAACACTCGGCATGGCAGCAAGGTTGGATAAATGAGCTGAACCTCCCTCGAATACATAATTTTAAACTCAAATTTGCAATATAAAACAAAGCCAAACACTTCATTTCACCCGAAGCCAGTTCCACACGCTGATTCACCTGTGCAGTGCAGAAGGAAACATCCACCACACCTGCTTGACTGGAGAGAGGATTGGGGGCTTTTTGGGTTTCTGCAGAAAAGTAGATAGGAAACTTTTGCTAACAAGTTTCCTCTCTGTCCCAAACAGATCCAAACGTCAGGTGAGTAAATGATTAGAATTTTATTTGTTTAATTAGAAGAATCCCTTTGCACTTGAACGAGAAGCTTCTGTGGGTCACCCAGCTTTGATGACAACACATCCAGTGCTCACCTAAGACCCAGGAGTACCTCAGTGCACCTGAACCCAGTTGACCCAAGCGGGAGGAACACAGGACTGGGAAGTGTGGGACAAACAAACCTGTGTTGGCCTCAGGCCTCAGCTGAATGAGACACCATGGATCCAGCCAGAAAAAAGAGGCTCCAGTGAATAAACACCAAGTTCTCATCAGTGAAGGTGAAGCAGTAACCAAAGGGAGGTGCCTGGCACACAGAGAGACTCCAGAAGTCTCTGAACAAACCTCAACACCCACTAGTAAGCTGTCAGTCTACTAGAGCAGGAGCACATCCAAAAAGTAGGGAAAGTAAAAGAGAAGTCTCCTGGCATTTCATAAAACATCTGTTATTGTTTCCTTTGCTCTGACTCCCTCCCAGAGTGACCCATGGTGCTGCTCCTCCTTCCAAGCAGCCATCAAATCCAGGTGCTATTTCCCTATAGGTGATCGTCTTGCAGGATCATGGTATGGTTTAGGTTGGAAGGGACCTTAAAGATCCTCTGGTTTATCAAATCTTCTTACTACACATCCTTCCTGTCAGCCTGAGACACTGCTCACGCTTTTTGTCCTTGCTGACACTCAAAGGAGAGGCACCTCCCTTGGAATATTTTTTAACTGCCGTAAGTCACAAGAACAGGAACAACTGGAGAATTTGAATGAAGGTTTTACAGGCTGGTAGAAGGCAGATCCTGAGTGCTGCTTCTTCCACAGCATCGGGTTCTTGGCCAGCCCAGGGTATGAAGCAGTACCATGGTACTTCAGCACTGGGAGAGGCAAACTCCTGCCCAAGGGCCTGCAAGCATTTTCCAGGAAAGGCTCCAGGAGCCACAAGAGCCAGATTTGTCTCTTTTATCTCTACAGCCAAGTACGTGACCAACTGGGTTTGAAGTTGGCTTGAGCTGAGCCCAAAGCAACCCAAGGAGTGACACTGAGGAAAATCAGAATAGATTAGACTAGACTAGACTAGACTAGAATATCCTGAGTTGGAAGGGACCCACAGGGAACACTGACTCCATTTCCTGGTCCTGCATAGGGCACCCCAACAATCCTACCCTGTCCCTGAGAGTGTTGTCCAAATGCTCCTCAAGCTCTGGCAGGTTTGGTGCTGTTACCACTGCCCTGGGGAGCCTGTTCAGTGCCCAAGAACCCTCCAGGGGAAGAACCTTTTCCTGATATCCAATCTCAACCCCCCCCGACACAGCCTGGGAGCACCAGGTTCCCATTAACACTCATCACCTTCCTACCAGCTTCCAAATCACATGACAAGACTGGCACCTAAAAACGGGGGGGGGCAGAGCTCACCCATCTTTGATTAAATACCCTCACTTCCCAGAGCAGTGGGCTACAAAAAGGACATCACACACATCAGCTCTTTACTGGGAGTCAAGTATTGTAAGAGATCTGCAGTTATTATACCCAAGAACTAAAATAAGGCCATTAAATCTGGAGACCCAAACCCACGCCTCCAATTCATGCTTGAGATGTTTCTTTTTTCTCATTTTTCCTTTAGAGAAATCCTTTGCTCAAGACATAAAAGGAATGTCCCTTGGAAGAGAGCTGTTTGTGTTTTGGTGAGAAGAACCTGATTTCCCCTGTGTTATATTAAATAATTCATCATCCTAAGTAATGTTTAGATAAAAATATGACAAAAGCTGCTGCGCAATCCCACATCTGGACTATCTGTGTGGCTCAGAAGAACAAGCTGCCTGTACATTTTGGGACTAACACAGATTTCTTTGGACCTCATACTATAATTTGTGAACTAAAATGCCTGAAAACGAAGCCAGGTGTCACTGTCCAGTCAAGGAAACACGATGCCTCACACATACACACCGTGAAGGTCTGTGGTCGAGGTGGACAAGTGGAGATTCCGCCCAGAACTGGGGGGTCAATGCATCAATCAGGGCATTTATTAAAGCAGATTACTGTGGCAGGGCTCACACACCAGCCCACACTAATCACTGCACAAACACTGCACACTGCATGTGCTGCAAACCACCTGCTGCCGACAAGGGGTGTTCACCCTGACTGCAGCTGATGGATTGGGATGTATCCTAGTCTACGGTAGCTGCTGGACCCCTCATGGCCCAAGGAAAGCTGAGCCCAGACAGGTTATGACACCTCACACTTCGTGTTCCACCCCTGAACCCCAGTTTGAGGAGCTGTGCAGGGGCAGCGCCAGGAGTCAAGGAACTGACCAGGCTGGAGGAGCAGAGTGAGCTCAGATCCACCCCCTGGGAATAAGAGCAGCAACAGCTCCACACAGGAGCCCCAGCTGTAGATCTACTGAACATCTGAGCAGTTTTGTTAACACAGAAAATCCAAACTCTCAACACCCAACAAAGCAGTACCATGAGAAAGGAAAAAAAGGGGTAACTGAAATTCAAATCATAGCAGTTCACGTGGACCGTGATGCCCAGCCTTCCCAGTGGTGCCTCCCCTGCCAGTCCTTTGTGCTCTGCAACACTCACACCGTGAACTGGACACTCCAAGAAGGATACATGGGCGTATATGGGACACAGATCTCTACTGCAGCCACGCGCTCCGTGGGCAGAGGGCACCTGGGACAGGCTGCCATTGCCACACCTCTCAGGCTACTCTACATCCATGTGCTAGGCGTAAAAGCACCCCAAAAAATGTTGTAGGTCAGGGCTGCATCATTGACTTAACCAGCTTACACACAAACTATAGACAAACAACCCGTTCCAAACTGGAATCCACTCGGTTCACGAGGAATTCCACTGGTCGATACAGTATCTCAACAACCTGTTGCTTTGACAAAATCCTCCTCAAATCAAAATCTCGAAATGAAACAGGGATTGTCCTTGCCATGGCCAAGATTCAGTCCCAGCCACCTGTAATGTCATATGGCATCTGCTTCTCCAGTGCAAGAGGAATTCTGGGAGGGGCTGGAGCCGTTGTGAGCAACACACCTGATTGCGAAGGGCCTGCTGGGATGGTCGATCCCGGTGGACGTGGCTGTCTCTTGTAACTGCAGATGTCCCAGAATCTACGTGAACAGATCCCACAGGAGTAGGCTGGAAAACAAGGTACTGGTTAGGATGAAGACTCTCACATGCACAGACCCACCGTGTCAGGCTGTGAGGAAGCAGGAAAACATCAGAGCACTGCCCAAAGGTAACAGCCAAGCAGAATTACAGTCAGGGCTATAAAATCCCTGTGATTTGATGGCCATGTGATTTAGTGGCGGATACCAGCACCAATGTCTTGTATAAAAATTAATTAAGAAGATACTGTTAGGTGTCGGTCTCAGTGTCAGATCACACCTAATGTGTCTCACACGGGGTTATTACAACTGAAAATATACAGACTTGTTTTCCTCATCCCCCCGTCTCGCCACTTGTAAAAATCACGCTTGCACAGAAACAGGACGTGTTAAAATTAAAGCTTCATCTGCTCTCTCCTCACCGAAGTCCTAATCCCTGCTCCCAACACTGAGATCTCCATAGCAACCACCGCGGTTGGCAGCAGTAGCACGCTTGTCTTACAAGGTGCTCTTTATCAACTGCCTTTGTAATTAAAGAAAAACGAGGAGAAAATCTTGATTCACAAAGGGAACGATTTCTCAGGAACTGTTCTGGGCACAGTAAACACTGGGAATGCTAAATATAATTGGGACAGTAAAGCACTGGCTGCAGTACCTAGTTCAGCACTGATGACAATGAATTTACAGGTGTCATTGCTGATGTTTGGGGTGGGTCATGAACAGAAGTATCCAAACCAAAGAGCTTTAGGCTCTTCTACCACATTTCCCCATGATACAGCTTCTGGCCAAGGTCTTCTTCAGTACAACTGGCTTTTGACAAAGAAAGCAATGCAACAAGATCAAGGTTACAGTCCATGTGGAGTTATGGAACTGCTAAATGGAGCTTGGTTACTCCAACATTTCCTTGTCATGCGCCATACAGAGCTGGTTCAGCCTGTGGAGTGTCTGCCAAGATATTTTGAGCTCAGGAGGGTAGGGTTAGGTTAAATATTTGGGAGAAATTCTTCCCTGTGAGGGTGGTGAGGCCCTGGTACAGGTTGGCCAGAGAAGCTGTGGCTGCCCTATCCCTGGAAGCGTTGAAGGCAACCTGGTCTAGTGGAAGGTGTCCTTGCAAATGGCAGGGGGTGAGAACAAGATGATCTTTAATGTTCCTTCCAACCCAAACCATTCTGGGATTCTACTATTCACTGAACATCCATCAGAGCCATGCCTGGATCTCCTGTATGTTCTTGATGAGAACTTGACCATTACAGGAGTCTTCTATGATTCTCCTGCTTTAAGATGGATTTTACATATTTGTCTCCAATCCTGTGTTAGACTAGAGGAAATTCAGTCTGGTCATGTTCACTGTCACAAGCGGAGAACTGGGGCTTTAATATCCTACCAGCGTAAGCCCAGAGAGGTGGGAAGGGGCCTTTGTCCCTCAGGGAAACTTTGAGGAACTGGAAGAACCCCTAAACACAACGTCAGGACACTTCACTGCGTTGAGAAGTAAAAGACTTGACCCTAAACTCACTGGCATTAATTGGGATTATCAGGGACAAAGAGGCAGAGGTGTGGAAGCAGCCCCTGGAAGGCAAGGCGGGGGATTTCAGAGGGACAACTCACAATTGGCCTGCCGACCCAGTCATAGGCATAGTCAAAGGTGTAGCCTTTCTTCTCAAACAGCTCCGTGAAGATGGTTCGTAGGTAATCGTAGTCTGGCCTCTCAAAGAAGTCTAATCGCCGAACGTAGCGGAGGTACGTGGCCATCTCCTCTGTGGGAAAAGGGAAAGGCAGCAGCTTTGATCCTGAATCTTCTGAATGAGTTGTTAAAAAACAAGGTCAATTCATGCTGTGCATGAATTGTCTGGGCTGCCAGCGCTACCTCTGGCTTTTCCTCTACAAGGAGTGTTTTTTAGCAACAGCCCACAACGGAAAACAATTCAAACACTTCTCAAGCAAAGACGGAAGTCCCACCTCTGCTCTACCTCACATCTGACTTTAACATCTAGTTTTATTCTATACCTTTGTATAAAATAAACACAACGAGAAATAAACTCACTGAACCTGCCAACAGGCTGCTCATACGCATTTAAAATGTTGTTGCCCAGAGAATCTGGGGCTGTCCCATCCCTGGAAGTGTTCAAGGACAGGCTGGATGGGGCTTGGAGCAACCTGGGATAGTGGAATATGTCCCTGCCCATGGCAGGGGGTGGAGTGAGATGAGCTTTAAGGTCCCTTAGAATACAAACCATTCTGGGATTCCGGGATTCTGTGAGTCTATAAAATAGCCACAGACATCTCACCTGGGGAAGGAAAGCAGGAGATGCTGGTGGGCTCCCCATGGCACCCACGATCTCCAGCAGCAACCATGGTGTGGTTGCCCAGAGCATTGTGCTGCCTGACGTCATGACATCATCCATCAGAGCCCTGAATATTCCAAACCAGACTTTGAGGGGGAGGCTCCAAGGTTGGCTTACCTGAATAGAGTTAATTTACACACCAGGGTTTGGTGTTAAGCTCATTAACTGCTTTCTTGCATCTGGGTTGCCCTTTGCATTCACAGAGAGCTGAGCCCTGGGAACCCATGTCCTGCCCCTTCCCAGCTCTCCCAACCAGTTTTAGGTGAGGGAGGAATAGAAATCAGTTCTCCCATCAGCCTAGACCTGCAGATGTGACCCAGGTCTGAGCAAGATTGTTGGGAAAAAAGATGAGAACATCCAACCTGAAGCTGTTGTGCTTGGAACTAAGTGGATTTTGGAATGACACATCTGGGGAATTAGAATGGCTCAAGTGAACAATGATACCTTTCCAGGACTTCTGGTCCTCATGCTGGGAAAGAGCCATGTGACACAACGGCTCCCACAGGAATGGGATTAGTCATGGGTGCTCTCCTTCATGTCAGGACTTTAGAAAACACCCAAAAAAACCCCCCATGCCCATGCTGTGAAGGCCACAGGGTACCTGGGGAGGGCTTTAACTTTGTACCCTAACTGGAGAAAAGGTGCTGGGCTTGGCTAGAAGCACATCTTTAGTTAACAACCCCCTTAAAACTCCTGTCAGAAGGTGGAATTCAAGGACAGACACACCATTCCATCTTCCAAGCTGGCCACCTACACTTACAAAACCTGTAAAACCTTGCATTTGAAAAAGAATTAATTCAGTACATCCAACACAGTCATTTGGGAATGGGAAAATAATGAGAATCTCCTTTGGAAGGAAGCCAAGAAACCAAGGAGGCACACGAGGCCCTTGAGCACTGTCCAGGCTCCTTGATGGGAAGAGTTAAGCTCATTTTAAGCCCTCAGGCCCAGCTAATTTATAGCAGCAGCTCCAGTTGTTTTCCAGCTTGAGGAGCAACATGATGCACGCACATCATCCAAATACTTTCTGCCAGAGGAGCTCAGGACCATCCTATTTAACAAGGTCTGTCCCCTTCCACCTGCACTCACACAGTCCCATGAGGGTTTTACCTGGAAAGTTCTCACAGAGAACTTCAACCGGAGTGTTTCTCTTTGTGTCCCCAATCTTCTGATACCTCTCTTTTAAGGTGTCAGCCTGCAGCCACAAAGACAAAACAGTTGTGGAGAAAGAGTTCAACCATGTGAGAAAGGACATGCTGTATGGGAAGAAAAACAAGGTTTTTAATGCCCATTCTGGGTGGCACCAGGAGATGTTACTCATAACTGAACTGCCTCCTGACTACACTGACAGGAACATTTTACAGGCTATGGGCAGAGAAGATCCAAGGCCATGTTAGAAACATCCCCAGTAAGGAAAGACAGGATCCTTGTTAGTGTCTTACAAGGCTCCCTTCTCACAGTTCAGTCCTGAGGGCTGTGCTGGGAAGGTTTCATGAGAGAAGCAAACAAAGCTGCAGGAGCACATCAGGACCTCCCCCAGGCTCAGGACCATCAGCAGCTGAGCTGCCTCCACACACATCTGCAAAATATATCCACTGCAAGGGCAATTTGGGTCTTTCTGGGTGTAACAGAAAGACACCACACGGATAATGACTTACATCAGTCACACTTCTCCCACATCCCACGCTGCTCCCACACTGCTTCTCCTTTCATCCCCAAACTGCCTATCACTGAGACAGCACTGACCAAACATCTGGTCATCAAGGAAATGAAACAGTTTGCAGTTAGATTTCCCCCTAAATCCCCTCCGAGCACAGAACTCTGTTCCAGTTGCACCCTAAAAATGGGGTTTATTGCCTTCATTTCAAAAAAATATGCCAATTAGACCTGGCAGCAGCTTAATTAGCATAACAGATGTTCTCTCAAGACATGGCACTGACAGTACAGATCAAAAGTGTGAGCTAAGGAAACCTACAAGAGCAAAGCTGTCACACTGTAGGTCAAGCTGGAGAGCCCGAGTTTGCCCTGGACCTCAAAAAGGAGTCAACTAATTCTTATCAAGTTCAGCACTGAGCTGAGGAACTTCTGTAGAACACTGCCAAAACCTGGAACTATTTTAGAATAATTTACAGGATTAATTTAAAGCAGATGGGTTCAACTAAGCCAGAAATACGTACTAGAATAACACACAGAGGCGTGAATGTAAAGTCGGAGACATTCTGATTTCTTTCACGACCCTTTCACGCTTGAAAAAGCCTTTCTTTGCTTTTTCTGCCATGTGTCTGGTAAGGCTGAGCTTAGACTAACTCTGGATAGGTGGTGACAGAAGAGCTGCTTCCACTGACCATTACAGTGTCCTGCTGAGCAGCTCCTGAGCCCAAAACCTCACCTCCTTTTTCCAGCAGGAGTTCTTGTCTTCACTAATAAACCTTCTCCTGCCCTGATCAGATTTGGTCCCTTCACTCCCTGCAATTCCAAAGCTGAATACAGCAGCTTAATCATCAGGGAGGTGATGGAGAAGTGAAGATGCAGCTTTCAAGAGCTTCGGAGCCAGGAAATGACTCGCTCCTGGTTAACTCAGCTGATGGATGTTGGCGGCACTCGGTAACTCAATTGCCTGCAGGCCTCCTCATTGTACACGGCATCCCATAAACTCCTCAGCACTGAGTGTCCAGCGTCTCTGGAGGGAAGCCAGGCTCAATCCTTCTGCCAGAAAACCAGTTTTTCAAGCTGAAGTCCATCTGTTCATCTAAACTCATCAAACTGCTCCCATTATAAACACAGATCCCAGATGCAGCTGGGGGATTGTGTGCCCTAACTGGAATTTCATAAACAACCACTGTGTCCCCGTTGCGCTCCAGCTCGGGGCAGCTTCCAGCCACAGCTCTCATCGCTGTCCCTGAACCTCTGCTCAGTCCTCTCTCCAAAACTGTACCAGTTTGGCAACCTGAAGTGCCAGGTGACATATTTCTACCTTAAAATCTTCCCTGTAGCTAAAGCCAATGCCTTGTCCTTAGACTTCAAGGACGTACAGGAGAGGACAGCGTTTCTGGCTGGCTTTTGCCGATGTTTCCCCAGTGGATTATCCTTTGGGCAGAGACCAGCAGAAGTTTTCAAGGGCAAAACCTAAATCTCCAACCTACCTTCAATCCCTGCCAGGGCAGGCTGCCTCGGAGGAAATACATGAACATATGGCCCAGGGCTTCCAAGTCGTCTCGACGACTTTGCTCTAAAAGAGAAGAGATGACAAATTATTGCTGCAGAGGCAGAAATGTCCTCAGCAGCCACACCTGTATCTGAGATAAAGGTATCACAGGGACGCTCCCTCGCTGTCTGCAGCTCAGATCTCGTGCAAAACCATCTAGAAGCTGAAAAAAACAGAAAATATGCAAAATCAGCTGGAAGGCACGAGATAACACAGGAGCTGTACGACAAACAGCCCAGCCTGTCTGGGATAAGTCTTAATTGCAGAGGAATAAAGCAGCTCCCCAATCCTTCTCCAGTCTGCCAGTGTTGAAGGTGCACCTGCCATGTGGGGCTGGATCATTTCCTCTGCACTCCATGGGAACAGGGGACACTCACAACCAGCTGCAGGGAACTACCCTTGCACAGTGCCAACCCTTTTGCAATCACTTCTGCATCTCATCGCATCAGAGAAGGTCTAAAATAGCTCCTTCCAGAGCTGTGAAACACTTGCTGCTGTTGCCATGCAGATGTTCTGTTTATAAGTGAAGGGGGGAGAAAGGGGCCTTGAGCCAAAAGAAAAAGCATCCTTAAAATAAGCTGCCAAAATGTATCCAAAAACCCAAGGGAGGATAGAAGAACAACAAATGTGGAGTCAACAGCACAGGACTGGGGCTGGGCTGGGTCCTTGGGTTTGCTGAGCTCACACTCATTTGGTGCAACCTTCTCGCCTCCAAATCTCTACCTGCACCAAATAATGTGCTCCAGAGCCACATCCCGGAGCACATCCAGCCCACAGGACATGACAGACGTGAGCTGGGCCTGCTGCTGCATCATCTGTGCAAGGGGAAGGCAGTGCTTTGCACAGCGTGACTTCTTCCCAGGCAGCAGCAACTTAACCCTCAGCAGATGCTGGGAGTGAGAACACTGATGAAAAAGGAGCTGAGATGACAGTTCCTGCAGGTTATCCTAATAAAAAGGAGAAAAAAAGAGGATGTCGTGGGTAGTTCAGTGCAGTGATGAAGATGAACTTCTCAGGAAGATGGTTGAGTGCACTTGTCTCTCAGAAAAACTGCAATCAGACACCTTAGCTTTAAACGTGAAGGGACTGATTCTGCCTGGGCTGGTCTCACCAGTGAAGCATCAGCCCCTCAAAACCCCTCTGGGCAGAGACAGCCCTCCCTGGCTGGCAGCCAGCCCTGCCCTCCTCAAATACAACCCCAGAACTGACTCTGACCCTTTCCCAGCACAAGCCACAGTGGGAGCTGAAAACCTGCAGGGAAATGGGTCCTAAGGAAGGCACGTGGTGCACTTCAAACACAAACACATCCTCCTTCCACATCACCTGCACCAACACCTTCCGATCCTGCTCCTGCTGTGCTTTCCCATTCCTCCATCCTTTCCTGACTCTTCACTTTCCAGCATTAGAAGTTGGACTCATCTCTCCTTTCTCCCCGAAGAGAGCGAGCTCTCCAAGCGAGGTGGAAACCAGAATGCTGGGAGGCCACTCAAAGAATATTCCATTATCTTCCTTTTTTGGGGGGGGGATTTAAGTGAATATAAACATTTCATAAGATGTTTTTTTTGCCTTTCAGCCACAGAAAGGCAATCTTATGGTATGAGAGAAAGCACTGAGGAGAGGAGATAAAAGCCAGGTTTAAAATTAGTTAAATTATTCATTTTCTCTAACTAATTACTAGGTCAGGGAATATCCAGCTCTAACACCTGGAACCGGAAGGTACTGGGACAGTGCTGTGCTATAAAAACCGATTTGTCCATCATCTAGTGTGGCAATCACTGCCTACCTGCTTGTCTTTTATCAGTGCAGGGCTGCTCCCAGTTATTTAGTTCTCAATAAAAACTATAATTATGAGGTTTCCAACATTTCAGCTGCCTCAATTCCTCAAGAAAGGGGGGAAAAAAAGCCTCACAACTGTAAACAGCATGGCAGCATCAGGATGTTCACAAATAGCTCAAAGGGCATGAGAGAGTGTAAGCCAAGATGCCACCGGAGCCCTACTGGGCTCACGTGGCAAGTTGGAGTGTATCCAGAAGAGGGAATGGAGCTGGGGAAGGGGCTGGAGCACCAAGAGCTGCTGAGGGAGCTGAGGGGCTCAGCCTGGAGAAAGGGAGGCTCAGGGGGGATCTTCTTGCTCTCTGCAACTCCCTGAAAGGAGGGTGGAGCCGGCGGGGGGAGTCAGGCTCTGCTCCCAGGGAACAAGAGACAGGACAAGAGGAAACGGCCTTAAGCTGTGCCAGGGGAGGTTTAGGTTGGATATTAGGGAAAATTTCTTCACTAAGAGGGTTGTCAAGTATTGAACAGGCTGCCCAGGGCAGTGGTGGAGTCCCCATCCCTGAAAATGTGCAAAAGCCTTGTGGATGTGGCAGCTGGGGACAGCGGTAGTGGTGAACACGGCAGTGCTGAGGGAGTGGTTGGATACAACGACCTTAGAGAGCTTTTCCAGCCCAAGTGATTGTGTGACTCTTGGAGCTCTCCCCGAGCAGACAGACCTTTGCCAAGGTGGGTGTTGATGGACATGTATCTCGCCGTTCCAGTTAAGCTCTTGTGCTCCCTGTAGGGTATGTGTTTTTTGGTTTCCGGGTCAATGTACTCCTTCGCCAATCCAAAGTCTATGATGTGGATGACGTGCTCCTTCTTATTGCCTTGCCGGCCAATGAGGAAGTTTTCTGGCTTCACATCTCGGTAGATGAGGTTCTTGGAATGCACGTACTCCATCCGAGAGATCTGCAGAACGACAAGGAAACAGTTATTTGGGAGCAGACCAGCCACCGGGAGAGCTGGAAGAGGAATTTCTCATCCCCTCCTTTCCCTGGCTATTGTGCTGTGCTCCCTGACTTTATTCCCACGGAAATGGCAAAGGCTGTTTCTGAGGCGTTACTGCCGGGATGCAGCTCTTGGCAGGACGCCATGGGGAACTGCAGCAGCCTTTTTGTATTGATTTTAAACATACTAAACCAGTTACCAAGAGCTCTTCCCTTGCCCACCGCCTTCCCTTGTTGCTCTGTGTCTTACCACCTTCCTCCCTCGACCCATATGTTGTCTTAGACATGCCAGATTCTTCATGGAGGGGGATTTCTGGGCAGGCAGAAGCTTTACAATCCTCAAAGTTGACTAAAATAATAATTAATCTCACTGCTGTCAACTAGGAATGGCTGGAATATTTGTCAGCTTTTGATGAACATTGTTCTGGCAGCATGACTGAAAGCGAAGGTGAAAGGGCAGGAACCCCACTTCCAAGGTGATGGAGGTCTTCCAACAACACACCTTGTTCAGAAGTTCCCCATTAAAATTGCTTCTGAACCCGAATACATCGCAGGTGATGTCTGACCAGGTTGCCAAGCAGTTCTACTTTGAGTCCCTAACTTAAGAGATGATTCCAACTGGAAATAACTCTCAATTTATTTTAATTTATGAACTCTAATTGCCTTTTTAGGTTTGGAATGAGAACACATGAATCCCCATTTCGGGCTGTTCTGGTCGCAGCTGCCCCACTTGCCGTCGGACACGGTGGCTTTGGTAAGCAAGGTGCTTGTTTGGAGAGACCACTGGGATTGACCCACATCCACGAGGCCTTGCAATACTATGAAACCACCACAAAGCTCCCACAAATTCCCAGTTTTGCACTAACGAGCACCAGTCCCCAGAGGTCAGTGCCGCACCACCGCGATGGACGTCAGGATGGCGCCCTCAGGTTCGGAGAATGTCTAAGGCAAGAGGCTCCAGCTGGTCATCCTCTCTGAGTGGATCCTGGCAGGAAAGCTCTACAGGTTGGAGCTCTGGATCACCGAGCCAGCTCTCCCCAGGCCGAACAGCAGGGAACCAACACCCCATGAGCCCTTCCAACCACCCTGCAAGTACTGTTGGGCTTACAATCCTCACCTGCTCCTCCATTTCTCTCTGAATCCACACACTAATCCATAAGGCAAACCCAGATCATTCTTTCTCTTCACAGACCTTGGATCCGCACCTGGTTTAAAGCTCCATGTGTGTGTGATCCCTCCATCCAGCTCCCAGACCCTTATCAGGTACCTGATTTCTAAGGAAAACCTGCTGCATTTCCACCTCTTGGAAAGAACAGGCAGGAGGGGGCAGCACTCCTTGTAAAATAAGCAGCTCTACAAGGAGGGCAGCAGACAGGAAAAAATTGGCTGCAGGTGAATCAGGCTTAAAAACCAGCACTTGCTCAAAGGCTCTTCAAAGAAGGAACCGGCACGTGCTGCTGCTCCCCCCTCCTCCACGCAGTGATTGATTTCAATGTGCTGGGAAAATGGGTTTCACGGCTAACAGCCATTATTTCCAATCAATTAGAGGCTGATGCAGAGCAGAGCAGATGCTCTTCAGCCATTCTTCACGCTTTGAATCATCTACAGGACACAGCAGCAGGTTGGGAAACAAAAAGATATGTCGGGAGGCAATTCAAATGAAGATGCAACCCTTGAAAGTGGAACAAAGCACTTCCTCGCCTCTCCACATGTAACAAGCTCTCAAGCAGAGCCTGACAGGCTCATTTGATTTGTTCCTGCTACCAGAGCAGCTCAGTTGTTGAAATCCCAACAGCAATTAGACAACCTGAAAAGAGCCTCTTTTTTTGTTCTTTAAAAACTCACAGCAAGTTGCATCAGGCAGGACAACAGCCTGGACAGCTGAGGTGTTAGATGAACCAGCAGCAGCACTCAGAGGTACTTATTTACCTGCCTTTTTTCCTTCCACCTGCTTTTTCGGCTTTCACCACACACACACACACAGATATTGTGGGGTCTTTGATATTCCTTCTTCTTTACTTCCACTTGCCTGGATGCTTCATGCTGGAGAGCTGTGCTCAGCCACGACGGGTGGAAGACACTCTCCAAGTCAGAAAGATGTTTCTTGGAGCAGCTTCCATGCTTTATTCCCCCTGACAAGACGCTCACCCTGCTTGTGGCTGCTGTGATGCGGAGTATCTGGGCCACATCATCCTCCCAGGCTCACTGCCTGAGAAGACACGAGCAGTGGTGGTACGGCACGACCTCGGCACGACTCACACCCATTGCAGGGATGAAGGAGAGGAGGAGAGTTCCCACTCCAGAAATGTGCTGGATGCAGACATGAAGGGCCCAACTCCTCTGGGTTTGAACAACAGGCTCTAACTCTTCTACAGACAGAGAAACTACTTGAGGAGTTGGGACTAACCTGGAATTGCTTTTACACTAGGAAAATAGCAAGCACAGGAGCACTGAGGGTGGATGGAAGACTGTTCGTGAATTAAAGAGGGACTTTCATGCCCAGGGCTGGCCCAGTCCATCCTTGGGCCACAAATCTCCATTTCAGATATTGGAGAAACCCTTAGGAGGGGAGAGAATCCCTTGGCACACAGCAGGACCCCTGCGCTGCGGCGGAGAAATGAGAGGATATTGTGACATTTACCAGATGCCAAACAAACTCATGCTTTCACTTGCCTTCCTCCTGCCAAGGAAGGAAGTGTAACAAATCCTCTTCTCCCAAAAAGGTAACTCTTAAGAAGCTGATCTTGATGGCAATCCCATCTCTAGATCCTCCTGATAAATTCAAGCCCTTCTTCCACTCACCACCTGCTTGAATATAGATCAGATCAGCAGAGATATAAAATTTACCTTGTTTAAAGGCAAGTTTGACAGTCACTGATGAGAAACCTTTTTGCCACGACTTGGTCCTGACCACATCCAGAATGTTTGCCCAGTGCCTGGCACAACGGACCTGCTCAGCTGTCAGGGAGCATCGCATAGGCTGGACTTGGCCAAGAGTGAAAAACTGAAGTCTGAATAAAAACCCATTGTCCCCTGATTTATGGGCTGCAGGGACTGACGTAGTGACCATGGTTTTAAATGCCAAGCTTGGCTTCATTCAGGAGCATCACTCCCTGGATCTATTTGGCTGCACGTGGAGGATGGAGGATGCAGCTCCAGTCTGAGCGGTTTCCAGACAGGCTCTCCTTCTTGAAGAGTGATTATCATCCAGTCTCTATCTACCTCGGCCAGGAGAGCCTTCTTGGTATGAAACCATATTTTAATTCTTCTGTAATCACACTCCTTAAAACAACGACGCTGTCCTTGTTTTTCCTAGAGAAACTCCTTCTCTATCTTTTAATGTCTTCAGATTGAAGGATCCATCCCAGTCCTGAGATGCTGCAACCTGTCAAGCTCAGTAAGACCAGCCAAACACAAATGTGTATTAAAAAATACCTTTCCAAGATGTCTCTCATTAAAAATCAACCACTGGACACAAAGGGAAAGGACTGGATGCTCCTATAGACATGGGAATCATCACATGCAAGTGAGGGGAGAAAGTTGAGGGGAACAAGGAGTTATCCTTTATTCTCATGCCCACGGTTGGAATTCCAGAAGCTTAAGCAGGTTTGGCTGGTCAGAACCAAACCAAAATGTAATTCCTGGCTGTGAACCTGTGGAGTTTGACAGTCCAACTTCCCTCCTCTGATATGTCTCTCAAACTGGAGGGTGACACAGTGACTGCAATCATTTAGTGTCAGGAAAAGACAAATCCAAGACAATTTCCATCAAAGCCTTGTGGCTGTAGGGAAGAGTTTTCATTCCAGTCATGTCAGTGCGTGCCAGCTCCTTCGGGAAACATGTCTCCCAGGCCCAGGTAAGCCCTTCTCCAGGAAACCGCCCAGGGAAGGTGGTGGGGCACACCTGAGGATGATAAATCTATTTCCTTCAATGTGCACACTCCAAGCTGGCCGCTCATGTAACATCCCTGAGAAGACCGAAATGGTCCTAAATGGTCCTAAAACCCTGTAGCAAAAGGAGTAGTGCTGCCCCGTCCTTTGGGAGAACATCCACTCCTCCATTTCCAACTGCTTTTGGGGTCCTCCCACACCACCCTCAACATCTGTTTTCCCACGGGTACCAGTGTCTTGCTGAGCTCCAGGCTTGCTGAGGGCACAAGGTCAGCAGATGATGCCAAGGAAGAACGTCCAAGCACAGAGCTGAGCTGCAGCCCTGGAGCTCGACAAAAGGCAGCTGACACTGCTGTGACAGTCTTCATTTCCCCAGCAGTCACAAGGGAACGGATTTACACCTTTCATTTGCTTCTTTACAACCAAAAGGTCACATGAGCTATAGCCTTGGCTTTGCCAGCTGTTGCCACTCGATTTAATCAAAACCAATGCCATGAACTGGCTTTCCACTGACGAAGGAACACTAAAAGCCAATAGAATTTGACTGTTCCACCCTGGGAGACCCAACTTCATGAACACAATACCAGGCAGGTGCTGTTTAAACTTCTGCTGCTGTGACCTCGAATTTCCATTTAAGATTCTGCTCTGGTACACTTTAGTTTACCTGGAAAGGATTGTGTTCCTCATCCCTTACCATCTTCTTTTCCCTGCAACACTTCTATCCACAGAGCTGTTAATGTGGATATACAGTCCCTACTCTGCTGTGGGGTATCTGGGTGATCCCAAGCTACAAGTATCCAAGATCTGCATATCTGCAGATAACCAGATACTTGGGAATCTGCAGACCACAGGCTGAAAACCAAAAAGCTAAACTCAAATGATCACAGCCCTACTGACTCCAGGAAGTTCCTTGACCCTTAGGACATTCAGTTTTCACATTGTTCACATTTAACACAGACCCCTTCCAGCTTGGCTTCCTCTCCTTTTCAGGTAAATTAAGGGTTCTGTGATGTTGCCCATAGATCTATTATATTCCAACTGTTAGTAATTTAAACCCACTGGCAAATTTTGACCAAATTTGACCAAGACAGGGCCCCCCAATGCTGGTATTTTGACTAAGGAGAGCTCAGCTCCCATTGCTCTGCGAGGTTTCCAGTCTGTGAGCGGCCTGGTAGCACCAAACCAGTAGAACTGGTAGGACTGTGGGAGGGTGCTGTTCTCCCTGTGTCCCAGGGAGTGGGTAAGAAATGAGATGTTCCTGGGGTGTCCAAACAGAGGGAGGGAGCTGGGGTAGGTACCGGGGTAGGGCTGTGTAGGGGACATGGGACGCAAGGCTGTAGGAATCCAGCATCACTGGTTCTGCTGCGCAAGGAGTGAGTTTCTCATAAGCATAACTTGACCTTCCCTTCATAGGCAAAAGTTCTTCTCACACCTGAGTTGTTTTCTTTCATAAGAAACCTGGAGAGAGACTTTTTATCAAAGCTTGTAGGGACAGGACAAGGGGCAACATTTTTAAACAGACAGAGGGTAGGTTTAGGTTGGATGTAAGGCTGAAATTCTTCCTGTGAGGGTGGTGAGGCCCTGGTACAGGTTGCCCAGTGCAGCTGTGGCTGTCCCATCCCTGGAAGTGCTCAAGGCCAGGTTGGACGGGTCTCGGAGCAACCTGGGATAGTGGAAGATGTCCCTGCCCATGGCATGGGGTTGGATTAGATCTTTGAAGGTTCCTTATAACCCAAACCATCCTGTGGTTCTATAACAGAAGAAGATTCTCTCTCTAAGCAATAGACAGCCCTGAACCTCGCATTGCACCGACCTATCCTCAGCTCCCCAGGACTGGCAGACCCGAGTGGCCCTGTAGAGGCCCCGCAGTCACTCACCAGCTGGATGGCGATCATCAACACCGTCTTCAGGGTGAATGTCCTGTCACAGAGGTCAAACAAATCTTCCAAGCTGGGACCAAGCAGCTCCAGTACCATGGCATTGTACTTCCCACATGGCCCAAAGTAATACACCTGGGGAAGCCCTTCAGCTGCAAGGGGTGAACAGAGTTCAAATCAATCAGCAGGACAAGGTTAATTCCCTTCCTCTGGCACGTATGTCTTTCTCTGGGCAGAGCTTTACTGTTACCTTTTGAGTGATTCTGTTTGATGTTGCCCAGTAAGGAAATAAGTTCCAGCACACACTGTGAATGAACTGAAGGCCAAACCAGTGCAGGCTCTGCTCAGCTACACCCTTGGATAGGCAAATGGATTTCAGAGCAATAACACGACCACATGAAAGCTTTGAGCTTTGGCAGCTTAAAGACTTGGACTTAGGGAACAAGACACAGAGTTCCCTGTGCTGCACTAAACACCAGGCAGAGAACAAGCCCAGATGTCGTTGGCACTCGTCAGAGCAGTTAGGAAGATGATAGCCCTTGGAGAACATGAGGCAGGGCCAAAAAAGGGCTGCTTTGTCACTCAAGATAATACACAGTCCTTGTTTTTCAGCACAACCTTACACAACGTTTACTCCTATTATATGCAGAGAAAGGAGAAAATATACCTTTTCCTTTAAAATAGAGAAAAGCTTTAAATTTTGACCCATCACCATGTAAAAAACAGGTGATCATAGTCATTAAACATATGTGCACACACACAACTATTAACATCCAATTGGTAGGAGCCAGAGCCCACCTTCCCAACAACTCAGCTCAGCAAGAGCACACAGTGTTGATGCTCAGCTGGCAAGGGATTTTTGGGTGGATCAGCTTTCTAAAAGGCATTGGAAGGGAAAAAAACAGCCTTGGTGTTGGAACGCTCACAGAGCTGCACAGCACTCCCGAAATTACCTTTGAGTTCAAAGTAAATCAAAGCAGCCCATCCAGGAGGAATTCAGTGCAGGGCCAAGTGCTCATTTTGACAATCAGCACCTGCACAGTGCTCAGCATCCCAGCACCAGCATCAACTGTGTAACACTCTTTTAAAAATACACATATTTGCAGTCAACACCTCACAAGCAGTTCCAAAACACAATGGAAGGGTTTTGTTTTGAAATGTGGGGGGTTGTCCTGTGTCAAAACAAGGTATTTGCTTGAATCCCCAAAGATATGGCATCCTGCTATTCAGTGTAAAGGCTGAGCCTGGGGAGCACCACTACAGAGATCCGTAAATTACAGAGCACGGGACCTGAACACAGCGTGATCATTAATTTTATGGCATGTTTTAAGTAGGTGCAGGCCCACACCTCTATTTACATACGAGATCAATATTAAAAATAGCAAAATACTTGACTAATTAAGTGCACGGTTTGGTATCGCAGTGTTCTCAGGCAGTGGAACAGAGAAACACTTAAGGCTGGAGCGTGTCAGCAACACAACAACTGCATGTCCTACTCCAGATTTAGGGAAGCCTTGTTAATCCACGGCACTCTTCAATCTGCCAGCAATGTCATAAATGTGGTGCTGAGATTACTAAAGCTTAAATGCTACAGAACTCGTGCTCCCACATATTGCTCCAAAAGAACAAAATGTGGCTTGACAAAGATTACCAGAGGATGGTTTTAAGCTTGTTAACTCCGGGAATCATGTTAGGTATCTGTCATCGGGATGCATTAATGGGATATTACAGAGTATTGCAGGAATTCCCTGTCTAACCAGAGTTTTGTGTCCCATGTAAAACACTTACCCAACCTGGGTTTGGGAGGCTGCTGCTCCTAACAGAGCTCCGTGACTTAGAAAGCACCAAGAGCCATTAAATCCTCCAGGAAAACAGGATGCAGAAATAATTCAGAAAGCCAAACAATGATGGCATGTGATCCAGGCAGCTCCAAAATGCTTTCAAATATCCCCAAATCAACATAAATGGCAATGTCATGCCATCAGCTCAGTGCTGAAGACTGAAATAATTGTGATGGTTCTTGAAGTAACTCATGGTGAACCACTGGGTTTTCAGTGAAGTCTGGTGAATATTTACCTACATTATCACCTCTAACCCCAAGATCAGCATCTCTGCTTTTTTAGAGACAATAGAAGAATAATAGAAAAACAGACTATTCTATGCAACATTTAAAACTGAGACCATTATAAATTATAGATATACAGTGAGTACTTCTACCACAATTCCTACAAGCCTCAAAAAGTGGAAATCAGGAAAGAATTGGGATTAGGACTGTGCTAATTAAGGTATGTGGGAGAATAAAATTGCAGAAAGGCTCTGGAATGGTGAAGGATCCCATTCCCAGAACAGCGGAGAGGAGAACATTTACAGCCTCACTTGGTCAGGAGTGAGAATTGCAACTAAAATTCAACTCCTACTGGGCATAAGAACCAGGAAGATCCATTGCAGAAAGACACAAAATGTGGGGATTTCACATCGGGAAGGAAGCAACACAACTATTTAGTGCTCTCTGGGATCCCAATTCCTTCAGCTTTACCCCCTCAAAGCCTTGCAGCCAAGAGCTTGGAGAACTCTCCTTGTCTTTACCCTCTGGGAAGGCTCTGCTCTTGGTGGGACCTCCAACAAGGTGAGGCTGTACCAAAGAACACGAAAAAAAGCATCCTGAGACATTATTGGCTTCAGGCATATTTTTAGGGTTTGATTTCTCTCTGAGGGTTTTCAGCAGCAGTGCTGCCAACCCTGCAGTCAAGAACTTCCCTACTGCCTTTGCCAGAGTAAAACTGCTGTAATATAACCTGATTTCCAGAGCTGCATCGCTGTGTCCCAGACCCAAAGGAGCATCACTGATGAGCCCTGTGGAGCCTCCCAGCCCAAGCCAGTGCTCCTCAGCTCCACACAAGTTACTGAAATGCAGATAGGAGGGACACAGGGTAACATGTGTGTTGAGCCCTGAGCTCACTAAAACTCATCTCAACTCACTGTGAACGGGCAAAGCTCGAAAGAGAAGTTGTGAGCTTGATGTGAGCTATTAAAGGGTGTCTGTTGGCAGATGAGACTGGATGGAACTTGGGATACAGACAGCTCCGGACCCATTTCGAACAATAAAAAGGGTCAGCCTATGAAAATCTGCATCAAATCTGATTTAACCACAGCCCATCTGCATAATTCATGACATAGCTTGGCTCTATTTCAGCGACAAGCACCGTGTCCCAGTGCCACTGAGTCCACTGCCACGGTGAACCACAGACACTCCATAAATATCACCAGCAGACCCGTAAATACTTGAGAAGGATGGTGCCAACAAGAGAGATTGATGGAGGAAAAAGGACTTTTTTTATCTGGACAGTTGGCCTTCAGGTTTTTAATGGTGTTGGGAGAGGACTGGAAAGGTCACACAAAGCCACGGTGCCGTGTTGCAGGTGAGCAGCTCTGGAGTCGAAGACTGCAGGATGAAAAGCCACTGGCAGAGCAGAGTCTCATCTTAAGGACTCAAAGGTAAACTCAACACTTGAAGTACAAACCATGATCAGTTTAATGCAATTAATGCACGAAATCACATTGAAACTGGGAATTGCTCCACGGCATTAAACAGGAACAACAAATTAAGGGAAGAAAATCCAGGCATGACACATGCAGGTTCTCCTCTGGAGGAACAGCATTTTATAACAGTGGAGGCTGCTGCAAGCAGAAATCATCTCAATTTGCTTAACGGCTGTGGTCTTGCTGCTGAGTGATTTGGCTCGGCTGCATGGAAAAGGCCCCGCTCCACCCTCGCTCTCACGGGAAGTTTATCACCCCAATAAACACAGACTGATCGCTGCACTGGAATCCACAGACAAATTCTGCTACTTCAGCAGAGCGATGTCTTGGAAAAAATTCAAGCTGAGCACAGCGAAAACCCAGCAAAGCATTTCAGAGATTAAAGCCTTGAGGCTGGAACGACAGCGAGCACAGACAGCAAAGCCAAAAACTCAGACTCTCCTTCCCCCACACGCCTGAGCAGCCCCAAGAGACTGGCCTTGGCTTTCCCGGGATGCTAAACTCTCACTGCTCCTGGGCTGCCACCAAAAGGGACCATTCCATCACCTCTTCGTGCTCATGGGGCTGAGCAATAAGTTGGGTCAACCCCAAAAAACCTTGGCTTGGGCTTGAATGCAGGAATGGGAACAGTAACAAACAGTAGGACCACTGCTCTTCCAGAGCGCTTCGTCTGAGCAGGATTAACACCAGGAACAGCTCCTTTCAGCAAATTTCCATCACAGGATCGACCATCCTGGCTGATCCAAGTCGTGCTTATCTTGCTTTACAGCACAACTAACAGCCCTAAGAGCTCCTCAGACACCCAGCACACTCCAAGAAACCACGTTAGTCCAGGCACACAGACATTCTAAAGCCATTTCCAGGACCAGCTATGAAATGCCAACGGGCAGAGATGCCAGTCAAAGGTTATGCCCGAGGGAAATCAGACTGTGCAGCGTCTGCCCCACATGGAAGGCCCAGAAAGCGGGACCCAGCACACAGAAACTGTGTATGAGCATGAGAGGCTACAAATAAACCTCATCAACAGCCAGCAGCCCAAAAGACACCCAACTGCAAGAAGCTACACGTGGCACCTACATCAGTGGAGAGGCAGAAACTGCGTCCCCATAGAGCAAATAACCAGGAGACATCCACAGCTTGTGGAAAGTGATCAGTACAGTAGTATCTGAATTACCCATGTTTTTTGCTCCCATGGGGAATTGGTTTCCACTGCCCTTCCATGTGGTGTGCCCAAACAGAAAAGTCGATGTTTTCAATTTCAAGAATTACAGAAGAATTTCAGACCCTCTCTTCACTCAGGTTTCGACACTGAGCTCTATCGCAGAGCTAACCCAAAATTAGATACCCAAAACAGAGGGAGGGGGGATCAATCCAATATCCAACAAAGAGCTGATGCTCGACACAAAACCACAGTCTGTGTGAGCAGCAAGAACTCTTCTTCATCAAGAAGGATGCAGAGACACACCAGCAGCAGCAGTGCACAGAAAGTTCTGTGTGATTTTAAAGCAGTGCTGATGAATGGGCCACAGATTGTCTCAAAATTCTCATTCAGAGCAGAAAGTTTATTTTTACAAATCACAGAACACAAAATTACACGATGAACAGCATAAATAGCAACTGTGTGAGAGCTGAACATCTATAGCTAAAATTAAACATGTTCCAAACAAATTAAACAAATTGCTTTAGAGTAGTCAACCCATTTAAGCTGATTACACTAATGAGGATCTACCCTTCTCTTAATTTTCAAATCAGAATAAAATCCTGGCTGAAAGAGAAGCTTTGTGATCAACATCGACTGGGCCAAAATGTCAGCTTTTAACCTCTTCAAACGTGCCCTGTGAAAATCTACCTGAGCACATTGGTTAACGGGTTATGTCTGTGAGCTGGGAGTAAAAAAGCTCACTTTGACCTTCAGGTTTTGGAATAATCTGCTTCCAAAACAGAAAGAGAAAAGTTGAGATAGGTTCGTTACTGGGAATAGAGTTCATAGAATCATAGAATGCTTTGGGTTGGAAGGGGCCTTAAAGATCATCTTGTTCCAAGCCCCTGCCATGGGCAGGGGCACCTTCCACTAATTCAGGCTGTTCAGAGGCCCATCCAACCTGGCTTCGTTGTTGTCCTGAAGGTCTTTTGAATGTCTGATTGGATGCATTTCAGAGACATCTTTCCTCAAAATAATACTGCAAAAGCTTTGAGATACAGCCCTTCACCTTCAACCTGAACTGGAGGAGCTTGGGGAAGGACAGAGACTTTCAGTGATTGAGAGGATTTTCTCTTGTTTCTTGTCAGAAAACACTCAGCAGTTGATATGCGAAGGCAAATAAGAAGAAAATGCAATTTCTGACTCCAGCAGCAGCTCAGTGCGAGAGCACAGGGTCTGCCACAATCTCTCCAACCACTCCAAGGCTTCAAAAACCTGGAACCAGCATCAGATTAGGGAAACAACCTATAAATAGCAAACTGATCCCACAGACACACAGAGAAATATCCACCTGGAGCAGTGGGGTTGGAGCAGCGCCGTGACTCCGCGGTGCCGGAGGACGGGCGGCTCTGCAGCAGCTCCCTTCCCACCGCTCTGCTTCACGCAGATGGCCACCATGCTTGGAGTGTTTCCAGCCCGGCTTACGACTGTAAAACTCCTGAATAATTTCCTTGCTCTCCTGAGCTTTGATACTGTGGTTTGAGAGCCCAAGATTTACTTTCAGTTCTCTCTCTCCCACTCATCTGAGCAGGGGGAAGAGGAACCAGACCTGTCCAGAGCACCAGGCAGCATCCCACCATCTGCTGCCCCCGAGCATCCTCCTGCTCTGTTTGCTCCAGATGGTGCCAGACACCTGGCGCTCCACTGCCAGCTTTTCCCAACATCTCCTACCCTGACTGGACAATGAATCACCTCCCTCCTGGCAACTGCTGCAGGCTCCAGCACCGCTGCCCAGCAGGAATGGTTGTGGCAGGACCTTCCCCTGCAGTCCATCAGCAGGTGAGGAGGCGCAGAGCCACCTCCAAGAGGGAGGAGAGGCAGAGCAAGGCCTTCTTGGATGTGGAAGGGGCACACTTCAAACATTCTGAACCCGAGAGGTACTGGGAAGATGTACCAGGGTAATGTCACAGGTTCATCATAGAAGAGTTTGGGTTGGAAGAGACCTTAGAGACCATCTTGTTCCACCCTCCTTTCCACTAGACCTGGTTGCTCCAAGCCCTGTCCAACCTGGCCTTGAACGTTTCCAGGGATGGGGAAGCCACAAGAAGCTATTGGATCAACATCTCCCCTGATGACAGCAGAGAAAGCCAAGCTTTTGATGGGAAGAGGTCAATGAGCACAACAGAGAGTTGTGAGGAGACAGAGCTACAGTCATCTCCAATGAGGTCCACGTGGACCCTGGGACTCCAGCCTCACTCCAGCATATTTTGTGCATCTTCTCAGGATATGCAGCATGTATTTAAGCCCTGTTGTGTTTTGAGTAGCTTGTTAGTATTTGAACCAACCCAAAAAAAAAAGGTGTGGAAAAAGGAACAGAAGAAAAACAGACATGAGAAGGACAGAAGGAAGAACATATTTGTTCTTGCTGCTGGTAAAAATCCAGACTATTTGATTTTTACTTCAATTGCAGAAAAACAAATTTCAGGATGGCTGTGTTATTAGAATGGGGTGGCATTTCATCCTCCTTGGGTGGTACAAGCTGCTTTCCTGACATCATGGCTTGACTCTATTAAAGAACTCCTCGCATCCATATAGGAAGAAGCAATTGCAGAGGGGGTACCAAGAGACGTTCACATTTGTATTCATAAAGATAGAAAAAAAATGGTAGGAGAAACAGCCCTACTGAAAAGGCTGAATGCAGGAAAACTTTCAAAATCTGGGAAATTTACCCAGGAACATCCATTCGCAGGCAGGTTTTTAGCTGCAACAACTAAACTAGTCACGTAAAATTGTTTCAATTCTTGACAAATACAAAACAATAAAGCACAGCAAAATAAATTGCTTTTTTGGCAAGTTTCAGGAGACGGAATTCATTGTTCTAGGGATCAAGGAAAATGACTGCACTTGAATCTCCACGTTACTGTTGGATTTTATATCAATATACCCTTTGCAACAACCTCTTGCTCCAGTGATTATGGCAGCTGGCCCATAGAACAACATTTTAAAAGAAGGATAAAACCAGTACATAACTTTAGAAGAGTTATTTTAAACTACCCAAAACATTCTAGTTTAAATTCCAGCTTAATTATCTACCTTCCCCCCACACCTGCAATACAAAGGCAAGGGCAGAAGAACATCACTGCACAGGTTGCCCAGGGAGTGGTGGAGGCACTCAGCAACATTTCTGGAGGGACTGAAAAGCTGTGTGGACGTGGCACTTGGGGACAGGGTTGAGTGGTGACCTTGGCAGTGCTGGGGGAACAGTCAGACTCGAGGATCTCGGAGGGCTTTTCCAATCTCAGTGATTCTGTGGTTCTCCTTCCCTGCAGGTCCCTGGGCTGGGTGAGCTCTGCTGGGCATTCAAAGCCATACCATGTCAAAACAACCAAAACAACCAAACAAACAAACATACAAACAACAACCCCCCCCAAAAATCAAGGCAAATTGTTTCCCAGCTGGTTTTCCTTGGCTGTGTAATTCCTATATTGGGTCAGCTCTACCTTCTGAGAGAGTTAAGTGGCAGGTTTTGGCCACTTCATTTTAACCAGGTAACAGCAAAGCTGAGATGAAATTACAGAGTGATTTTCTTTCCTTTAAGAACAACTTCATAGAATCATGGAATATCCTGAGCTGGAAGGACCCACAAGGATTATCAAGTCCAACTCCTGGCTCTGCACAGGACAACCCAACAATCCCACTCTGTCCCTGCGAGTGTTGTCCAAACGCTCCTTGAGCTCTGGCAGCTTGGGGCCATGACCACTGCCCTGGGGAGCCTGTTCAGTGCCTGACCACCCTCCGCAGGAAGAACCTCTCTCTAATACCCAGCCTAAACCTCCCTTGACACAGCTTGGGAGCATCGAGTTCCCATTAACACTCAGCACCTTCCTACCAGCTTCCAATTCACATGACACGACTAAAGACAGAGGGGGCAGAGCTCACTCAACTTTGTTTAAATACCTTCACTTCCCAGAGGAAAAGACTACAAAAAGGACATCACATATGAGCTCTTTGCTGGGAGCCAGATATCGTAAAAGATCTGCAGGTATTATACCAACCTAACCCTCCTCTGATACAGCTCCAGCCATTCCCTCGGGTCCTGTCCTTGGTCACAGAGCACAGTGCTGCTCCTTGGGAGGAAGATGTGCACATTATGCACATGAAGTGATGCATGTAAATGACATTACAGATGTAAGTTTCAGAAAAATCAACACCACAAGTTCTTGGTTTTAAGAGAGTGCTCAGCTGCCCCCAAATTTAACTCCAGAAGCAGTGCCAAGGCAGAGGCTCCTTCTAGGCAGGTGAAAAACGCTAAGAAAGCAGGAATAATAAAAGGTTTGTGCTGAATTGCTCCTGTGCTGCTCAGAGAACCATCTTGATTTAATCACACCATGTCACAAGTGGCTCCTGCCCTTCCTCAGCTCATTCCCATTGGAGACTGTGGGTTGGAGGCAGAGCTTTGACCGCCTCCTCCTTCATCCCCATCCACACGCCAGAAATCCATAGCACGAGTTAAGTGATGCTTTAAGGTCCCTGGGCGACAGCCAGGATGTGACACAAGGGGGTGACACTACCGCAGTGACAATGCTGAGGGATCTGACAGCCTGGAGCACAGCTCAGCTCCAACCCACATCTCTGTGCAGGGACCAAAGTCATTCTAGCCAGGGTGGCACAGCGGCCTAAGGCAAAACTGGCACGTCCATGCAGGACTTGGCATTGATCCAACAGCATTTGGGTCTGGGATGACATCAGACGGGTCCAACTCAGCGGGATTAAAGCAGCAGTCACATCAGACATGGAATCTCTGGGTGCTCGGAGTAAGAGGACGCTCAGCCATGCTCAGGCAGCTGAAGGCCAGCTTCGCACCAGACCACGGTGGGACAATCTGAAGGCACTTTTGGCAGCACAGCCCTGTGTGCCATCTCCCAGGTGTGTTGGGATCTGCCTGCAGAGACATGGGCGCAGCTCGGCCCCACAACACTCATGCTGGTCCCACTGGGAGGGGGAACATTTGCTCCTGCAGCAGCACCAAACCAGTAAGTGATGGATGCTGAGAGCCAAACGCACGTGAACTCCCCACAACAAGCCAAGAGATGGACATTCATCAGTCCCATAACTGTTGTAGGTTTGGAGGGAAAAGGGGATTTTTCAGATGAGTAGGAAAGTGTTACCCACACGGTCCTTCCAGCCTGAGGGAAAACCTCCCACTCCCTCTTATCACAGGAGAACCTACTGCCAAAGAGAAGTTCAGAGGCACTAAATCAGATCCCACCTCCAGATATCATCTCTGTTTCACCTTAAGAGAGCCGAGCATGAGGGGGTAGGAATGGAATCCTTATGGAAAATCTGCCATTTTCAGACAGAAAAATTATTACAAAACTGTAGAACTCCCCCCGACCCGTCACAGACTCAGGGGAGAGGCTGTGGCTTATCTTTTACCAAGTAGAGGGTTTTTTTCAGTAGCAGGTAGGATTTGGCTCTGAAATGCAAACTCCAAATCCATGGGATAGCTGGTCTGGGAGGTGGGCAGCCCTCTGGACCAGGACTTCACTTGCATCAAACCTCCCTGGCACAGCTCAGTGTTTCACCTTGAAAACCTCTGGCATGTGTAGGATGCCTCTGCTGCTTTGAAAGGGATCCCACTAAATCAGGCACCCACCTTCCAAAAGGGAATCAGCTTTGTTTGGATCCAGGCAGGCTCAACACCTGCCACAGCCACCCTTCTGAAAATGGATCGGATTTTAGAGCTCCAGACCTCAATTTGCTCCTAAGTACAGCATCCTGATGGCTTGAAAAATGTTCAGAGAAGGGGTAGGAAAGGGGGACGAGCAGAACAGCAAGGCCAACGGTTCCTACATCCTTATTAATGATCCTGGCCCTAACTGCCAAACTAGGTTTTCCATTCAATGTAAATGTAAATTCCAAAGTTTATCTTCAAACATCATGGATCATGTGTCCTCCTCAGCCCTGGAACTGTTCAAGGCCAGGCTGGACGGAGCTTGGAGCAACCTGGTCTAGTGGAAGGTGTCCCTGCCCATGGCAGGGGAGTGGAACGAGATGAGCTTTAAGGCCCACCCCAATGCAAACCTGTGTGTGGTTCTCTAATCTTTACCTCCCCACTCCGATGACTAAGGCACTCCAATTCCCAAGCACACCCTGGGCTGCCAGCCAGCAGGAGATATTTCAGCTCAGGGTTTGCTAGAAAGCACCAGAAGCAGAACAGAGACCTTCATGGTTAATTGTCTGTCCCTCTCCTTGAGCCCAACAGGACCCTCAGAGCATCTGGCCAGTGGCACATCCCACCACCCACTCTCAGTGCACGTGGCTGACTACGAGGACAACCCATCGAGGCATCTGGGATGACTCGGATGAGTCCAACTGCTACTGGTTTACGGCCATGTCAGGCTTCAAGGAAAAGTGTCTGTAGGAAAGGCATTTTTCAGCTGCCAAGTGTCAGTGGGGTTTGATTTGTGCTCACTGCCACAAATACCGGAAGAGTAAGAGATGCCGGAGGACTTTTCGGAATATAAAAAGGAAACTGCCCTAATCCCATATTCAAATATTAATGGCCTTGCTTTAAAAGCATCTGGTAACTTCCAATTGATGAAATCTAAATTTAGCCCAAGGAAGTCAAAACTTCTGATGTGGAGATGCTGAAATGTGCACATTCAGGAAGCCCTTCTAACAAGGGAACTGACACATGAAAAAAAAAAGCCAAATATTTTTAGACAGCAAAAGATGATTCTCTGGAGATCAACAGCAAGCCAGCCCTGAAAGCAGCAGGCTCTAACCAGGCACCTTACAGTAATCCAGAACATTTCATCCTGCAATTCAAGAGCTCTGAAGTCCGAGATCCCTCAAGTTCGAGCTCCTTGGACTACTCTGACTTTACAATGAAGCTGCTGATCACCATTCCTTAAGGTGCAGCTCAGTGTGAGGGCCTCCACTTTTTGCCTAAAAAGGTCATTTTCAGGGGAATGAAACCCTATCTCTGTGCTGAGCATCGCCAACCTGTCAGCAAGGGCATGTTTCTGTGCTGGATTTGGGAATGGAGAAGAGTTTTTCCTTGCTGGTAGAAAATTAACCCAACACCTCCAAAACTTCGGGTCTATCACAGGGATCTGAGGTAGGGAATGATGGACACAAGACACGGTCCAAAGGAGCAAGCTGCTTTCCTTGCAAATAGATGTCAATTTTGTATGACCTTGCACAGATGAGTCACTTATTAGATGCTTATAGTCACTGAACACTTGGATTCTAAAATATTTCCAGTATTTCAAAGGAGGCTGCAGTGCTCCTCCGGAGTGCTGGAATGTGACAGGTATGAACAAACCATTCCACACAACAAAGCAGGACACAAAAGTACCTCAGGTGACAGCCATGTGTCACTCCACACCAGTCCAATCCCACTCTGGGGTGCAGAGGGGCAATCCCTGGAAGTGTTCAAGGCCAGGTTGGACGGGGCTTGGAGCAAACTGGTCTAGTGAAAGGTGTCCCTGCCCATGGCAGGGGATGGAACGAGATGGGCTTTAAAGTCCATTCCAACCCAAAGCAGTTTGTGATTTTACAATGATCCCCACCCAGCAGCTCCATCTTCCCTCAAACCATCACCCAGCTGAGGGGTGACCTGGCTCAGCTCCCAGCCATGGCGACGTTTCCATCAAAGTGGCAAGTATGAGTGGGATTTTTGAAGATTAAAGTGGCCACAGCCACGACTAATGTGTATGTTCACACTCCTTAATTAAAGAGGGGTGTAGACCTCTGGTACTAACCCTCCCTCACGCGGCCTTGGGTTCCTCCAGCTCCCTCAGGGAAGAGCGCTGGGCACAGCCAGCTCCCCGGGAAATCACCGGTGTTGGCAGAGTGCTCCGCCACGGCGACTTGTTTACATCCATCCTATAACAAGCCTTACCGAAATGATCCCTAATTGCCACGGGAGTGACAACATTGTGCAACCAGCACGGAAAGAATTTCTCCATAAAGGACACCGGTACCTACAAAGTGTTTGTGTGAGTAAAGCAAGAGCAATACAGAAGAACGTGCTCAGCGCAGGCGATCCCAACAAGCCAACTCCATAGGCAGCATGGAGCTGCAGACAGCTCAGCCACACTGGAGAATATATATGCAAATATTGACTAGACTATGCAAAGGCTCAGTTATTTATACCACCTTCATTTCCCTCGGTCCTACCTCCCAACAACTAAACAGACTGCTGAGCTCGGGAGAGTTGTGCAACAGAGAGAGGGCCCAAAGTAAACACACCGACTCCATCCTTCATTAGAGGTGAACTTGTTTACAGAGCAGGAGTTAAAACAAAACCACAGAATCCGTCAATATTCTATATGTACCGACATACCCCTCCCTGACTCAGAACATTCTGCTCCTACACTGTGACTCATCCACTGCGTGGGCTGGGGACAGCAGGCATCTCGGTTTCCCGGGATTCTCCAGAGTATCAGACTCCTCTCCTGCTTCCCACCATGCCACCGTGGAGGTTCATGACGTCCAGCATCCACTTGCCAATGTCATCTGCCCATCCTGGGGATGAGCACTGGCTCCAGAGCTGTGGCACAGAACCCAGTTGGGCTGAATGAATCACATGTGCCAAGGTGGGACTGCGAAGGGTGGGGGAAGGTGACTCATCTGCCAGCTGATATAAAAATAAACTACTACTGAATCAAAAATGCATGACTTGTGCACATGATGTGCACAGGCAGAAGCTGTCACTATGTGGAAACTCCATCATTGGTTCCATGCAGCCACAAGGAACCTGGGAACAAGCAGTGCTCCGTATTACCTTCCAAAGGTGATGCTTACAGGGAAGGCATCACATATGGTCTCAGCAACGAGAGGGAGAGATGCTAGAGGTGCTCCAATATGCATTAACAAAAAAAAACCCAAACGTAATTCCTGTACATCTACTGCTCACTGCTGGAATCACAGAATCCCAGAACGGTTTGGGATGGAAAGGACCATCTCATTCCACCCCCTACCAAGGGCAGGGACACCTTCCACTAGACTGGGGTGCTCCAAGCCCCATCCAACCTGACCCTCAATACTTCCAGGGATGAGCAACCACAGCTTCTCTGGCCAGTCTGGGCCAGGGCCTCACCATCTTCACAGGGAACAATTTTTTTCCAATCTCTCACCTAACCCTGCCCTCTGGCAGTGGGAAGCCATTGCCCCTTGGCCTGTCACTCCAGGCCCTTGTCCAATGTCCCTCTTCAGCTCTCCTGGAGCCCCTTTAGGCACTGGAAGGGGCTCTAATGTCTCCCTGGAGCCTTCTCTTCTCCAGCTAAACACCCACAGCTTTCCCAGCCTGGCTCCAGAGCAGAGGGGCTCCAGCCCTCAGAGTATCTCCCTGAACTCACTTCAGAAGCTTCTGAAGAGGAGATTCTTCTAATCTGGAATCAGCCTTGAAACAAACAAACCATTCTTGCTATCCATGAGCAAACAGAGCCCACAAGACAAGACCAATGGAATCACTAAGACCTTGGTGTGCCACCAGCAGGATCTGGCTGCTGCAGGGCTCCTGCAAGCCTTGGGAACTTCTTTATTCACCCCAAACCAAGCAGAAGGTTCCTGCTGGGTGAGCAGAGGGCACTCCAAGCAAAGCCAAAGTTTTGTCCTTTGATACCAACTGCCCAGGAAACAGGAGCATCCAGGGATCTAGGAGCTGGCTCTGTCTGATCACGGCGAAATAACACAGTTTACTCCACACACTTTGAGTACAAGGGACAAATACCAAGCTCAAGTGACTGATCCAAGACTGGAAACGTGCTGGAGATTTGAACTGCTTCCGGCAGTACCTGGAGATGTAAAAGCATCTGGTCAAGTTGGAAGGGAAGCTCCTCTTGTCCTCAAGGTCTGGAAGCAGTGGATTCAAGTAGCCATACAAAGCCTCAGAGCAAGGGGAAGCTCAGCAGACAAGGAAACAGCCTTTGGGAGGAGGGAACATCTGGAACAGCCAGTCCTCAAGAAAGGTCATAGAGCAAGAGCCTAATTTTGGGGAATGTCCATCAACCTTGGACTGTGCTCCTCATGTCCATGCACAGGTAGGTACTACCCAGGAAGGAAAAAAATCAGGGCTGTCTGTGCTATCACCAGCGAAGTGAGATCCTGGTCAGGATGTGAGTGCAGACCAGGATGAATCCCATCAGGATGCTCGTGCACGCTCAAGTGGGTTTTAGGACAAAGAGCAAACATGAAACAGTTCAGTATGACACCGCAGAGGACTGATGACAGGACCACAACCTGTTTGCAAAGAGATTGTTAAAACTATTCCAATAATCGTGGTGAGCAAATGGATCGTATCCCAGACTGCCTAAAACCTAAAGGAATTCACGTCCTTCCCTGGGACACCCTACGGACCAACCATCAGGTCTCTGACTCCGTGCCTGCGCTTTGCTCCGTTCTGTTCCGCTGCCCACACCAAGGTAAAGCACTGAGACACTATTTTAGGTTATTAAATATTTAATTCCACAGTGAGACAGATGAAGCCAGCAGATGGTCACTGTGCAGCAGGGCCTCACTCGACTTCTGAGGGGCAGAAAAGTTCAAGGAAGAATCACGGAAAAGAATAAGCAAACACTCCTCCTCTTACAGGTGCAGGAAAGGGAATTATAGGGGAGCTGTTAATTTCTCTTAATACAGGGAAGTACTGAAATATCAGAGTCAGCACCAATCATCCTCACAAGCACACCAGAGATGTCTTAGTCCTGGGTCAGGAGTAATCGACTATCTCCAGTAGCTACTTCTGAATTCAGTGGATATATCCACCAGTATTGAGCTGATTTGAGAAGCATCAAAAAGAGCCACATTCCTATAGTTTTGATCCCTTTATCAGACCTTTCCCTGCTCCGGTATAACTTGATCTAGTGTGAAACACCTTAAAATGTCTGAGACACATGAAATCCAGTCTGCTCCCTGGCTAATCCAAGCTGACTCGTGATGCTCATCCAAGTCACGTGGCAGGCGGAGAAGCTGGTGCTGCTGGGAAGGAACAGATGCAACTCTGGTGCCTTGTCATAAAGTCTTTGAACATCGATGCTGATGGAGCACGTGGTACAGGAGGTCACAGAGTTGCTGCTGAACTCAGGAAGAGGCAGATCCCACAGCTTCCTCTGTTCACTCGGAAACATCTCACACGGAAGCTCATCCAGGATTTCTCTTCTGAATCATTGGGCTATTTGCAACTGCGCCAAGGGAAATGTAAAACTAGACCGAACAGCTTAAAAAACGAAAAAAAAGAAGACTAATTTCACTAGTGTTGGTTAACGACAAGTGAAGCAGGTACCTGATACCCACATTCATCCTTCAGGCTTTGATCCACGGCCAAGTACGTCGCTTCCAAACCAAGTTTTCGTACCATTAGTATCCAAGAGCAATACACTACAAAAATGTTTATTCTGAGCATTCAACAAGAAGGAGATCACTGCTAAAACCCTTCTCATTAGGAAGAAAACCCCATTTTTCTCCAAATGCTGCAGGTGATGACAATTGTGACGTCTCAGAGACGCCGCTCACTGAGACCATCTGGTCGCACACGCAGTTGAAGGCAGCAGTTGTGTTGATGAGAGGACCAGGCTGCCACCGCGGCATCACAGCAGAGCTCTCACCAGTCTCACTTTCTCGGCGAGCGGTGGGAGGTTCACAGTGGGCCACGTCATTTGGCAGGATTAATTGGCTAATTTATTGAGCAGTGTGTCACATGGAACGCTCCTGTTGTTCTCCTCTGAGTCACGCGCACCATGGGTTTGGACACTTTCAGTCTTCGTTTGGGGAGCGCACGATAATTCCAAGTAACCAGACGGCCTTACTGGAAATTCAAGACTGTTTGAGCAATTTTGAAGCAAGGACCATTAAGAAGAGCCTGGCATTACCAACATCACTGGGAACAGGCCACTCCATTTCCCCAAAGTCAGCACATATTTAGCTCCAATCTGTTCATACAGACAGACCCTCTTTCCCTGATCCTCCACGTGCTGTGCAGACACTGAGTCAAGGATCCTGCTCCTGGCAGCCCGACTCCACCAAAATTTATTTTGGTGGGATTCCAGGTCTTATGGCGAGCCCAGAGCTGTGGTTCACATCCCCCACCCGAGCTCCTGGTCCATTTCCAGGTATTTTAGTAAAACTGTAGCGCAAGAGCTTCTAATGGCATCCAACAGCTTCTGAGAGCTGGGTGTGCAGCGCCCGTGGGACCGTACAGACATAGAAAAAGTCAGGTTGTTCATGAGGCTTCTCAACCTCTCAGTCTCTTGATAAATGCTAGACGACAGTAGATTAGAGATTGGGAAGAAATCCTTCACTGTGAGGTCGGTGAGGCCCTGGCAGAGGGCCCAGAGAAACTGTGGCTGCCCCATCCCCAGATGTGTTCAAGGCCAGGTTGGACAGGGCTTGGAGCAACCCGGGATAGTGGAAGGTGTCCCTGCCCGTGGCAGTGGGGGAATAAGATGAGCTTTAAGGTCCCTTAGAATACAAACCATTCCATGATTCCACGAATGTCCTAAGTGTGAGCATTACAGGACAGAAAGTTTAGATTCATTAGGAACAGGAGAAAACCCATTAAAAATACTTTATCTAACCAAAAGAAAGCCAAGCCCTGAACTTTTGATCAGTTTTAAAATTCCTCAACAACATCTTTAAAGAGTGGTAGGAGGCCAACTGGCACAGGAAAAACAGGTTGGGATTCATCCATGTGTCACAAGACGCATGAGCCAGGCAATCCCAGAGATCACAAGTCCCAACAGAACTCAAGCAGGGAGTTCAAATTAGTATTTCAGTAATACATTATTACCAAAGTATTTTTGGATATCCACTGGACATCCTCTGCCAGTGAAAGTTGGATCCATTTAGGGGAAAAAAAAATAAAATCAGAGGAAAGTGTAAAAAAATTACAGCAATGGCAGAAACTTGGCAAAGCCCAAAGTCAATATATGATCAAGGCACAGAAGAAGCAGAGAAGGTCTTTGCTTCACTTCTTCGTGCAGTGGGAAGGCTGTGGAAATCCTTGGCGTGGGAAACAGCACACGATAAAAGGCTCTTCAGGTTTAAAAAGCAACCATAAATTCACAGAAGAAGAATCCAAATACCATTAGACACAACTCAAATCCTGTATTAGGGAAATCAGAACTGCCAGAAAAAAAGGTATAAAAAACTCCACCTTTGGCTTATCCTGTTCTGTTTTTCTCCTGTTTGTTGTAGACTATGGTCACACAGAGGATACTTAGCCCAAGGGCTTTTGGACACTTTCATGACTTAGTAAATACCAATGAAAACAGTATTTCAGGTTTTTATTAGGAAAGCTCTCTGCTTCCCACAAAATTTCCTGGATTTTAAGACTTTTTATCACCTTTATAAGGTCATTCTATAAGCAGATAACCTTCCATTCATTGACAGACCCAATGTTTTACAAACACACACACATGGGTATTTCCCAGATCAGTAAATCCTCACTAACTTCAAGTTTCAGGTCCACACAATGACTCAGTATCATCACGATGATCTTAGTCCCACCAAATCTCTTCCAAAAATTGTGTAAGGCTAAAAGAATTCGCCCAGATCGATAAGTTCGAGTTACACAACAAATATGACGGTGACGTTTGATTTAATAAAGAAATCCCTTTTGATAAGCTTAAGGTTGGTTTACTCACCTGCACTTCCAAGTTGTTTATAAAATCTGTATTCTAAATGAAGTTGTGGTGCCCGGGATTTAATTGGTTCCTAAGACAGAGATAAAGAAATTGGTTACAATCAATTTGACTGAAAAAAAGTTCAATCCAATACTTGAAAATTTGTTACTGTGCATAATTAAAATGTTCTACACTGAAAGTCCAACAACAGACTTCACCATTACACGTCATTTAAATAAGAAGAGAACAAAAAGCAGTAAGATTTGCTCTCTGGAGGAGAAATAACCTCCTCATTTAAATATAAAGCTCACTCACAGCAGTGACATTCAAGAATCATTCCACAAAGCTCCTGGTCCTTGAAGAACAACCCTGGCCATTGGCAGAGGGAAGTCAAGGTTGAAAAGGCTCGAGCCCAATTTCACTTTGTGGGTGATGTGGTTGCCCAGAGGGTTTTTTGTGGTCACCAGCCTGTATTTTTGAGAAATGTTGAGTCATCTGTGTGTTTTAGGTCAGCCCACAGCTGCTTGCAGCAAGGACCACAACGCAGCCAGACAGTGGGAATAAGGAACAAGTCTCCCCACCCAGTGGCAGGTGTCAGTCAAACATCTCAAAGCACTCGAGAATATTCTATTTTTATGCACAGAATAAAAAAAATCAAATGGCTAAGTCTGCAACACACCCAAACCATCCCATTTGTCAATTGTTACTCATCTGCGCTTTACGCACACGACTTAATGCCCACGATCCATCAAGGCATTAACGTGCAAGATTACAGGGCTTCTAAAAATATAAAGTTAATATGGAGAGGATTAAGAGACTGGAGTAATTACATTTGCAATAAAACTGTGCACTTGGGACAGGCAGAGATGTGGGTTCACCGACTGCCAAGGCAGCTTTGAGACGGAATTTAACACTGGCCTTGATTTTCATTGACCTCTGGTCTGCACTGTAAAACTAATGTCCACATTGGGTGTGAACTCCATGCTAAACACTTCTTTTGAAGTGGGAGAAAGGATTTTTGTCCAGGAATTCACGCAATTTGACTTTCAGCCGAGTTGTTCCTCACCAGCTCAAGTCATCCCCTCCATTTCCCAGCAAGAGGAACAAATGCTCCTTGTTGTTTATCAACTTAATCATAGAATCACTGAGGTTGGAAAAGACCTCCAAGGTCATCAAGTCCAACCTTCCTGATGTTTAAAAGCTTTAGAAGTCAATTATCACAGAATCACAGAATATGATGAGTTGGAAAGGACCCACAGGGATCATCAAGTCCAACTCCTGGCCCTGCACAGGACCATCCCCAAGAGTCCCATCATGTGTCCCAGAGTATTGTCCAAACGTTCCATGAGCTCTCTCAGCCTTGGTGCTGTGCCCACTGCCCTGGGGAGCCCGTTCAGTGCCCAACCACCCTCTGGGGGAAGAATCTTTTTCTAATATCCAATCTAAATGTCCCCTGCCACAACTTAAAGCCATTCCCTCAGGTCCTGTCACTGGTCACCACTGAGAAGATATGACCAACTACTTTGAAAACAACAGGGAAAAATATTCCGAAGGCAAAACTGAACCTGCAGTGAAGGCAAATATAAAGCAACGCACAAACTAGTTTGTTATGTAAGTCACATTTAAATTAAGATAATTGCCACTGGTGGCTTGAGGGAGAGACTACAGACACCTGCAGAGTGCAGGGATTCAGGGCAACAGGAACTCAGCCTGTTCAGGGAATAATTTATTTATCCCAATAAAAAGGTGGAAGGATTGATGTAGCAGGATGTGATGCTGCTCATGATGAAATCAGGGAAGGAGTCCCGAGCCACTGCTGTACCAGGAGCTGCGAGAGCCTGAGCTCTGGATGTTTGCCAGAGTTGTGGCAGCTTCTGAGAAGATCATACCAGAACAGATGGTTGTCCTGTAGACCAAGGGCTTAGGGATGCTGGCAGATGTTGTGTTTGCAGCAAAAATAACGGAATTACTGCTGTTCAATGGAGAAAATCCACAGCTTGAAGCAACAGTGCTATTGTTGCTATGAGAGGGTCCGGCCTGGTACTGCGCCCAGGCTACAGTTGAACATCACCAGGCCGACCTCCCCCAGGGAAGGAATTCCTACCATGTGCAATCCAGCCTTGAAAACCCTCAGAAGATTAAACCAGATGCCCTTGACCAAGTAACTCAGCTGAAGAGCAGGACCAGGAGCTATATGGTGACACCACAAAAGGCAGAACACAGGGACTCATCTCCACTGCCAGCAATTTTCAAAGGTGCAGCCTCAACCCCAAAAAGAAACCTAAACCCCACAAAATAAATCTCATTTTCCAGCTTTAACACCATGACAGGAGGCAGGAATTGCTGAGAGAGCAGGGCTGAAGTGGCAGAAGACGATCTCACAGCTAGAAAGACTTGGAGCAGAGCTTTGAGTCAGTCCAACAATGCAAATAAAAGAAAACATTGCCTACAAGTACATCAAAACCAGTTACTCCACCACTAATCCAGGAATTATTTGAAGGATAAAGAAAATTGCAGTTAAGTCCATATGTAAGAGCAGCTGCTGACAAGGCTGAGTAATTCTCACTCCTGAGGAATCTTCTCTAAGATTAGGAGACCAAGGAACCCCCATCTCTTCTACTGTTCCCTCATAAAACTTCTCCAAAACAGAGCAGGTATGTGAACACCTGGATGGACATCAGACGATAATTCCAGCCCTTCACACAGGAAGGACCAGAGATCTTTAAGCTTGAATCACAACAGGGCAAATAAAACTGGAACGTGTTGCAGAGTAACTGCTTTAACAACCAGTTATTTGGGGAAGAAAAAAAAAAAGATAAGAAAAAAAAGAAGAAAGAACATGACCAGAAAAATAAGTCAGATTAAGGCAGCCTAAGGCAATGCCATGGAGCCATTGTGGAAAGGCTGTGGAAAGGCTTCAGGTTGCTGGGAGGTGTCACTGCAGGCACTTTTTTGAACTAAAAAAGCACCCTTTGGACTAGTCCAGCTGTGTTTTACCTGGATTATTACTCCCTTATGGTTTTCACTGCAATAACTTCGGGGGAGTATCTTGGAAAGCAAATCAGGAGCTTTATTTACTGAGTAAAACACCTTGTCTATGTACACAGTACATCTTCTGTTGCTTAAAAACCAACAGTTCTCCTTCCTCCTGGGCATCCCTTATGGAGCCAGGCTGGGAGAGCTGGGGGTGTTCAGCTGGAGAAGAGAAGGTTCCAGGGAAACCTGAGAGCCCCTTAAAGAGCCTAAAGAGGCTCCAAGAAAGATGAAGAGGGACTTTGGACAAGGGCCTGGAGGGACAGACTGAGGGGCAATGGCTTCCCCCTGCCAGAGGGCAGGGTTAGAGGGGATACTGGAAAGAAATTGTTGGCTGTGAGGGGGGGAGGCCCTGGCACAGGTTGCCCAGAGAAGCTGTGGCTGCCCCATCCCTGGAAGTGTTTAAGGCCAGGTTGCTCTGGGGCTTGGAGCAATGGGTGGAACTGGATGATCTTTAACTGTTCCTTCCAACCCAAACCATCCTGCAATTCTAATCCTAAACTCCACTGCAGGTGTTTATTTATTTACTTTAGGGAATATCCTCTGACATTTGCCAACAGTCTTGAAAACAAGTCTCACCTGCAAAGCCCTAATCATTTTTCATCGACTGTGCATCATAAGGAGAATGCCAGAGATATGGAATCTGTGGCACTCGAACGTGATCACAATTAATGCACCACATCCATCTTGGTCTTCTGTAACCGTAGTGATTCCTGTCATTTTTGCCAGACAGCATCACCAGGACAAACAAGCAGGTTTGCTGCCAGTATGAAGCTAGAATCACAACTTTCACTACAGATTTTAGGGTTTGAATCATGATTAAAGAGTGTTTGGGTGAGAAGAGAGCACATCAGCTGAAGAGATTGAATCTCTAAACTCTCGGGGACCAAGGAAAGTCTTAGTTTATAGACAGGAAAAGTTAAGGCATAAACTACCGGGTTGTGAGTTTATAAATCTCGAAGAGTTACAAGTTAGGGAGTTCCCCATCCCCCAGATTCCACAGATGATGTGGCTGTATCTCCTGGCCACCCACAGCAGCCAAACGAAAGACTGACCTTCACCAAATAGGATTTTGTTTTGCCTGTTGCATTTGCAGCCCCTCAGCATCATATCACACCGAGCTGTGCCCTATTCCCCAAGGGAATTTGAACCACAGAAACTCCCTCTTTTCTGCCTCTCGACTCCAAAGACATGGAGCAGCAGGCTGCACCATGGCAGGTTCCTGACCAAATGCTCTGACAACTGGAGAATCTATGGAGTCCTGAACAAAAAGGCTCAAGCCATGGAGCAGGAAGAGGTGGCAAACCCACCCTCAGTGCCCTTCACTGGGGCCTGGGCAGAGGAATGAGGCTCTCACTGCTGTAGGACAGCTACAGATCAATTAAATACCAAAAGCATTCAGCAGGTGGAAGGATGGGTTCTTCCCTTGCTTTTAGTGTTTTTAAGAATTTATGTTAGTTTTAAGAAGTCATTCTAGCTGTGGGTGAGAGCAGCACTGAGTCCCAAGTGAGAAATTTCCTTTTCGTCTGAATTTTTAACATGAAGTACAAGTCATTTAAGGACACCTGAAGCTTCTACTCACCAGTTTGATCGCTACATATTCATTGGTGTAGAGATTTTTACCTGTAAGGAGAGAAGAAAAAAATCTTTTAGTTCCACATTCAGCACTTGCAGCTCGAGGCACAACGAGGAAGAGTGTCACTACTGCCAAAAGGCTGTTTTCCCAATTCCCCGCAATGTTCCTGCCTTTATAATCAGCTGCAGCAGTTCAGCAGGGCAGGCAAACACCAGCACAAGGGAATCCCCCTCAGCACAAGGGAATTGTGTTTTAGGGCAGCGCTTATGTTCTGCGCACGCCTTGGAGGAGGTATCCCAGAGACATGGGGTTTTATTATCTACATCACGCCAAAAACATCTGGGGAACAAAAAACTGAAGAGACAGAGAATCATTCCTTTGGGAAATGTCTTGGATCTGTTGGCCACATAACAATTTCATCCTGGAATCCCTAGGGAGTCTCACCAGGTTAATCTTGCTCTGGGAAGCACAAAGGAACGTAGGATGAGCACAACCAGCCTAGCACATGTCCAGCTGAGCCAGAGCTCTGGGATCCATGTGTGCTACAGCTGGAGGGAAATTTTCCCTCCAGGAGCCTGTCTGGTGTTTGAAGGGAGCCCCTGGCCCCCTCAGCGACCCACGGCAGTGATGCACAGCTACATGTGTCACAGAGCATCTCTCCGTGTGCTCTGACGCTGCCAGTTACAGTATCACTCAACATCCTCGGGTTCCTCTGCCAGGGAATCTGAGCAGTTGCCTCCCCTTCACCTTCCACATTGCTCATGCCTGACAGCAAACTCTCCAGGAAGGGATCCCACTGGGGAAGGACACTCAGGCAGGCCTTGGATCTGCTCGGTCCCACCACACTGGCACCCTCTACCTTTCTGATCTCCTCTGGTCCCACTGTCCCCTCTGAGGAGGGCAGCCCCCATCACAAAAAGCTCCCCATGAATTCAGCTGGGGAAGCACTGACCTTTGCTCATCACTGATTAGCACTGCCACAGCATAAGTCATGCTTCCATTCAGCAACTGTAGCTCTAAAATACAGAAGCAATCCAGGCTGGAAGTTAACAGGCTTTACTTGTAGCATCAGCCCGGTTCTGTTACACACTTATTTTCCAATTCCTGTAATGGATATTGATGCTTTGCACAGCCCAGCTCTTGAGAAAGCCCAGGACAGGGAGTGACATCGTTCAGAGCAGGCAGGAGCTGGAGCAGCTCTGCCATATCCACCTGGCAGCATTAAAACCATGCCGTGTCCTCCTCAGCACACAGATACAACACAGCAGCACTGGGAGACTCAATCAAATTAAAGACATTACGAACATGAGAGAAGACAGACAGTCATTTTTAAATCCTGAAATATCAAGGGAAATTTACTTTATAACAGCTTCATGTTTTCTACATTTTACTTCTTTTGATGCTTTCCCTGCTGTATCTCTCAGGGTAGTTCTGGCCTCTAAATTTGGGATTGGGTGTTCCCAGGCCCAGCCTGCACCAAGCATATTGCTTTAACATCCATCAGGAAGGCACAGTTCTATAGCTCCAACCTGTTCTGGTAACTGGTGATGCAGTTTAACATAGGGCAGGCATTTAAATGCGAGGTTAAATATCCTCAGGGAGGTGTTTCTGCAGGCAGAGGTGAAAGCTGAGCCCCAGCACTAACCCCTGACACACAGGGTGCTTCCATCTATTTCTTTCCAGTAAAAGACATAATATTATGCCCAGACTGGAAACAAAGGGTGGAAAGCAGGTTTTGCAGTTTCATCAGGAATACTGTAAAGCACTGAAGGGGCTAAAAGGCCAAACTGGTGGAAAAGCAGATGACAGATAAACTGCTTCACCCTCTGAGACACACTAGGGCTGCAGCAATGGCTGAAGGGGAGAAGACATGAGGACATTGAGGGAAGGCAGCCTAAAACCACCTGGAATACCTGCTCTGTATTAGGGACCAGAGATTGAGCCCCACTGGCAGCTGCAGCTGTAGCTCCTCCCCCTTCCCGATGGAGCTCCAACCAACATCACAGAATGGTTTGAAAGGGACAGTTAAAGACTGCCCCGTTCCACCCCCTACCACGGGCAGGGACACCTTCCACTATTCCAGGCTGCTCCAAATCCCATCCAACCTGGCCTTGGACACTTCCAGGGATGGGGCAGCCACAGCTTCTCTGGCCAGTCTGGGCCAGGGCCTCACTATCTTCACAGGAAAAACAATTTATTCCCAATATCCCATCTATCCCTGCCCTCTGGCAGTGGGAAGCCATTCCCCCTTGGCCTGGCACTCCAGCCCTTGTCCAAAGTCCCTCTTCAGCTCTCCTGGAGCCCCTTTAGACACTGGAAGGGGCTCTAAGGTCTCCCTGAAGCCTTCTCTTCTCCAGCTGAACACCCCCAGCCCTCCCAGCCTGGCTCCAGAGCAGGGGAGCTCCAGCCCTTGGAGCATCTCCACAGCCTCCTGTGGACTGGCTCCAGCAGCTCCACGTCCTTGTGCTGTTGGACACCAGAGCTGGAGGCAGCTCTGCAGGTGGGGTCTCACCTGAGTGGGGCAGAATCCCACCCTCACCTGCTGCCCCTGGTGGAGATGAGCCCAGGACATGGTTGAAAGTGCTCGGTTTGAGGATACTGAGCCAGGGAAGCTCCAGCCCAAATATGTGACAAAGTCAGATGCTTTGAACAGCAAACCCCCCCAGGGAGGGAGGCATGAGAACTCCATCCCCTATGGATCCCGTGACCTCCATCACACCTTTTCAAGGCAGGGGTGCACTTCTACCCATAGCTCTTCCATCAACACCTGTGCTCTCCCACCAATGCAGGACAATGGCATTGGGGAAACAGTGCTCTTCCAAACTTGTTTCAAGGCAAAGATGGACATGGCCAACACCCTCCATGTACACAGAGCCATAATCCAGCTTATTATGGTCTGTTTTATGAGGGTGAGGACTAGATAGAAGGTAATTTTCATAATGAAGTTCCCCAGTTAAAAAGCTGGGATTAGCAGCACACCAGCCTGGGAAATCAGGCCAACAGCCAAAGGTAAATGAACTAATTGATCCTCCAGTGCACCCCCACCGGAGCACTACAGGGAGACCCTGAATGTAAGGGGGTGCAAATGGGTCCAGCCTCTGAACTCCAAACCCTTCCCAAAGCTGCAGCATGAGAAGCTTGTTTTGCCAGCTACAAGGGCAAAGCAAATCCCCAAAATCTCTCTGCTGGCTCCAGACTGAGATCTACCCCTCAGTTTCGCTGTCACACTGTCCAAGGCACAATGGTTTATCCTTCCTGCTCTCTCAAGGCAGATTAGGATGGAAGAGCAAAGGCTCCCAGGAGACAGTGACCTGTGCAGTGAAACAAGCCCTGAACAGAAGCTGCACCTTAACTTGGACAAACGATCCGTATAACTGTGCTAACAAAAGCCTTTCAAGTTGAGGCAAAGCTTTTGATGGAGCAGTGAGTAAGTCCATGCCTCAGTTTTGGGGAGTTCCACTGACAATTATGAGCTACATATTCCAAAGGAGAAGTGATGCATTAAGTTACTGGCATTCACGTGGGAAACCTCCCCAAGTGGATTTCTCAAGGCCTGGCAGGGAGATGTAGCAAATACATGGACAGATTGCAGGCACCAGAGGAGCCCAAAGCGAGCCATCTCCAAAGTGCTGCATCTGCACACACACCAGACTCTGTGGGCACTCAGGATGTGCCTGACTGTTGTCCCTTTTAGAGCACATCTCCTGCTAACAGCTCCTGGTGTAAACCCTACCCAGGATCTACTCTCACCCTTCACATCCCACATTGTTCTCATCCAATATTCACATTATGCCTTGTTATTTGGGAACTACAGCCCCAGTACCAGATGCTATTATAATCTTAATTATTTATTTGATTGTTGTTTTACTTGTTTGGAAGCAAAGCTCCTGGCTCCAAACTACAGCCTGGGTGGTTCTTCCTTTTGGGGGGCACCTTCCCAGATCAGATCCACCTGCTCTGACCTGGCAATCTACAGATAAGCAACTCTTCCGCTAGCTTGGGGCTTGCTACTTGCTGCTGAGATGTGCTAAACCTTCATGAGAACTCTGTGTGAATCATGCTGACATCTGACTTCCAGATGCACATAAAAACACAGACTTCTCCCCAGATCTCTTTGGTGCAGCAGTCCATCAAGGGAGGAACCAAGATATGGATCAGATCTAGCCCATCCTAACTATTTTTTCACCCTCAAAGCAGGGAGAAAAGCTACATTAATGGTCATTTTTAAATACTTAGACACACAGTTTTGAAAATGGCAGATAATGGTGGCATTAGAACAAACAGATTTGGTCTCCAGTAACAGCTCTGTGTCTGCAGCACAAGAAGGACGTGGAGCTGTTAGAGCCAGTCCAGAGGAGGCTGTGGAGATGCTCCAAGGGCTGGAGCCCCTCTGCTCTGGAGCCAGGCTGGGAGAGCTGGGGGTGTTCAGCTGGAGAAGGCTCCAGGGAGACCTGAGAGCCCCTTCCAGAGCCTAAGGAGGCTCCAAGAGAGCTAGAGAGGGACTTGGGACAAGGGATGGAGGAACAGGACGAGGGGCAATGGCTTCCCACTTTTGGAAGGCAGGGTTAGATGTGATATTGGGAAGGAATTGTTGGCTGTGAAGGTGGGGAGGCTCTAGCCCAGACTGGCCAGAGAAGCTGTGGCTGCCTCATCCCTGGAAGTGAAGGACAGGTTGGATGGGGCTTGGAGTAACCTGGTCTAGTGAAAGGTGTCCCTGCCCACGGCAGGAGGTTAGAACAAGATGATCTTTCACTGTCCCTTCCAACCCAAACCATTCTGTGATTCTATGATCTGCTCTATCCAGAAATTAATGATTATTTTAGAAAATGCTCCAACTTACTGAAACTGCAATAAGAATTTTACATTCGTTCCTATTTAATTGCATTACTAAATAAGGGTGTCAAACAGTGGGAAAAAGAGACTTTTGTGGAGGCTTATTTATCTCTCCCATAGCTCATGGTTCAGTTTTTGGGAAAACATTTCCTGTTGCTCCAGCTCCCGAGGCAGCATCAGGTTTGATTTGGCACATACTAGGGAGCTGCATGATTTGGTGTTGCACAGAAGGCAATGACATTCCAAATCCATCAGCATCTGGCATGGGAATGGCAAATGAACCCCCTGCTCCCTGCTAGCACCATATTCCTGCTAGTATGGTGAGCCAGTTGGGAAACCAAAGCCCTCCCAGACCCACTACTCTGCAGCCTGTCAGAAGAAATAGCCACCAGTTAATCCTGTTCCATCTTATTCTGGGCCAGATCACAGAATCATTAGGGTTGGAAAAGACCTCCAAGACCATCAGTCATCAAGTCCACCCTTCAACTGAATCCCACCATTCCCACTAAACAACATCGTGCAGTGCCACATCCACTCCTTTTCTGAACACTTTCAGGAATGGTGACTCCAACACTTCCCTGAGGAGCCTGCTCTGGTGCTCAACCACCCTTCCAGTGAAGAATTTTTTTCCTAATATCCAACCTGAACCACTGCGGCACAGGTTGTAGCCATTTCCCCCTTTCCTGCTATGAAAATGCTGAGTTTTGTTTTCATCTCCCCATCCCATCTCCTCAGGGGGCTGGGATCCAACTGTGCTGCTCCCACATGCTCCAAAAAAGTCACGTCCCCAGGGCAATCTGTATTTTCAGGAAGAAAGATCAACCCTGAGCAGGGAGCTGGATATTCACAGCAAACAGCTTCTGTAGGTACGTGCCATCTCCTCCCTGAACAATCAGTCCCCCTGATAAAAGAGCAGCTTGGAGTGAAAACACAACACCTGAAAATAGAGAAACTCTTCGTGGAATTGGAAAAATGTCTTTTCCCCTTTTTATCAGGCTTTGCTCTGCCTGTGCTACGGGGGTTTAACTTCTCCGAAATCACATAAAAAAAGCCAAAAAGCGGAGGGCACACCATTCATCCTCACGGGACAAAACTGTTATCAGAGACTTGTGTGCTCGGATTTCAGGTTCTCCTTCCCCCCAGCCATAATTACCGCCAGTCTGTGCAAGAGAAATGGCTGCTATTTGAGCAAACAGGAGTTCTTAAAGGATAGTGACAGGCAAAAAGTGAGAGAAGTTTAAAAAAAAGGGTAATACAGCTCCTGGACGGACCTTATACCTAATGGTTGTTATCAGTACGTGTGGCTCATTGCCCAAATTTTTAGTTAACCAGCATTAACAATGCATGTATTATTAAAAAGAAAACAGCCACTCACCTAGCAGGTGTTGCATTTCCACAGTTAAAACTTAATTTCTCTGCAAACTGACTTTTTCAGAAGTGAAATCTCTTCTCCGAAGTACATGCTATGAAACTGCACTTCAATCACAAACCCAATACCACTAAAATTTTGAGAAATGTGAGGAAGAATCATGGAAACAGGAGCTGCAGCCCCAGCACCACCAGGGGCAGCAGGGGAGGGGAATTCTGCTCCTCTGCCCCATTCAGGTGAGACCCCACCTGCAGAGCTCCCTCTTGCTCTGGGGTCCAACAGCACAAGGACATGGAGCTGCTGGAGCCAGTCCAGAGGAGGTCACAGAGATGCTTTGAGGGCTGGAGCCCCTCTGCTCTGGAGCCAGGCTGGGAGAGCTGGGGGTGTTCACCTGGGGAAGAAAATGCTCCAGGGAGACCTGAGAGTCCCTTCCAGTGCCTAAAGGGGCTCCAAAAGAGCCCCCTGGACAAAGGCCTGGAGGGACAGGCCATGGGGAAATGGCTTCCCACTGTCAGAGGGCAGGGTTAGGTGGGACATTAGGAAGGAATTGTTGGGTGTGAGGGTGGGGAGGCTCTAGCCCAGACTGGCCAGAGAAGCTGTGGGTGCCCCATCCCTGGAAGTGTTCAACTCCAGGTTGGATGGGGCTTGGAGCAACCTGGGATAATGGAAGGTGTCCCTGTCCACGGCAGGGGGTGGAACGAGACAGGCTTTAAGGTCCCTTCCAACCCAAACCATTCCGTGATTCTGTGATCTGGGCACCAGCTGAACAAACCTAAGAGCCTGGAGGGATCCAGTACAGCCACTGAACCTCAGCGCAGAGCTTGAATTACAAAGCAATTCAACATCTCCCTGGGGATCCTGATGTTTGCTGTTGGGGGAGGGGGTTGAGAATGCAATAGAGCTTTTCATGTTATGTCACTGTAAGGATCCAAACCTATCTTCAGCTGCCAATTACACTCATGTGCAGGAAGGTGGGAGTTTCCGTCCCTGCCCTTGGTTTCTCTCCACCTCTGGAGCGTTATCTCTGCTCCTGCAAATCAATAAAACGGCTCTGATGTAACACTGAAAACAAACTACCTGTTTACTGAGACACACCATAAGTGAGCTGGTTAATCTTCACACTGTGGAGAAGCAGCAGCTTGTAGAGATGCAACAACCCAACCTCAGAGTGAGAGACTACACAGATTAATTTAAGATGACATAGATTCCGAGCAGGAATCCACAGAGATACTATCAATAGTTACGTGTTACAACCCTTTGGTTATGGGAAGCAACCCTGTTGCTTCCCCCACCTCTTTTAAAACACAACTGTTGTTTGGTTAGGACAACTTAAGAGCCCAATGCACTGCTCTGCATTGAGCTCTTGAATAGTCCTAAACAAACAATGCATTAGTGGAACCATCTGTTTGTGCAACCAGCTGCAAGACGAGGTTAGAAGACCAACAGTCCATGAAAATTCATGGGCTGCTAGGCTGGCTGAGCAGAGCCAGATGGCCAATCCCACACCCTGCTCCTGCCAGCGAGTCCAACACAAGGGACAGAGCAGGGAGAGTGGGATGGGGCTGGAATTAGGGCAGCGAGGTTAGAGAAGGATGTGGAATCGAGTCTGAGTGCTTGGAAAGAGTCTCACCCAGCACTTTAAAAGAGCGTTCTAGCTTATGGACAAAAACCTGAGAGCAAGATTTAGCAATTCACACAGTTAAGAAGATTTGTTTTCACCTTAGGCAAGACATTCAGCGCTGAGAACAGTCTTCATTTGTTGGGATTGTTCAAAATTTGCATCTTTGGCCACTCCAGTGTATTCCCTTTGACTTTATGCAAACCAAAATCATGTTAAGAGTTACATCTTCTGAGTCAGAAGCTTCAGGTAAGGCAGCTCGACACTTGGGAAACGAGACAAGTGCACGCGTTTCTCGAGCCAGGGAAAGGTTTTACATATTTATATTCCAGTGGTGAAATGCTAATGTGCATAATGCAGGCCACTAAAACAGTTACTTCTTACCTAGTCTGAGTTCTCCAAAGTTCCCACACCCAATCTTCTTGCCCACTCTGAAGTTGGGTCCCACCATAAGAACGCCAGAAGATGCCGATGAGCTCGGTCGAGAACCGTGCCCGCTCCTTCCCGGCATTCCCTTCGTCGTCCGCTGCCTTTCATCCTTATCCCTATTAGGATGGTCCATGATCTTAGTGAAATATCTCTGCCAGCAAGCTGGCAGAAAGGATTTGGAGTACACACTCTTCTCCTTAGAAGAGAAATTTATATCCAAAAGTATCGGAGTCAGGGTTGAAGAGAGTCATGGAAACTCATGGAGTTCTTTTGGCACCGGATCCAGTTTCCTAATGCATCTTGATAATGTACCAAGGGGTCGATTATGTTCTTGAGAACTCAATAAAGGCAGGTTACTTTTGGTTTCTTACCTGGAGCAAAGAAAAAGGATAAATGAAATGAAAATCATTATTTTAAAATACCAAGTGAGAAAAGTACAACAGGGCCAATGTCCAGAACTTTCCCGGCTTGAAGGAATTTAACAGCTATAGGAGAACTTTATCATTTCATTAACAGTTTTCCGATAAAAAGCCCCGACCTTATGAAGAGTTCTAAGTGCTGTCCATTCACTGCTTGCTCTGTGTCCTATCCCTGGAAGTGTTCAAGATCAGGTTGGATGGGGCTTGGAGCAACCTGGGATTCTGGAAGGTGTCCCTACCCATGGCATGGGGTGAAATGGGATGAACTTTAAGGTCTCTTTCAACCTAAACCATCCTGCGATTCCACTGGAGTTTCCAGGACTGATGTCATACCCACTAACCAAAGCCATTCCAACAACACCAGCATGTCAGGTGGACACTGGCTTTAAAGGTGGGACATGTTCTCCTCTCAATGAGAAGTGTAAAGTTTGTTTTCTTCTCACTTCATACATTTTTAAAGTGTTATACAAAAGCCAGACAAAAAATACAAAGGGGCCAATGAAAGATGCCAAGAGAAGAAAATTTTGAAGCACTGAAGTCAAATTCTCTTGCCTTTTACCTCTTTTCAAGTTGATCTAGAATAACCTGAATAACCTAAGTTGGAAAGGATGCACAAGGACCATCAAAGTCCAACTCCAAATCGACTTTAGATATATCTGCTAATTGAAACTGCTATATTACAGAAATGGTCAAAATTAGTAGCCAAAGCAAGATTATTTTGAAAAATATGAAAGTTTCCTGAAAGCTACATCCACACACAGTCCACACTGCTCACAGGATTTAGTTCTCCCAAAAAATGAGGTGTTGGAAAGCCAGACATTCTAATGAAATTGCATAAGGGACTCACAAGCCAAGATCTTGGAAATACAGATAATCATTGAATCACAGACTCGTCTGGGTTGGAAGGGACTTTAAAGGTCATCTCATCTCATTTCAACACTGCCATGGGCAGGGACACCTTCCACTAGCAAGTTGCTCAGATCCCCATCTTCTCCAGCAGCCACATCCATGATGGCCAAACCAAAGCCTGACAGTTCTTGCAGAAGAACTGAAGCAAACCTTCCTCCCATATGTTCAAACCTGGCACCACCACAACCCTGTGGGTGAGCAGCTCTGAAGTACTCCAGCGACCAGCACACCTCCTGAGCACCTCATAACTCCTGGTAACTTAGTCAAAAGGGGACAAGAGACAGATGCTTCGCAAACCCTTGCAGGCCAAGTCGTTCCTGTGTGCTCAGGGACCAGCCCAAAGGAGACAGGCAGGAGCTCCCAACATGCTCCCAAAACAATGTGTGAAGCACCATTTGCGATTCAGCACCACTGGTCCACACAGGAGAGCTGGAGATGTTACTGCACAAGAAATTATTTCACATTACCAAGCTTTACTCAAATTAATTCAAGATTTAATACTTAGAGCTGAATATGGATAAGCAGCAAACGTCCGTTACCAGCAAACTGGATGAACTGCTTTCTCACCAGAGACATCTCCACGTCCTTCAGGTGCCCTGCCCAGTGCAGACGCAAGCACGGTTGTGTCTGCCCTGTGGAACCAGCCCACAGGAGCACTGAGGAGGCTCTACCAGATATCAGGAAAGTGCTTGGACTGGACTGGACCCCACCCCAGGCTGTCCCTGGGTTGGCTTCGAAACAAATTCAAAACAAACAACATTGAAAAGCACAGTTAGTGAAACCACAGAATTTTGCTGTGGAACTGAAACCTAATATGAGGATGACTTCCAGTAGCTGGTGGATTTAGGTGCTTCTGATAAAATTTAGAAAGGTAAAGCTGGAGTGGGGGAGGTTTTGGTCTTTATCTCTGCTATGGCAAGAGAAGCAGACACTGACCACCGCAGCCAAATGTTGTTTTAACTTTCAGTTAAACTACATCTTCCATGTGATAAAACATATGGGTGTGGCACGCGGGGACATACATGTCTTAGTGGTTGCCTTAGTAGTGCTGGGGGAAGGGTTGGAGCCGATGATTTTGGAGGGCTTTTCCATCCCAAACAATTCTATGATGCTGGAGTGATTCTAGGGCTGGATCCCTGAGAAAGATGAGCAGAACACAGGAATTCCAGGAGTAAAAAACAGCAGCACTTTGGAAAACGCACTTGATCCCAGCAAAGACAGAGAGGAGGATTTATTTCCTCAGGAAACTAAATATTTTCATCAAGGTTGGATAATCCATGAGCAACAACTCCAGACCTCAGAAACGGAAACAGAAAGAAGTCTCTAGCAGAAGCACACACCCTGCCCAGTTTACCCCTTGCTCAGCACATCTGAGATGGGACAAGCAACTCCATTTTCCTCAGGCAGGCACAGAGTCCCACCACGCATTTTCTGGCTTGTGAAATAAGATGTTACCAGTTATGAGCTCCTACGCCTCCATCCCTCCCCCGCTCCCCATCTGGATGAGGTCTCCCCAGGGAGAAGGATGGAAAGGTCACGCCTGACAGTCTGCAAACACTAAACATCCCCTCTCAGCTGAAAGCCTCCTGCAAACAGGAATTCAGAGCAGTGATGGATGAGGGAATCAAGCGTTTGAGAATCTCTTTATTAGGGCCAAGCCAACGAGCAGAGCCCAGCTGTTGGCATACGGGATCACACAGAGATAATCACACTGTCGCTACTACGTATTAAAAACAACAGCAGTAAATATGGCATCAAGTATGGCCTTGGAGGACTAGCAAAGCAGTCAGTTTTGGAGGAGGAGAGGCAGAAGAATGAAGACCAGACTGCAACCTGAATTCAGTCACATTAATATTTAAAGGCTGTTCAGAACACCAGGACGATTTCCGGCCACAATTCAAACTTCAAATAATGATTTCCCTTCCTACCTTTCCACCCACTCAGCAAGACTGTTCTTCAAAGTTACTTCCATTTGAACAGAGCTGCATGACGATACTTCCCTAGTGGTGACTCAGCCCAATTCCAGGATTCAGTTCACTACAATACCGTTGGAGACACAGGAACAGTTATTTAATGAAAGACACAGGCTTGAAAGGAAATTACTTGAAGCCCAGTTAGCTAAATAAAAACCAACAGCTCTGTGTCCTACACACTTCCAAACACTTAGACCCAAGATCTAAGTCATGACCTTACCTCCATCAATAAAACCACAGTGTTACAGCTATAAACCAGCTTCCAGATGGTGTGGAATCAAAGAATGGTTTGGGTTGGAATGGACCTTAAAGCTCACCTCATTCCACCCCCCTGCCGTGGGCAGGGACACCTTCCACTAGACCAGGTTGCTCCAAGCCCCGTCCAAACTGGCCTTGGACATTTCCAGGTAGCACTGAAAGGCAGCTGCCATTGGTGTTGAGATCAGTAGCACAGTGCAGTGTGAAGGAAACTTTTAATCACTTTATCGCATCCTCGTTATGGCACAGACATTGCTCAGGGCCTCCCAGTTTCACAGTGAAGCCCTTCAGTCTGAGAGCAGCCGTAAGACAGGACAAGCAAACGAGAAGCTGGTTTGAAGAAGTCAAAGCCACCCTTGTTCCTACCCTTCCAAGGAGCAGCTCACTTCCCTTGCACTCAAAACTCCTTTGATCTCCTTGAGTTACTCTGGAGACCCTTCCAGGATATGAATGAGAGTTGTCCAACTCCTGGTTTGCGGCATGATTTCAGAAATCTGTCCAATCTGAAGCTGTGAATGAACCCCCTTTTCTTCAAATCAAAGCAAGCAGATCTAGTTCGGGCCTGCGTGTGGTTTTGATCCATGAAGGAGTCAATACATGCCAGAAACCAAACTGCAAATGCCTGGCAGATGGAGCAACACCCCAACAAGCAGCCCTACAATTCCTTTTTTCTTCTTTTAAGAAGAGACACTCAAGAAGGCCCCATTTTCTGTTAGGATGGGTGATGTCACCCTGCTGCCTACAGACACAGGACCTCAATTCCTCGAAGCAGCTCTAAGATCATTGCTTTAGGACAAGGCACATGCCTTCTCACTGGGTTTTCTAACGCCCACCCCACATGCCTGTGTAATACGTCTGAGTCTCCTGATCCGCAGAGCGCCTTCCAGACAAGATCTGCTACTTCCCACATGACTTCAAAGCCCTCAAAATCCTCCAGGACTCTCAACTAACATGTTATAAACATACGGACACGAGCTCACCAGCTTCCACCCTCAGACTGTGTAAAAAGTAGAGCCTTCAGGAGCAGAAAACTTTGCTGGCTTTGCCACAGATCAGGACAAAGGGCTCATCCTCTGGAAAAGGGACAGCAGCCAGGGTGCAGGGAACGAGGAACATCTGGAAACCAGGACATATGATGTGTTCACTCATGTTCTCAGCATCTGCCAACTCATTTTATGAGCTTACACCCCTAAATTTAGAGGAACAAACTGGCTTTGTGTCCTCTGCTTCACTGTGTGTAGTGACAGCTTCCGAGGTGTCACTGCTCTGCCTTTATTAAAACACAATTAGTAAACCCTTCACTGACAGCTCTGCCTCTCTTTTACAAGGACACAATCCACTGGCTTCAGGTCCCTTCCTGCCTTCTCATCCCACTGCCTCATCTCCTCCTTTTCATGACATTCCATTTCTTATTCTGCTTTTGTCCTTCCAACTGGCCCCAACAAAATTTTCTTTTTCCAAAACCATCCTGTTATTCACTCCTAGCAAAGCCACTGTTCTACTAATGAGAAAATAGAAGTTATGAGATCTGCCCTGCTCCTGAGGAGAAAAATGAACAGATAACCAAATATCCTATCTTAGAATCACAGAATCATTAAGGTTGGAAAAGCCTTCTAAGATCGTCGAGTCCAACAGTTAACCCAGCACTGCCATGGTCACCACTTACTCACATCCCCAAGTGCCACATCCACATGGTTTTTGAACACTTCCAGGCATGGTGGCTCCACTACTGCCACAGGCAGTCTGTTCCAAAGCTTGACAATGCCTTCCATGAAGAAAATTTCCCCAGTATCCAACCTAAACCTCCCCTGGCACAACTTGAGGCCATTTCCTCTCCTCCTGTCCTTGTTCCCTGGGAGTAGAGCCCAACCTGCCCCCCCCCTTCATCCCAGCTCCCCCCTCCTGTCAGAGAGTTGGAGAAAGCCAGAAGGTCCCCCCTGAGCCTCCTTTTCTCCAGGCTGAGCCCCCTCCAGCTCTCTCAGTTGCTCCTGGTGCTCCAGCCCGTTCCCCAGCTCTGTTCCCTTCTTTGGACATGCTGCAGCCCCTCAATGTCTCTCTTGTCATGAGGGACAAAAACTGACCCCAGGATTCGAGGTGTGGCCTCAGCAGTGCCCGGCACAGGGGACAGTCACTGCCCTGGGCCTGTGGCCCCACTATTGCTGGTACAGGCCAGGATGTCACTGGCCTTTTTGGCCACCTGGGCACACCTGGGCCCACGTTCCGCGGCTGTCACCAGCACCCCCAGGTCCCTTCCTGCTGGGCCATTTTCCAGCCACTTATCTCCAAGCCTGGAGCATTCCATGGGGTTACTGCAACCCAAGCACAGAACCTGGCACTTGGCCTTGTCATACCTCATAAGACTGGCCTTGGCCCAGTGATCCACCCTGTCCAGATCCCCCTGCAGAGCCTTCCTGCCCTCCAGCAGATCGATACTCTTGGTCTGACCTGGAAGAGGACTCTGCTCTGGTCCTTGGCTATTACACAAGCCAAGGAAGGGAGGATTCAAGGCTGAATGCTTTCTCCTCTCAGCCACAAAAAATACCTTTTTGGGTTTTTTTTTCCTTTTTCTCTCCTGCTCAAGAGCTTTCTGGTTATGTTGAGGGTCTTCTACCACGAGATGCATTTCAACTACCCGCCTGTACCCCAGCAGCACCTCCACACAGAGGAGATCAGCATTTTTCTGTGCTTCTCCAACCAGCACTAGACTGACCTGGTTTCAGTGTCCTCAATGTTGTGCAAAACAACAGAAAAACTGAAAAAGTAGGTCAAAATTCTCTATTACAGTTTCAAGCTGGGAACAGCACTGACAAAGCTGGTTGCAGACTACGGCGAGCAGGTGCACGTCACATCAGATGCCCCACACTTGGGAGATTCTTCCCAGCCTTGAAGGCTGCAGATGCCTTTTAAACATTATAAATTGCTTCTGTCGAATCATTTGACCCAACAATTTAATCTTCAGCTTGTGCAGTTAGTTTAGTTCAGTGCTTCACAGGCAGAAAACAAGGAGGCACACAAACAGTATTTAAGTCTAAATCGCTGGGAAGAGAGAAGGATGGACAACTGTGGATCACTACACTCATTCCTTACTCATGAATGCCCAGGACTGTCAAGTTGACATCCTCCAATTACAGTCTTTATGGATAGGGATGAACCCAAACAAACTCATACCCTTTTCCATCTGAGGGAAGTGAACTTTGATTAGGCCTTTTCCTCGAAGACACTGTGAATGTGATAAAACACGTTAATTGTATAATCCTCAACTAAATACGATGGTAAGTTCCTTTTCCAAGTGGGTCTTGGCTGATTGTTTCACCAAGAGCAATCCAAGCACTCATTCTCTAAGTTCATTCCTGAACTTTGCTCTCAATCCCCTCCATGCAAGCTCAGCAGGGAAACCAGGAATGCTAGGGAGGGAAAAAGAAATTTACTTGGTAATTTAGTTCTTCCATACAAGGAGAATCAAAACAAAGCATAAAGCATTTTCCAGGGAAGTGGTTTGTGTGACCGAGCTCGATCCATCGACTTCTCTTACCCAGCTGAGTCCCAGCCAAGTACGTGCCAGCAGCCAGAGATGCATATTCCTATAGATGTACCAAAGCACTAGAGACCATAATCCGACAGAAAGAGAGGGTTAGTGCTGTTTATGAAGAGGTGGATTATGCTGGAGCAGCTAAGGAACAGTTGAATGCTTGAATAAAATGAAAAAATCCCCTAATGAAACCTGAGCTCTGCATATTTTCGGGGTTTTTTTTTAGGCTGGGCAGAGAAAACACTGAAGAGCAACTGCCAGATCAGCTCCCCTCTATCTTCTGAGGCTTGAGCACATCAGACACCATCCCTCTGCAGAAAAGCCTGTCAGAGAGCCAAACCCCTGCTGTCAGCAGCACCAACCGATGCAGGTACTCAGCCCACACACCGAGCCTGCCCAGCACCAGCCCCAGAGCCCTCAGCATCCCGGGGTCCTGCAGCCCCTGCCATGGGAGGGAACCCTCACACCAACAGCAGTTTTGACATCTACCTCCTGATTTTACAGCAACCGACCCCAGCTTTATAATCCAGCGCTCAGAATTGTAAAGGTCAGAAAAGACCTCCAAGATCGTCAAGTCCAATCTCTGAAAGGCTTCCCAAAGAGCCTGGTGGTCAGGTCTGCTCACAAAACAGGCTGTGTGAAGCCATGTAAGATCAGGTTCCAGCAGAAATGGATATTTATGGGGATGCTACAGAGAAAATGAGGAAAAAACTGGCAGCAGCAACAAAGGGTCTGCAAGAGACCTGGGGCAGGATGAGAACCCTGTAGACATTCTCTTCTCTGATATCCAGGCATCTCATAGACCGGTATTTTCATTTTCATCTTAAAACACCAGGTTGCTCAACAGCAAAAAGAGAGGTGTAGACATGCCTATATCACCCCCTTCCTTTCAGACAATGGATTTGAAGAAGAAAGGGGAAAAGATGACTTCTAGACAGCCATGTACATCCATCTTCAAGGAATGACCCACACCAGGAGGGTTCAGGTGCATCCATGGTGGCTGATGGATGTAGTTTGCTGGTGTCAACAATGATGAGCAAGTCCCTGCCAAGACCACCACAGCAGCCCAGGCTTTGGAGCAGCCTTGGATCACTGGCAGCAAAAGTGATTTTGCAGATTTACAGCCCAATGTAACACAGATGCACCTCAATCATCCACGAGTGTTTTATCTGCACGCTGCCTGGCAAGGAAAAGCAGGTTGGAGGATGAACTGCAGACGGGCTCTAAGAGCTTGGAAAGACTGGTGAATTTGGCAGCTAAACACAAAAGAAGCCCAAAAAACCGTTGCAGTATCCAAACCATGAAGTGCTTTTTTCCTGCTTTCAGAAAGGAATGCAAGTATCAAGTTCAGAGCCAATGCAGCTCTCACGGTGTGTGGGGCAAGGAAAAGACTCTTACTAGAAGAAAAGTCCTTGTGAAGTTGAGGAGATGGGTTAAAAGAAACCAAAGACCCTTGATGGCAAGGGTGGGTAGAAACTGTGCTAGTGGAACCCAGCTCAAGACGACAGGCAGCCCTGAGGTGCTGAGAGGCAGCTGGCCGTGCGTCCAGGGGAGCCCAGCACTCAGCAGGTACATGTTTCCCCCATGGAAGGACACATTTGTGTCGAGCGCCACCCAGTATCCATAAAAAGTAGTATTACGGAACAGCAATGAGGGGGGATTCAGGTGGAGCCTCTCTATATCCCAGCTTGAGAAGAGCTCTAGGTCCCCAGGCTTGGCTTGGGGTTGCCAGATGGGAACAGGTTGCCTCCTTTCTGTCCCACCAATACCCAGGGCATCTCAAAAAGCTAAAGACAAACAAGGAGAATGGTTTTTTCATTGCCTCAGAGCAGGACACCAAACCTCCACCAGATCTTGTATCAGCTCCTAAAATGAGCTTCAGACACCACAGGCCAGATTCAGGATGAGCCATCAGAGGTTCAGCATTTGCACCTAATGGCTCAGGAGACAGGAGAACATCCGACCTCTTGCAGCCCTAAACACAGCCCTTACAAAGGAGTAAGGGCTCTCTCAGTGTCCAAGGGTCACTACAAAGCAGCAAAGCCTTGGAGAAAATTCCACTTCCATGCAACAGGAGTGAAGCTATGAAGGTGCATCAGAATGAGATCCCTTCAGAAAAGGAGTTTCATGCAAGTACCTAATTCAGTGCAAGGGTTTGGGCATCGAGTGCCAAAGGAAATTCAGCCCAGCTCAGGTGTGTCCTGCAGGGATGAACAGCAGCCATCAGCCAAAGGACAACTGGCTCTAAGAGATGTCCATGTCCTTCTGTGACGCTGAGTATGACCCCACAAGAACTCAAGCACCTATTCTTCACCACCACACAGCCTCATATGAAGAGAGGACGAAAAGAGAAACCCAGAAGAAGGGAACACGTCCACGAACAGTTTAGGTGGGTAGAAGTCACAGGTACAATCTGTGCAGCTAAACTTTGAGACCTGACCTGGCAGGCAAAGCCCAAACGCCCCACAACAAGCAGGGAAGAGGACAACTCTGCCAAGTCTGCGTCACTCCATCCCACAGACTCTCAACATTGCCCAACAGACTTGATTCCACGTTGCTCATCACCAGAAACTCCTCCTAAGAGCTGGGGAATGAACTGGAAACACAGTGATGTAAGAGATGGTGAGCTGGAACAGCAGCATCTCTTAAAAAAATAGTAATGGTGATGCCAAAAGCAGAGAGATGGAGTGTACTAAGGGGAAACATGAGAAAAGTTGATACTTCATTATTTAATGTATATGTATTTTCATTTTAATGCTTGAACTTCACCTTCTCCTTAAGTGAAGATACTGCCTTTTCCAGCAGTCATGGAGAGAGGATCAGACCACGCTGTCACTTCATGTTATGAGACACTTGGCAGGAATTCAGCTGACATCACCTACATATTTTGTTTGCCACTAAACCATGTCTCAGAAAGGAAACTATGTACCTAAGACCTGCCAGGGGAGAGAAACCTGCCTCAGCCTTTAATGTGCTGTTTATTTGGAGGCAAATTGCTGTTGGACAGGGGTAACTGACCTCTGCACCTGGTTACAAGGTTTAGAGCACAAAGGAGCTGAAAAGGTAAGAACCAAGACTCCTGAGTAATAAATCCTGCTCGTTTGGGCTTAATAAATACATTGCTTCAGACTCTGCAAACAAATCTTACTGCTGCTGCCAGTGCCCTGCTCCCCTGCCAGCACCTTCTTCTCTCCCATCTCTGTTTCTGGTAGAGGAAGGTTTTGATTGGGATAGATCATTTCCATTAAAAACTGACAGAGATTGATATTTAAGACATTGTTACACTCAAAGCCTAAAACCTTCTGCAGCACTTTGTCTTCCCTTCTTGCTACGGAATTATAAAAACTCCGTGAAGTCAACACTGCAGCCCCACAACAAACTGTCCGAAAAAACCCACCTATCCCACAGGGCAGCATCCTCACAGCACATAAAGAACCACGTTTTTCTTTCTCTCTGAGATTTAGGATACTCCCTTGTTCAGATCTCCCAGCCGTACCCTGATGAAGCAGTTCAGCTGTCAGAAGAGACAGATCCAGATTGCCACATGATTGAAAGATGCCAGGAATTACTCGCAGACCAAGCAAAATACCCACTGGAGAAGCACAACTCCCTCGCAGGAGGGCCAGAAGATGTTTAGATCCTGCGCCTTGCCTTTTAAAATTTCGTCTATTTTATTTTTCTTCATTCATTTCTAAACAAAGCAAAGGTTGCTCTGTTTGCTGGTGGAGGAGCTGCCTCCTCCCCAGTGCAAGGTCCAGCCTCGGTTACTGGTTTCATTCTGTGCCTGCCATGGCTGCACCCACACAAACCTCACCTGTAAAAACCTGCACTTCCTCGGCAAAGCAATCAGGCACCCTAATCCCAAGATACACAGTCAGACAGTTGCGTTTGTTCACAGAAAGTAAATGTTTGCGCCGAGTTCCTTCCTCAATCTGGCAAGGAAGTGCCCGGAGCACCCGCCCGCAGGGGGAAGCCAAGCAGAAGCCATCGATACTCCAGAGAGCAGCTACACGGCTTTAAAAAAAAAACCCTGAAGGTTTCTGTTGCTGCTTGGTTTTCTGGGGTTTTTCTTCCACAAATCTCAAGGTAGGGAGTTGTCAGCGCCTTAAAAGCCTTCACGTGCTGGATGGGTGTCTTAGCTTCTTCCAGATTAATTGGAAGCACCCTCCCAATACCTGTCATTTTTCTCCCTGTGATTCTCAAGTGCATATTCTTTCTATAAGCACCCTGAGATGAGGTCCATGCACTAGGACAGGTGAGGCAGCATCAGGGGAAGCAGCCACTCCACATCAGCATCTGTGTGAAACCAGTCAGCACACCAGGACACGCCTGGGTGGCACGAGCAGCATCAGAGATGGCAACAAAAGCTCTCTGGTTTCTCACAGTGACAGTCTGGAGAAGCTCTAGAGTTGTTTTCTGCCTGTACCCATCCAGCCTTCACGCACCATCAAGCTCATCAAATTTCCCCCCTTAAGTGATTTATGACTGTGAATTTATGAAGGCTCAGCCTGGTTATGAGACATCACCATCCCTTCCCCGTTCATACTCTTCGGAACACAGATTGTCAAAGGGATGCTCAGACATCACCTGCCTTTGCACCAGGTGATGGAGAATGTGCCCAAGAGGGTGATAATGCCTGCTAGGACAACTGGCAATCCCCAAAATCCCTGCATGTCAAGAAAAACAATATGAAGCTGTGTCGGGGGAAGGTTAGGTTGGATGGAAAAGGTTCTTCCCCCAGAGGGTGTTTGGGCACTGAACAGGCTCCCCGGGGAAGTGGTCACAGCCCCAAAGATGCCAGAGCTCAAGGAGCATTTGGGCAATGCTCTCAGGGACATGGTGGGACTGTTGGGCTGTCCTGGGCAGGGCCAAGAGTTGGACTGGATGATCCTTGTGAGTTCTTTCCAACTCAGAATATTCTATGATCTATGACTTTTCAAGCCACAAAACTAACTCCAAAGCCATATCCAGCTTCCACAGCACATTTATTTTCATTATCAAAGCCTGATATTCACCGATGCTGCTGTACCAAGGCTGTGGCAGCAGATTTAATTCACACCAACCTCTGCCACCGCCACTGACAACGCTTTATCTGCACCTCAGCACTGTCCCACCACCTGATGCTCATCCCTCAGGTCAATAAGGCACCTACGTAGTCAGTGAACACTTCAGCCGCCTTTCTGCCACGTCACCTCACCGTTTTGGTTACTTCCACTCAGATCTGAACTCCCCAGTGCCAGAAGAGGATCCCCACTGAAGCTCTTCAACACCCTGAAGGACGATTCTTGATGCTCAACCCATGGTACGTCCAGCTCCGAGCAAGGACGGCGCGTGGCAGGAACAGGCAGCGCTGACACGATTGTTCAAGCTCATGATGCATCCGATGGAGCAACGTCAGCTTAAAGAAACGGCCTGCAAACCAGCAGGGAAGGAAGCTGAAGAGATGCCTCAGTTTCAGACAGGTAGTTTTACATGACAGCTTTTCCTGCTTCCCTCCTTTCGTTCGTGTTGAGGACTTTGCACAGGTCACGGCCTGGCTCCTCTGTTTGCTGTAAACTCCAAACGTGCCCATGTAAAGGGAATATTGTGCCAAAACAAACAAATCTGCCACCCACTTGTGGTCCAGAGATCTATTAGGAAGGAAAGGCAATGCACATACCACTAAAACTATACGTAACTCTGCTATGGACAACAGTGAAGTCCTGTGGTTAAACAACACCCAGGATTTTCCTCCATTTCCCCAGGAATTAGACTTATGTGTTGGCACTCTCCTGTTTCAGAAATTTCTCACCTATTCACGTGTTTCACAGGCTGGCTTGGGTTGGAGGGGGCCTTAAAGACCACCTCATTCCACCCTCTGCCATGGGCAGGGACACCTTCCACTATCCCAGGTTGCTCCAAGCCCTGTCCAATCTTCAACACTTCCAGGGATGGGGCAGCCACAGCTTCTCTGGCCAGCCTGCCAGGGCCTCACCACTCTCACACACAACAATTTTTCCCCAACATCCCATCTGACCCTGCCCTCTGGCAGTGGGAAGCACTGTCACGCAGGCCCTTGTCCAAAGTCTGTCATCCAGATCTCCTGGAGCCTCTTTAGGCACTGGAAGGGGCTCTAAGATCTCCTTGGAGCCTTTTCTTCTCCAGGTGAACACCCCCAGCTCTCCCAGCCTGGCTCCAGAGCAGCTGCACCTCCTTCTGATGTTGGACCCCAGCACTGCAAGGTGGGGTCTCACCGAAGCAGGGCAGAGGGGCAGAATCCCCCCCTCCCCTGCTGCCCACACTGTGGGATCAGCCCAGGGCACGGAGGGTTTATGGGTCCCAGCACACACAGCCAGGGCGTGTTGAGCTTCTCATCAACCAACCCCCCAGGTCCTTCTCCCCAGGGCTGCTCTCCAACCATTCTTCCTCAGCCTGTGTTTGCGCTGGGCCTGCCCCAGCCCAGGGCAGGACCTCGCCCTTGGCTATTCTAAGCTCCATGAGGTTTGCACAGCCCCATCTCTCCAGCCTATCCAGGTCCCTCTGGATGGCATCTCTTCCCTCCCGCGTGTCTACCACTCCACAGAGCTGGCATCAATCCCATTTGACAAAGAATTCAAAAGCAAATTTCTCCACTGATGCTAAAGCCAAAGGAGACCCATCCACATGTGTTCCCTCACTGGGGAAAATAATGAAGCGCCAGCTCAGTTATGCAGCATAACACAGAGGAATCCACATGGGAGAGGAGTCACTCATCCCTGTCCAGAAGAAAAGCTTCACAGCTTGGGCCTTATTAGATACCGGATTATCCAAACACTGAAACCACATTTCCTAAGCCATCCTTGAAGTCATTTACTCCGGCAGCACAGCAACAGAAGCAGTAGGAAGGAAGTGCAGCTCTGTGCTACTGTATTTCCCATCCTAGAAGACTTAAAAATCAGTGACACTGTAGAGAGAAGCCTAAAGGTCTCTCAAGAACCAAAACTGTTGTGAGATAAGACAACTTGGATGAATTTGGTGCAGACAGATTAGCAAAGACCTGATGGATTCCTTCTATTAGAGAAACCAAAGTCAATGCCCAGCAAAGAAACAAACAAGGAGTAAGGAGTGACAAGCAGAGGATTCCCTGGCCCTTGAAGCTGGAAGAGAAGGCTGTTTGTTCTGCCCTCTCACACTCATCAAGACTTCAGAGTTAAGTTTATCTCTTAAAACAAAGCAGAGATGCCACACAGGTACTTGCAGAGATCTGTAGCCAAGGAAAGTACATCCTGATGACATTATTCCTCTGTCCTGCAACACATGGCCTTGGACTGATCCCAGTTGGCAGATTCCTTCATGTCAAGCTTTAGCACTTATTTCACAAGCACCAATCTCACTGAGCAGAGAGACGAGACTTTTTCCACCCTATAAGTTTTAATATCATCAAGTAAAACAAGAAGTGGAGGTTTGGTCCCATGCAGGACTTGCCTCCTAAACATGGGAGAAGTCAGAGATTCCACCAAGGCTCTTTCTGTTCTCTGAAAGGCACCAACCTCCCACCCAAATCCTTCCCCACCACCATATCTTCACTTAAATACAGGTTGAGTCTCTAAGAATCCCTTGCTGGAACCCTGCCTCCCTCAACCACAAATGCCTTTTAGATACTACCTTAAACTCTATTTCCAAGATTAATTACTCCATTACAGCGCCTGTTCCCCTTCCATGCCAACAACATAACCTTGAGAAAGCTGGAAAAACAAGCCCAATTCTTCTGCCTACAAGGGCAATTATTCCACAAGGAAAGAGAGCACCTCTCGACTGTATCTCCACACAAGAGCCTTGTGCATCAAAAACCAACTTTTGTGGTTTCAAACCCCAAAACGGCTCCATATTCAGCCACAAAATACCCCTCTGAATCACTGCACGCGGAAGAAAATTCAGGCTATTTCTAGCTGAGTCTCCTCAGTCAGACTGTAGAAACTGGCAGGTGGCACAAGGACATTTAAGATTTTTCAGGAGAAATTCATGCCTTGAGTGCAGGTGTGAGGGGCAATCACATTGGACACAACGTCCCATCTTGGGTGGCCAGTAGCAACATCCAGCCAAGACCACAAGCGCATTGGAAATGCAGAGCTGATGCTCTGTGTCGGAGCAAAGGACTTGGAGACCCTTTCATGACCTGTGATATCATCAATGCAATGGTGCTGGACTGTTTTTCCCCATTTGACTGCACTTCTCCTGCTTCTTTGAGAATCTGTGCAGCCTCCTGGTCCCTGCAGCTATCAGAACGGAGCTCTGCAGCTTTGTGTCACATGGGGCAGCTCATCTCCTCCTTGAACCTGTGACCTTCAGAGCTCATTTGAGGTTAACCACCATCCTTGTTCACAGCAGCAGCACTGCATCCCCAAAGACTGCATCCCAGAAAAAGCAAAACTTGATACAATTTCAGCCAACTTGGACATCTACATCAAAAAGGTCTTTTTTACCTATTTTCTATTTCCATTGATAGGTGAGAGAACAAGAACTGGAAAAATATTGTTTTGTGACAGAAATTGCCCAGATTCGATTTGCATTCACCTGGACAAGAAAGTTTAGGAGATAAGGAAACTGAGGGCCATCTGATATCTGTCACCTGTTACAGGAAATGTTAAAAACTGGACTTCCCAGCATCTCAAGACAATATTAAAATGGAAAATAAACTCTTAACCACGGTGATCTGGCCACTATCCTTCTGCAGGATGCATCTCAGGACAAGGTGAAGCTGCACACGGAAAAGGGAACAACTGACCAAAACAGCCCAGCACCATTGCACTGATGATATCACAGGTCATGAAAGGGTCTCAAAGTCCTTTGCTCCGTGGTCAAGCCCTTGCTTGAGATGGATCATTACTTGACCACCTCTACGAAGCAGCTGCCACCACCTTTTCCGGGGACTTCGCTTCACTACCTGCACTCTCTGAAGTGATTTACAACCTGCAAACCTCTGCTGCTGCCTGGGGAAGAAATGACAACCACCATGTATTTGCCTGTAGAAATCGCTCACCATCACCTGCCAGCTGGCCAGGAAGCAGGTCAGATAGTCCCTGTCTGCAGTTCATTTCTCCTCTTCCCCAGGGCACACGAGTAAATGCTGCACAGCACAACCTGGGACCTCTCACACCAAAGGATTTCTGACAGGAAACAGGAGATGCCACTTCCAGGAGCCAGCACTTCTGGTGTCCCTCGAAATGCTACCAAATACACGTGATGATGCCCACATATTCTCTGACCTCTCTTACACACTTGCACGCTGAGAAATCAAAGGATTATGAAGATTTTACAGTCCCTTCCAGGAATTATTCCCTGGATTACTGTGGTAAGTGCATGTTAGCATTGGGGTTTGGCTGTTTTAAGGAAAGGTCAGTTAGACTGTATGACAGTTTTCCCAGTTCAGGATCATATACCTAAAGTATATGAAAGTAGCATATACCTGAATCTTTGTGGCAATCAGATACAAACCAAAGCAATTAAGCTTTAGTTTTCATGCTGGTGGTTTTGTTTCCCAGGAAAGCATCACTGAGACCAAACACCCATGTACAGCTCAAAACCAGCTTTCCCAGCTCTGTTTAAACAACAGAGTTCGGGTGCGAGTCAAAGCTCCATATGTACAGTGCTTCAGAGACTCCTGGAGTCATGGAATGGTTTGGGTTGGAAGGGACCTTAAAGCTCATCTTTTTCCCCTGCCATGGGCAGAGATGCCACTCATTAGGTCAGGTTGCTTCTGTATTTGATCTTACAGTCGCTCAGATACGCAGGAACACGTTTAATATTCGATCACCTGCAAGTGCTGATGGGCAAGGAGTTCAAGATGCCACTTCGAGCACCAGTCTCACATCCTACTATAAGAAAAGGACATTCAAGTTACCTCCTGCTTACGTGATACCAAAATTTTGTGGCAGACATCTAGAACTTCTGAAATACCACTAAAACAAAGTCTAACACGTACCAAAATCCCTATGGATGATGATGGCTGGAGCACCCACACTGTGTCCTGAAGCATTTCCAGCACTGGGAAAGTCTTATTTCCAGCAGAAACACCTTTAACCTAAATCAGCAAACACTTTGACCTCTGAAATCTTGAAACCAAACTCTGCACAGCTGAACTTCTCTACCCAATCCAGAGTTCTCAGGTACAGAGCTGTCACCAGTACCCCCAGTTAAAGACCAGTGCATTTCCTCTTGAAGATCCAATACACACCTCCATGTCCAAACTGCACAACAAGGGGAAGCACAATGGAAGCAAGATGTGGGGAAGGGAAATGGCACAGCTCTGCTTTGATTTATCTGGTCTCTGCAGACATGGACAAGAAAACAACGGACCCAAAAATCCAGGTCCCAGATCATTCAATCCCAGTAGAGGAGTTTCTGTGCAGTCTCGTTCCATGCAGAGTACTCCCGGAAGGACAGTGCTACACAAACCCCCAAACTGAGGATGTTTCAGAGACAAGAGCTGCTGGGACCTCCTCACAGTGTCCATGAGGACCACTCACCCCATGTCCCCCAGTAAAACATCTGGACACTCTTTTTCCCCAGCTGAGAAACTGAGGTAGGAGTTGGTTTCCCATGGAAATATGAAACAGAGTCAGTCTAACAAAGCTAACAAGGACTAATCACAGAAGACCTAGAGGTCCATGGCAGGATCCCCATGTTGGCATATCCACCAGACAGACTTAACCCATACAGTGCTAATTGTCCCCGGAATACTAATTCTCCTAAGACAGCCAGATTCCCCCTCCCTCCCCCCCAATAACGGTGCATTTATGGAAAGCTGTGGAAAAGGCCCCATAGCGTACCACACTTTTTCCCCTCCATCGTTGCACGAATGGAACTGCCAGCCTTGCAGTGGGGTTTTAGCAAGGAAATGGAAATCATGCTGACACACAATAGTTCCGCCCCCCCGTTCGCCTTCACACATTTCTCACAGGTCAATTTTAAAGAATTAAGCCTTGTTCAGTGAAACATCTGGTGGCTGTTGCTACAGGAAACCGACTATCTGCAACATTTGAGCAAAAATAATGAGTTACATAAAAGCCAGACTGCTTAAGCAAGGACAAGTGTTTTGCCAGTCTGTGAATCTCAAACCTTACATGAAACATTGTGTTTCATTTTTGGGTCAGAATACAATGAAGTGAACCCATACACACAACCGAAGGCATAAAGATTCAAGTTTTCTCTAAGTTCATGAGCACATAATCATTGCTGTATTGGAATTAACCTTCTAGCCAGCAACTGTCCTAAAGATTTTCTGTAAACAGCAGAGACAGATGAATTACAGCTTAAAAAATGGACCAGTTCAGCTTTAGGCACTTTCAGATTTAGTTCAAGCCAGGACAAGTTAAAGAGTCAGAGAAGAGGGTTTTGGTCTTTAACTCTTTGAGTCAGGAGTTCTCTCATACCTCGTGGAAGAGCATTTTCCATTAATGCTACAGATCCCCTTCTCCTCAGGGTTTCTCAGCATCTGGAGACCAACACCCACCAGTTGATGCTACACTAAGCTGAACAGGAAGAGTGATTTTGTGGGAGAAGCCGAGCAGGAGCTCTAACATATCACCATTTGCGTCCCCACAACCACCCAGAAGCCTTGACGATCTTTGATGGGGGTTCTCCATCTCTTGGGAGTCCCAGCATAGGAGGGGCAGCCTGTCCGAGCACATCTCCAGCAGGCAGCTCTAATATACTGGAATTGCACTTCACATGGTGTACCTTTCTACAAATAGATATTGCTGTTCTTTAGGAGAGCTTCAGCACTTCAATAATCCAGAAGCCTGATGGATGACTAATACAACCAGAAAGCTCCGTGCACAGAAGAATATTTCAGCTTCCACACATCACCAGAGCTGCTCTTGGGATGCAGCCGGAGAGCAGCAGAGGCACCTCCGGCTTTCACTGCTTTCCCTGGTTCTGACATGGGCTCCGAGGCTGCAGCTGCTGCTCCTCTTGCTCATTTTTGCCATCCAGAGAAAAAAATTTGCTCCTAAAGCCAGATTCCTCAAGCTGGACGTGGCTCACTGAGCACAATGAGGACACCACGAGCCAGCTCCTCATTCATGGAGATAACACAAAAATGCAGCAGGGGAAGCACCTGGCACTGGCTCCACTGGAGCTGGGAAGGAGTCAGGCCAATGCACCCGGAGGATCCCAAGGCAGGGAACACACAGATGAAGACACAGACAAGTAATGGCAGGAGTCAGGATGCTGCTCACAAGTACAAGTCATGGAATGGGAAAACCATATTCTCTAAATAGGAAATTAAAATATACAAAAAGATAAAAGGAGGCAGAAACAGGATAGAAGCTTCACCCAAGTGAAAAAGTATGCTACGATCCCAAACCTCATGGAAACAGGTTTATCTCATTCCAAAAAATTTCCCAAGATCCCAGACATTTTACAGGTAGGATACAGAAAAACAAGGCAGTGACTTCAGTCCCAAAAGACACCCTTCACAACTTCACAGCAGCAAAGCTTTACACAGCAGGGGCTTATCTTTGAGAAAAAACAATGTGAAACAAGGTACAGGCAGAAGACACAGTCTCTGCTGGACTCAGAGAAGATATTAAAGCACTGTACTGCACCAGCCTGAATTGCTCAAACGAAACACTTTTCAACAATTAATGACACTCCTACTACTGCCACCAAAAATAGACAAATTGGTTTTAGGGGATGAAGCTGCAAAAATAATTTGAGATACAATATCAAGCAAAATTGAAACCAGATTTCTCCTCCAGGCTGGAAGTTACTGAGAGCATGAAGCTGTCGTCCATCCATCTGCCCCCTCTCAGCTGAAATTACCAAAAGGCAAGCACTCACGAAGCTTTCTACAGAGAAAATTCTAACTGGAGATTACAATTTAGAAAGAATTCGTTTTGTCACATCATTTTGGCCAAAAATAGGAACAACATTCCCAAAGGATGCTGCACAATTATGGCCCTAAACAAAACTCCCCGAGGACTTAATCAGGATCACTTAGACTGCACAGAAAAACAGTTCATCACTATACAAATGCTTTTTCAGAAGTCCAGAAAGGGAAATCTAGTGTCAGTTTCAGACTTTATGTACACTCAAAAACTTCTTCTGCCAAGAAGGGACTTGAACCCTCAAGGTCACTCCCTCTCACTAAACCACAACACTTGCTGGTTTATTTTCAGGAAATCAAGGTCCAACACTCTCACTTACAAATGTTATTCCTTTTGACCTCTGGAGAGGAAAATTTTCCCAACAACTTCAGTTTTGAGTTTTCTGCTCGTTCCATAGGTCAGTTGTTACTGAATAGGTAACCCAGCCCCTATTTCACTTGTCACACTGGAACAAACACTAACAGAGCACATCAACTCTCCTCTCAATAACAAACTTAAAGCAGTTTTAGAGAAGCTTCAGTTCACCACAAAAGACTCCGGACTCTCCCTGACTTTAATCCTGCCCTGTTTCCTTGTTGGAACTATTTGTCACTGACAAGCAGCATTGCAGTCACCTACTTCTCAGCTCAACATGTGTGTTTCTAAAAATAAAGCCAGGGAAAGGAAATCAGGGATGTAAGTTCCCAGAGAAGTTACTTCAGACGAAAAATGCTGAGAAAATTGAGAGGAAAAAAATATTAAAATGGATGTAAGGATTAAGAACTGAACAAGTTGCATTCAGGTCTCTAACCATCCTTCCACAGGCTTGGCAGGTATTTCACACACCTCAGTGAGAAGTTACTGGATTTTTACTGTCTTCCCTTATATACAGAATGGTTTGAGTTGGAAGAGACCTTAAAGCTCATCTCGTTCCACTCCCCTGCCATGGGCAGGGACATCTTCCACTAGACCAGGTTGCTCCAATCCCCTTCCAACTTGGTCTGGAATCCTTCCACGGATGCGGCAGCCACAGCCGCTCTTGGAAATCCGTGCCAGGTTCTCCCCATCCTCACAGGGAAGGATTTCTTTCACATGTCTCACCTAAACTTCCCCTCTGTCAGTTTGTATCCATTCCCCCTTGTCCTGTCACTACAGTTCCAGATGAACAGTCCCTCTCCAGCTTCTCTGTAGCCCCTTCAGATCCTGAAAGGTGCTCCGAGTTCTCCACACAACCTTCTCTCTGGACTCAACAGTCCCAGGTCTTCCAGCCTGTCTCCATAGGGGAGGTGCCTCTTATCAAACAGGGTTGGGTTCGGGTTTTTTGAGAAGGAATATTCGAGTTCCACGCTAAGACACTCCAGAACACCAAAGGCACGTGATACTCACCGCACGATTCGTAACTTCTTAGGCTTGTTACCCAAAATCACAGGGCAGCAAGTGCCAGGGCACGGGAGCAGCGGAGCAGCCAGGCAGGCATATCTGTACTGACCCTGGGGAGGAAGAAAAGACATTTTAGAAAGTCTCCATGCAACACTTCACACCAGCAACTTCAAATCTTGCTGCATTCTGATTAAAAAACAAAACAGGCATTGTTTGTTTTCAGTTACATGTGGCAGCTCCCAAGTATCAGGGATGAAATGGAGCCAAACACCCCTACTTAGAGGAAAATCATTCTCCTCACCCAATGTCAGGGCAAACTCTGAACTTTCTATGCAATAAATAATGGGAATTTTAGTTCAGAAGACAGTGTTTTCTTAAAACACAGATGTTTCTTGCTTTTCGGTAATTTGGGGTTTGCTTTTTGGTAAACTGTGTTTCCCCACCTTGGGAAACAGGTTCCCAAACCTGACCTCCTGTGACGCAGCACCCCATGGGCTGGCTCCATCTCCTGAGGTGCTCAAGGCACTTTGGTCAGAAGGAAGCACAAGGATTTGTTTGAGACTTTTTCTCCTTAGAAAATACCCTCCTGAGCACAGGGCCCAAACACTGATTTTTGAGGGGGAGTGTGCTGTAACAGGGGTGTGGAAATGACTCCTGGAAAACTCTTCCCGGAGTGACAAAAGTCACGCTGTTCTGTTCCCCACTCAAAACTTGGGCACGTTAACCTCCTTCTGAAGAAAACACTTGAGTAGTTCTAACAAAAATAAGAATTTTAAAAAGCAGCTTTAAGTTCTGAGAAGCTCTGACTGACAACTGAAAACAGGCTCTGCTGAAACACCACGGGAGACTCCCTGGCATGTGGTACTGACAGGGTACAAGGAACCAGGCTCCCCAGTGCCCAACGGGCATGCCAAGCCCATGCCTAAGTTGGCATTTCTATCCTTATGTACCTAACTATTACAGCAAGAAGAGAAGTTTAAGGGTCCATATTAACATCATAAACCTCTCTCTTGTTAAGCAAGAAATGGGGATTCTGGGGAGCATTTTTGCTTTCTCTGACATCAGGTGTAGGACAGCCTGGAGCGGCCGTGGCCGCGCTGCCCAGTGGTGCCGCTTTGACTGGATTACACAGGAATTTGGTGTCCACCTCTGCCCTGTACTTTCAGAAGCTTGTGGTCAGTCCAGTCCAAGTCACATCCGTGCTCTCCTGATGTCATTCCCAGTTTCTGTCCTCGAGAAGCTTGGAGGATTGCTCAGTGGTGGTAGAGCAGACTTCAAAAGTCTCCAGGAGCTCCCAACAGCTATTATTAATCAATCCTCCTCTGCAATTATCCCACATCACCTCCGGAATGAAGCCAACCTCATGGGTGAGGAACACATACCACCACTCGAGCTGTGAGTGACAACCATCCCTCTCAAATGAAAAGGCATCAGGGAGCTGAATGGAGTCCTCAATATTAAGTTTATTGCAAAGCATTTAAGGCCAGCTTGACACTAAAGTCATTACGAGTTATTTGACGGGGTCAGAGGCTGCAGCAAGGAAGAACCAGCCAAACTTGTACCAAACCAAGACCTACAAGAAAGGAAAACACAAGCACCTATTCCCAGGGAAGAAGGAATGGCAGCTTTATTGAACACGCCCCACTTAAACTTTGAAGGAAAACCAAAAATTGTGTATAAAAATTCCAAATGGAGTTCATAGGCCACAAAGTTACTTGGTTTCTTTACATCAATCCCAACCTCTAGTAAGAGGTGGCGACTCCAAACCAGGAAGCGAAACAGAAAACTCTATTTATAACCCACTCCGTGGTACAATGATTCACTTCAGGAATAAAGGTAAATAAATCATCTCGTGCCATCCCAAGGTTCAGGTCTGAACCAGGGGTTACAAATTATTCATGTTCTGCTCGAAGAACAAGATGACCAGCACGTTACAGAGGATCAAAGTGTAACGTGGGAAAACCCCCCACGCTGGTAAGGCTCTGCCACTTCCTACTGGCAAGGACAAGTGACAAAACCTATCCCCACCTCGTTCAACACCTTTCCTAAGAGAGCTTTCGACCTGCAGCACAGCAAACACAACTTCCATGTTCACAGAGACAGGACTCCAGCATCTCAAAAGGCAGAGTTCAATGTCCATCCTTTCCCTGGCCATACACTCAGAAATCCTGACCCCATTAAATGAGGGTGGGAAGCCAGGAATCACCTTTAGCTGCAAGCATGGCATGGAACAGAAAGGCACCTCTGGCAGCAGCAGAAAGCAATGGTTAACAACCAAGAATATGTGGACAGCCCGGCTGGAGTACCAGTTTATCCTGGTAACGAGCTCCAGCCTTTCCTTCTCCATAAAGCCCCGCTGCCCAAAGCCTAACATTATGAAAAACCCAGAGACCACGTCCCTGTGTGAAGGGAAGATTAAGGAAGAAAGTAGAATGACAATGAAACCATGAACAGCAAGAGGGACCCTCTCCAGCTCTTGACAGATAATTAACTCTTTTTGTGATTAATTAAACAGCTCCAGACACGGAGCCCATTTCCCAAGACATTTCACTGATGGCTCTAGTGAAGCCTTAGGTTTGGAGTTGCACAGCTCAGCTCGAAATCAACAGGCCTTGGCGCTGTATGACCACACAGAAGTCATGCAGGATCCGAGGAGGAAGCTGCTCTGCTTCCCACCAGGCACTTCAGGAAGGAGAGTTAGTTACTTTCCAGAGTGCCAAAGGCAGAAGGACATGAAGCATTCAGGGGTGTGGAGCTGGGCACGGGCCCCACACCCCTGTATTCAGGACATGCCCCTCTGCGTCACTTGACAGAACCGTGGCCAACTACTCTCAGCACACAACCAAGAAGCAGCATCTTGTGGCCCCCAAAGGCCACTTCATGAAGAAATTTGGTACTGTCAGGGTAGTGAGGCACTGGAACAGAGAGACTGTGGACTCTCCATCCCTGGAAGTGTTCAAAAGCAGGTCGGACAGGGCTCTGGTCTAGTGGAAGAGGGTGGAACGAGACAAGCTTTAAGGTCCCTCCCAACCCAAATCATTATCTGAATATCAGAGAATCACAGAAGCACCATCACATTGTCTGGAGAAGCCTCACAGATCCCCTAAACCTCTTCCAGTTGTCAGTGGGAGAGAACAAGGCTCCACCAGAGGCTTTAAGCCCCACCAGGTGTTACCCCCACTACTCTTCAAAGCAAGGAGCAGACGAGAAGCTTGTTTCAGTTTCAGAGTAAAAACTAATGGCTCTGGGAGGCAGCATGTGAAGAGCTGATATTTGCTACCTACAGGACACAAACAGGTCTTTCATCTCCTCTGGGGGCCAGGAAATGTGTGCCAGCCTGAACTGAGAGACATGACTTTCGTGGCACAGCACTTCAAAGTTGGGGTATAGCACAGACACCTTTGGGCTCCCCAAGGAGGACTTTGCTTCTGCCACAGCAGGGAAGGTGACTCCACAAATCCACTCCTCCTCAGTTCTCTCAGGAAGCTGGAATACAGTTTTTGGAGCTTTTGTACTTCAGCTCATTATTATTTTATTACCAGTTAGCAGCACAAAACTCTGGGTAACACCTAAAATAAGCTCCTCATCTTTAGGCTTAAGGTGTTTATACTCTTCACAAATTAGAGTAAGAGAACAATATTAAAATTCCAATCTAATGGACTCTCCCTACTCCAAAGAGTTCACACCACCCAGCATTGCAAAAAAGGTACAATGGCTCCCAATGGCATTAGATGATGGAACAAAACCTCAAGAGTGAACACGATGCTCCAGGACTCACATCGAGCTTGGACAATGACAATTTGGCTTAGCAGTGCACACGATGTGTAGTTCTCCAGAAATGAGGAACTTCAAAAGCAACCCACCAGTCCTGGATCAAAGGACGTTCAGGTGAGCGGGCCCTCAACTAAAGCATTCCACACCCAACATGGAAAAAAAATAATGTCTCTGCAGACCCTTTCTGGTGTATGGGAAAGCTGGTATGGGACACCACAACTCTGCCAGACAACTTCAGCATAAACCTTTAAATATAGGAAGCTGAAGTTGTGGCAGGGGAGGTTTAGATTGGATCTCAGAAAAAGGTTGCTCCCCCACAGGGTCGTCGAGCACTGAACAGGCTCCCCAGGGCAGTGGGCACAGCACCAAGACTGACAGAGCTCAAGGAGCATTTGGACAACACCCTCAGGGACACGGTGGGATTGTTAGGGTGTCCTGTGCACGGCCAGGAGTTGGACTTGGTGATCAGTCATGTCCTCCAAGAGCTAAAGCAGTGAACCAAAGAATATGGCCCAGCCAGCTTCCCCTCCAGTTTGGAACAGTGGCCATACACAGATGTTTGGGAACGGAAGAAAGAAAGCAAAATACTGAACTTCTCCATGCACTTTTCTACCTCCAGTGGTTTGTGTTTCTGGGCCTTCCCCAGTCAGTTTGGGCTTCTGGGTGTTCTGGGTGTGATTGCTCGGGTTGCCCTGTGAAGGGCCAGGAGCTGGACTTTGCTGATTCTTGTGGTTCCCTGCCAATTCTGGATATTCTATGAAGGACATTCAGTGCTGCCAGTTCTTCTCCAGACTCACAGAAACTTTTTGTAGCCACTTTTTGCAGCCTTGGCTGCCTGAACAACAACATCTGAACCTGCCTCCTGTTAGCTCCACCTGATCCTCTCCGAATCTCAGGGCAGCAGAAGTGGACTGCCCTCCCACATCCACCACCGACTATTTTGTGACCTGATCCACACCAGTGCTGACCCTTTAATATCAGCTGGATGTAAATAACCACTTCTTAGCAGGAGGGAAGGAGTGAGACATGAACTTCAATTGCACAGACCAAATAAGCAGCATTTTGCCGGGAATAAATCAGCAGCGTTATCTGCCAATTATCCGTTGATATCAAAACCAGCAGAGCAGTAGTGAAGCAGAAAGGACCCCGATGATACATTAAGGTTGTCTGCCCTCAAAACACGGAAATTAGCAGGGTCAAAAGGGGAGAAGTCGTACCTTGTTGAATAGATTTTACAGTCTTTTTGCCAAAACCAAATAAATTCAACATCTGGAGAAGAGCTGGACAGAAAGCTGGATGCCTTAACCACTGCACTTGAAGCAAAGCTCCTGTTTGAACTGAGTAATTTGCGAATTCCTCCCTCAGTATACCCCAAAGCCAACATCTACACTCATTCTGCTCAGCTGGAGAAAAAGAGAGGCAGCTTTTAGCCCAGACTGTACTCGGGCACTGCTCATAACAGCATTTATTAGCTGACACCTGAGTGAAAAAATGAAATTATAAAAACCTGCTGCTTGCAAACCCCATTTGACATTTCTGTCCCAATTCCCTCAACTCAGCAGTAGCCCACACATTTCCAACACAGCGAGAGAACAATGCAAGCAGGTCTAGATCTCAATCCTACCTTCACAAAAGGAAAACAGCAAACATTTTTTGGAGTTACCTCGTGGCATATCCAACTGCCATCCCGGTGTGGGAAGGTTCGATATTCCCAGTAAGCTCCGGAACTTGCATGTACCTCTAAGGCATTACAGGAGCCTGCATTCTGTTAACAGCAGAATACTGAAGATTTCAAACCTGATGCCAATGCTCTTTGGGATGAAAGGGGACAGAACAGAGTCTCAAATATTACAAGGAGACTACAAGATTCAGAGAAGGCAAGTTCAGATGGAGTCTCCTCTCAACACAGGAATGTCACGGAATGAAATTCTTTAAATCCTTTGACTCATCGGGAACAGAGTCCTGCTTATTCTAAATTAAATGTCACTATATAATATGTTTTCCCTGACTATGCTCCGGATATTCCCAGCACAGAGCCCAACTACGTGCTTCCAGCAGCAATCATTCCATATGATGTGGTCTGATGACATCTCAGCCTGGGAGCACAGAGATGTGACACTCACACAGATAACTCTGTTTTATTCTTTCCACGAGAGCCTCTGCTCCCCAAGCCCTGACCTGTCTGGTACAGCCTCTAAAGCCTCAAACTCAAACAGGGAAAGCCCACCCAAGGAGTATTTTACTTTTCACTTTGAGATGATTTAACCTTTTCCTCCCAGCAGCTGCAGATACTGTGCAAGGAACAGTAGTCTGCAAGAAAGAGAACGTATAGCTCTGGGAAAAACAAGCACATATCTTACCATGAAACATCTGCTTTTTACTCCTTTAATTGCAAATAAAGAGTTTCCTTTTTGGTTTCCCATGAAACAAGAGCAGAGGGTAGCCCATAACACAGGGCCCAGTGAGGGTCTGGGTACCCCAAGCTCAGGGAGGGTCAAAATGGAACATCCACCTTGACTAAATACGGAGTCATGAAAATATTTAAAAGTGGGATTTTGAACTCTCATTATCGTATCGTATTTGAGGAACACTCTGATCACAACCTGCCCTAAGTGCCTCTATGTAGAACTCGCTCCCCTTCATCTCCTTCTGATACACACACAGTACCTGGTTCACACACTCCTATTACCATTATCATGGTGCACTTTGCTCATATTTTGTATTATTACTATTATTATTATTCTCTTTTTTCCCAAGGATCCCTTTATGGGTTACATGAGTCACACAGTTAATATCCTTCTAGCATCTGCACAAGAAACGTTCCCACTTCCAGTCCTTCTGGGAAGAGGGATAAACCCCTCCTAAGTAAAATTTAAAGTCAAGACAAATGGCATTCGTCGTCTTCGGCACAGCCGAGTTCACACTCCCAGGTGTCAATCCCAACCTGGACCATCGTGCAATAGTACTTTAAAAGAAAAATAAAAAAATGATCTCATCTAGTCTAAGGACTTTTCGTGAAAGATTCCTTTGATTCACATCTGAAGATGAGCTGCTTCAGTTCTTCGCACGCTTTTGAAGGAAGGATAACTGAGCTCTGTTGGAGCACTTGCCACTCCCACCCTTCAGACCAAAGATGATTTGCTCCTGTTCCCTCCTTACACCGGTTTACTCAATCATTAACAGACTCTCGATTTAATGCTCTTTCGAACAGCCGGCCTACCTGAGACTTCTCCTCAAATCTCAGTACAAGCCACAAACTCAAATGCAGATATTTAAGATCCTTTTTCACTACCTGAGATATTCAGAAAGCTTTTCATATGCTCAGGTGACACTACGGCTCTCTAAAGAAAGAGGGTGACACTAAGTTAAGCTGACTAGTCTCCATTCCTTAGGGCCTCTGCTGCTCCTCAGGAGTTTTTGGAGACATCAGGTTCTTTTCTGCTTCTGGATCTCCCTCCTGGTTCTCCTCCTCCTTGAGTGAACCCCACAGCAATCCACATGTGTCCCAAGAATTGGGAGGATGCCTGTAGTCTAGAACTGGAAACAGGATGAAACAGCATCTTAGAAGGAAAACCCAAGTGTGTTCTCCGTAACGTGGAGCAAATGAAAAACTGCAGCAAAGCAGCCCCTGGAATTCCTGCTGGTTTGTCCCCTTAACAGACCCACTGGTGAGCAAGTCTAACTCACTATAGTAACAGGAGAAAACCAACCCAACAATACCTGGAGAGCTCTGTGCCAGGTTAGAGTCAGGGCAGCTCAAGAACAGGTTTGACGAGCACCAGGAGCAGTATATGGGAAAGGCAGGACCAAAACCAACCCTTTCAGGCACAGCAGTTCCCTCTGTGGAGGTAACAAAAAAGCCTTCAAAGCCTTACAAGCTTTTGAACACTCCAAAACAGGACATTTCAATCCCAGGCAAGGTATCAAAACACCAGGTTTCATGTTTAGGGGCAAAACTACATGAACAGCTCCCATCCGTGCTACAGAATACTGTTGTAGTAGTTCAATTCCTGATTAAAACTAGATTTTTAGCAGGCACAGAGCAGCGAGCTAAAAAAGCAACCCGGGGTTGGTCAGCCATGACATGAGCACAGGCACAACAGCACCGGGGACGCATTGCAATCATCGTTACACAGACACTGCCTGTAATTAGTATGACACGGGGTAGGACATTAACATGTGCAGCTTCACTTAGGGTTGTCCCTGCCCCGTTCCGGGCTATCAGCCCATCGCCTCCCGCAAGGAACGCCCGGCTCCCTGCTGGATCCCACACCAGGGAAACTGAAGAGAGGCATTGTGATCACCTCCTCCCACTTTCTGCATAAAAAGGTGGAATTTCAAGAATTTTTCCCTTTTAAAGGGACCGAGAACTTCATTTTAATTACCTTCTTCATCCCTTATTTCTAATTTTATTTCCCTCATTTCTGTTTCTACCTATCCCACCCTGGAATGCTTTTACTCCTGAGCTGCAGTACATTGTGCGTCACATCTCCTTTGAACCAGGCACAGCACAGGAGAGCTGGAGGTATGGACAGTGTGCTGGGAAACAGCTGGATATTGCCTCTCCTGGAAGAATCCCTAAGCCACCTTCTGGAGCTCTTCAGAAATACCACCTCCCCCTGCTGCCCCAGGATTCTGGGAAGGCGGGAGGTTCTGAAGGTAGAATAACATCAAGAAAACACTTCTTGTGTCAATTCTGTCCATAACAATGGTGGATGATCCAGGGAGCAGTAAGGTCCTGCAGTCTGCTCCAGCATCCAGCACGCTGGATTACAGATGTTGGCATGGACCTACTGCCCAGTCCCACCACCATTCACTTCATGGACCTGCTGACCCCGGGTTTGTCGAACCACTTTCTGAACAGAGAAAAAACAGCAGCTAAAACAGAAGCTCCCACAAACTCCTACAACAAGATCCAGAAGTTTGTTGCTCACTTTTAAAAGAAATCCTTCTGATTTCAAGAGTCTCAGGCATTTCGGACTCCCCAGGACAGGCAGCTGCTCCTCTGACTTTAACATAACTTCTCCATATGTTTTCCAATGCTGGTGAAGATGCAACAGCCAGAAATGCACAAGGCAATAGATGTAGCCACACACTCACCCACTGCAATTCACTCAGAGTATTACTCAATGACCCTAATCCTTCATCAGATTAATATTTCAGTCCTCCAAAAAAATAACACAATGTGTAGTACCTGTAGCAAGCAAGAGACCAGCGTGCCAACAATAGCCAAGTCACTGCCGGGGAGATGAATCCTGGCGGCCCCAAGCCATGCCCATGCCAATGAAAAGGGGTTTGCCCACTCACCTGCAAAGGAGTTTCTCTCCCAAGCCAAGAAAACCACACCACTCACTGTGCTCCTAAACACAGCATGGGAGACACCTGAAAATCCTGTTCGACTTCCCGGCAACAACTCTCCCCATTCAGCTGGCAGCGCGCTACCAACTTCAGAGGAGTCTGGCATTTTTGGAGGGTGGCAGAAGAGCTCCAGAAGCCTGAGTACACACTGAAGGCATCTTTTTCGTTATGCTTGTAGGATGAATTATGTATTTAATTAGAAGCAGCTTCAACAAGAAGCTGCTAAAGCTGAACACGGAGGATAAGTCTCACTTCACACAAGAAGGCAAACCCACAAGAGGAAGCAGATGCCAGAACCGGCCACCTCTGTGCACCGTCTCACACACACTGCAAACTTCTCCCAGAAGCTGGAGTAAAGTGCTATTTTGCACAGATAAGCTTAATGTTACCTCGAAGGCAAACATTACCCTTTCCACAGTTCAGAAATTGCATCTGTATGAAGCTGCTTTGATTCAACTTCCGCTTTCAAGCCCTAATCTCCAGCGTAGCTGTCAATTAGAGACCTTCACTACCAAGTAATCTGCTCTACGCACCACGTTGTGTCTGTCTTCTTTGAAGCCTAATACCCACCGGTGAGGATGGCTTTGTACCAGTAGATCACTCGTGGACCTTTTGCACTGCATTCAGATCCGGAGTTAATTCCTGCCAACAGCAGCACTGGAGGCGTCAGCCAATGACAAACACAAAAACATTTTTGGCGTCATCGAGCCTCAAAGCTCTGTCCACCACAGAAAACCAGAATTTATGTGTTGATAGGAAAAGTCCTTGCAGCACAAGGTCATACGAAGCTTGCTAGAAGACTAAATTTAGCCACCTGTGCCTCAGGCAAGTCTGTTAGTTATGGGAAGCTCAGATACTGGTTTGGAGCACTGGTCCCTGGGTAAATCCCTTGGAAGACTCGACTCCATTTAATTGCAAATGGTCTCGAAGTTATTAATGGGGAGCCCAATCTCAATCCATCAGAGAGGAGTTGTCTTTGAATGCCACATAAACCCAGCACCAGGACACCGCGATCCTGTCAAGGCTGGTTTGCTCGAGTGGTGTAAAGTACTACTACGTTCAGTGTCAGAGTCGGCAGGAGGAGCTCAAGAAGATTTAACAGATGGGGTTTCAGCACAAATGTATTTTAGAACACCTCCTTAGCAAGCACATTTCCTACTCTAACACACCTCACGCTACAGTTCTAACAGCTACACAAGAGCGGATCGACGAGAACTCAGGGATTATTCCAAGCTTTTGTAAATGTTAGCAGAAACTGATCAAACAGTTTGTGAAGACAAGCCCTGGTTTACCAAAAAGTGTCACAGCAAACAGTTTTGTCAAACATTTAATTTTCCAAGCCAAAAAGGCAGTGGTGACTCAGCTTTTTTTCAGCTGTGTTAGAGGTCTTAGGATCAGTATGAGCCATGAGCCCATGACAGGACCACAGCGCTCAGCTGAGGTTCATGGTCCAGGATCGCTGCAAGAATCTACCCACAGGAAAAAACAAGTTAAAGAATCTGGTTTCAAGACACTGCTGGGGAATATCTGCACTATCTGCCTCAGCCCTGCAGGCCTTCAGAGATGCTGAAGGACCTATTTTAGTGCCAGAAACCTAAACAGGAGCAACCACACAAAGCCAGGCTTACTAAGATGACTGCACCAAGTCCAACTGGGCACAAGGTTTCTCGTACTGAATGTTGAGTGTACATGGTCCAACGAGGCACCTGGAAGTCACAATCCCTCCCCTCATGCCTCTGCAAACAGATGGTAACACAGAAGGAAACATCCACTGCTGCTCTTACACCAAACCTGTCCCTGCAGCGACCCCAGCCAGGAGGATGCCAAGACCGACAAGTCCGCCAGGCAAAACCCAGCTCCATGGCCACAGCAGCCAAGTTACCCCCAAACCCCTGTTTTTGATCATGTTGTCTCCTTAAAACTGAAGCACCAGAAAGAACAGAACAAGTGGTTCCAAAACATCCCGCTCCCAATCATGGATCTTGACAAGTGAAGGCACTCTGGTACACGCAGTAATTCCTAGCATTTAGAAATGATAAAAAACACCAAGTTCCAGCACTGTACCCAGTAAATCCAGACAACAACAAAGGGCTGTGAAATGCTTTAGAGCCTAATACCAGTTTTGGACGGTAACCACAGAACAACAGGGATTTCAGCTGAGATATTCCCCCCATGGATGCGGAGCGCAGCCCAACAATGATTTACCAGCACTGGTGTTGCATCTACCACGAGTCAAACTGAAGCCTCAGCGCTGCCAACACCGCACAGATTCCTCAGAATGAGAAACTTGTCAAAACCCTTCCAAACAGAGGACAGCTGGGAAGCAGTATCAGATGCTGAACTGGCTACAGGTCTGATCTCAGCTGCACGACGATCATTTGGAGAACCCGAGGGTCTCCAAAGCATCCAACATGGCACTGAAGCCAAGCCAGCTCAGCTAATCCACAGCTCTCAAAATGGGAGTGCAACCACAGAACAAGCACTAGTCATGGTGGGGAAGAATCATAAAATCACAGACTGATTTGAGTTGGAAGGGACCTTAAAGGCCATCCTGTCCCACCTCCTCCCATGGGCAGGGACAACTTCCACTAGACGAGGTTGCTCCAAGCCCCGTCCCACCTGGCCTTGGACACTTCCAAGAACCTCACAACCTGGAGGATGTGCACACAGCAGGTATTTTGGGAGCGTTTATTACCATCAAGGTTACCTAAAGCATGTGTTGGCCCAGTCCCTCCCTCTCAGCACAAACCAGAGTGTTGTGACCTGCTCCTGCAGCCCTGCCAAAAAGCAACAGCTGGAACAAGTCGGCGTGAGCCTCCTAAAGGTGGGACCTTTGAAGTCTAACCTGGACTTGAAAAGAGACAACTACAAAGCCTGTGGCATCTGCTTCATTAAATAAGATGTTACATGTTCTTAAGTTTCATTTGCTCATTGAAACTTGGTCTTTTAAGATCTAGGAAATAAAAACAAGCTGTAGAAACTAAACTGGTCTGGTGCATTAAAAAGGAAGACAGTTACACAGTACCTAAGGACAGCCAGCTTAGCCAAAATGGGATTGCAACACAATGAAGCAGCTTGTACCAAACTTTGAAAGAGTTGAGCTCTTTCATAACACTTGCCAGAACTGCCACGGTCAATGAATAATATCACAAACCATATTTTAAAGGACTTCCTCTCATTTTTTTTAATAAACCTAAATAAGCATAAGAAAGATCTACAAGGAATTTTGAGTCACAAGAAATGAAAGTCTGAAGATCCAACAAGTCTGAGATGCTTGAAATTGCTACTCTTCCAAAACCCACCTAAGGAATTTTTCTCCAAGAGAATTAACATTAACAGTTGGGCTCAATGATCTTAAAGGTCTTCCCAACCTAAACAACTCAGTTGTTCTGTGGTCATTCATACACCCTTTCATTCCTTCTGAGAGCTCTCCATTAACACGAAGGACAAAAACCAACAGCATCGGAATCCATACTCTGACTTGTAACTCAGAAATGAATGTGCAAAGCAAAGGAACACCGAGTTTGGCCTACTTCTACAAACAAGATATTACCTGTGCCAGGGCCTCCCCACCCTCACAGCCAACAATTCCTTCCCAGTATCCCATCTATCCCTGCCCTCTGGCAGTGGGAAGCCATTCCCCCTTGGTCTGGCACTCCAGGCCCTTGTCCCAAGTCCCTCTTCAGCTCTCCTGGAGCCCCTTTAGGCTCTGGAAGGGGCTCTAAGGTCTCCCTGGAGCTTCTCTTCTCCAGCTGAACACCCCCAGCTCTCCCAGCCTGGCTCCAGAGCAGAGGGGCTCCAGCCCTTGGAGCAGCTCCTTGGCCTCCTCTGGACTCACTCCAACAGCTCCACATCCTTCTGCTGTTGGCCCCCAGAGCTGGAGACAGCTCTGCAGGTGGGCTCTCATCTGAGTGAGCAGAATCCCCCACTCCTCTACTGCCCAAGCTGTGGGATGAGCCCAGGACACAGGTGAGTTAAATCATGAACTGAGCTCCGCAGCAAATCGCTGAGATAGAAGTGACCAGATTTTCCAACATAAAATAAATAGCTCCAAGGAACACTTCAGACAGGTTGGTTTCACAGAGTTCAAGTAGGTTTCTCCTACAACTTGATTTAACTACCTTCAGCACCGATGCACAGTGATTCCTTGTGGAATTCCAGAGTTTTCTTAGCCTCATCACAAACTGCAGGAACTCGTCAGGCTTTATCACTAGACATTAAAAACATAAATAGGACAGCAGCTACTCAGGATATTTAATAAATGATGTGACCCCCTCTAATGCCCCTCCCCAACACAGCCAACTCTTCTTGGAGAGCTACAGAAACACGGTGGGTTCAGGAAAAAAATTGGACTGCAGAGAAACCTCCACTTCTTTGTAAACAGCCACAATTTTCCCAGTCTAAAGGAATGTCACAATATAATCATAAAGGAAAAAAAAAAAAAAGGAGCAGGAGAGCAGATGCGGAGAGGAAAACAGTTTTCCCATCTCCCCACTGAATATCCCCAATTCCTGCGTTAAACGATCGGAGTAGCAAATCCAAGCTATTCAATTGTCTTCCACAACACAGAAACTGTCAGGCTGATCTTCAGGGTGGAATTGCTGTCAACTCTTCAGGCTATTAAGCTGTTATCTGGAAGAGATTTGCTCACAGACGAGCAAACCAAGCCAGAAGATTCAGACAGGTAAGAGACACGGATCCATTGCAGGAGACGGGCTGCTCTAAATGGATCCGACAGGAAGGAGGAACATATGAAAAGCCAGGAGAAAATGGTGGCAATCTCACCCTGACTGAGCTTCATTGCTGCTTTTGCCAATTTCTATGGAAAAAAAGTAGTAATTTAAAAGGTAGGGAGTGTCTAATGAACCATAAACCAAAGGGGTAATTTAGCCAGGAGTTCAAATATCTCCTCCCTCTATTAAAAAAGAAAGGTCTGGGGGGTTTAATATGGATCACAGAGACGAAGTAGGTAAAACAATTCTGAGATTTTACCCTTCCATAGAATCACAGAGTGGTTTGGATTGTAAGGGAGCTTGAACTATTATCTTGTCCCACCCCCTGCCATGGGCAGCCACATCTTCCACCAGGTTGCTCCAAGCCCCTTCCAGCCCGGCCGTAAACACTTCCAGGGACAGGGCAACCACAGTTTCTCTGGACAACCTGGGCCAGGGCCTCCCCACCCTCACAGGGAACAATTTCTCCCCAGTATCCCATCTAACCTTGCCCTCTGGCAGTGGGAAGCCATTCCCCCTTGGCCTGTCCATCCAGGCCCTTGTTCGAAGTCCCCCTCCTGCTCTCTTGGAGCCCCTTTAGGCTCTGGAAGGGGCTTTAAGGTCTCCCTGGAGCTTCTCTTCTCCAGGCTGAACATCCCAACTCAACCTCTCTCCATGGCAGAGCGGCTCCAGCCCTTGGACCATTTTTGTGGACCTCCTCCATCAGGTCCATGTCTTTCTTGCACTGAGGACCCCAGAGCTGGACGCAGTGCTCCAGGTGGGGTCTCACAGGAGTGCAATAGAGGGGGAGAATCCCATCCTTGAGGTGCAATCCGTGCATTCCACACTGCCCTTTCTGCCTCTGAAGTCTTCAGCTGTCTCAGGTCAAGGTGACCACTGCCAAAGTTTCATCAAAAGCAGGAACTCTGCAGGACTCCAAAGGGTGTGTCTGCAACGAGTCGCTGTTTGTGCAAAAACAACTAAATAACATCGGGAAGGAGCCGCTGCCCGTGGTCCAGATGGGAATGGTCAGCAAAGGACGGGAAAGTTTCTGAATGCAAAATTTAGGCTGAGAAGATGAAGGCAATGACCAAGAGCTGCGTGACAGCATCTCAAAGAACTGCTCTCACACTTGTGCTTGGATTCATCAGGAACTGGGAAAGTTTTGGGATGACTGGAATCTTGTAAAAGAACAAGGATTGAATGGAAGCTTGTAAAAGAACAAGGATTGAATGGATCAATGGATCAGTCAAGACGGATGCAGAAGAGGAGCAGAGAAAGCCAGCAGTTCCAGAGGAGGATGTATCTGGAGGATGATGCAGCTTTGGGGGGAAAGAAGGTGATTCATAAGAACCTCATCTTCTCAAGAACTCATACAGATGGGATGACAATTAGCCATGCAAAAATCCATAGCTAGAAAAAAATCAATAGAGTACAAGTCAAATATCTGGTTTTAAAACGCTAACGTGGATGTAGCAAGCTCATTCAAAACACTGTGGAGAGTAGACAAGCCAATGGAACATTTAAAGAACACTAGGTCTATGCAAACATTTAGAAAACCTAAGCTGACACCACCATTTGAGTAACTTAGGGGTTTTGAGTCAGCAAGAAATCCCCTGTAAATCAGAATTACAAGCTTAAACCAGAAAAATAGAGTCTCAGCCACCCAGGCAGTGACAGCAGCTGTCACACTGTCACCGGCAGGCTGCACGAGCAGGAGACACGCCGTTGAACAGGCTCCACATCACCTGTGTCACCAGAGCCAGTGTCAGGTCAGTGTGAAATGACAGGAGCAAGTTCTCAAAGAGCATGAAGTGACTCCTCCCCAGCAATGGATGAGAGAGAAATGGCAATTCATAGAACCATGGAACGGTTTGGGTTGAAAGGGACCTTAAAGCTCATTTCATCCCACCCTTCTGCCATGGGATGGAATAGAGGGGGGAGAATCCCCCCACCTTCCACTATTCCAGGTTGCTCCAGGCCCTGTCCAACCTGTCCTGAAACACTTTCAGGGATGGGGCAGCCACAGCTTCCCTGGGTAACCAGTGCCAGGGCCTCACCACCCTCAGAGCCAAGAATTTCTTCCTCATCTCTAATCTAAACTACTTCCTGCCTTCCCCTGGGATGGCAGCTGGAATATTGGTGCGAGCCCTGCGGTGCGATTTGACCGTGCCACAGAAGTAATCAAAGCCAACACATCCTGTACAGCAAAGCTAAGTGTCCGAGAAGGAGACTAAGTTTATACGGTTTCATTAAGAAAACGAACAAACAAAAACAAGGTTAGAAATCACATGATTAATTACTGGGTTAAAGAATCAACAGACAATGTCTCCCGAAAGTTAAAACTGTCTTTTACACCCGCCGTGCAGAGCTTGGCCACCTCCACTCCCCCTGCTTGAAACCAGAAGCCAAGTACACCAGGCTTTGGGTGGCAAAGGACCACTCAGAAGACACAGTGACAGCAACACCCTCCCTTTACACTCAAAGTCATGCAGGAGGAGGATGGGGAAGTGCCCCTTGGTTAAGGCTGGTACCTGAAGGACACTCAGCCCAGCTTTCACAGAACAATTCAGGGCATCTGGGCAACCTCACACCAGGCAAACCAGAGCTGGCCTGAACTCGGCCTAAATGGCCACAGGGCTGATTGTATTGTAAAAATGAAGTCACGTCTCAGGAGTCAGTTAGGGGCTGTTGTCTTCTGTTCTTTTCCTTCTTCCTTGTGCAGTGGATGGGCATGTGAAAAAGGAAAACACAGCTGATATGCTCCACCGAAAAAAACCCTCCCAAGAATCCTACATGGCAGCATCCCTCAAAGCTCTTTGGAGAATAAAAGTCTAAAGGATAAAAGGAAAAATCCTTCATGTACATAAATAACTGGTAAAAAAGGGTAAGGAAGGGGGAAGAACACATCCCTGGTTGGTTTTGAAGCAGAAGGGACTCGCCAAAGGATTCTGCTCAACGACACTGAGCTGTGCACTTACTAAGATGACAACATTTGCTACTCTGAATAATTCAGGATGATCAGTAAAGAAGAGCCATGACTCCAAGGAATTGCAGTAAAATCTCGTGATGTGAGTGGGTGATACAATTCGCAGCACAGCACATCAGGAACAACCACCCTAACTTTGACTTCAAAAAATATGACAGACTGAACTCAAGCCAACCCTGGGGAGCAGGACTAGAGCTGAGTATTCCACAAAACCCATGGTTTTTAGTTCACTAACAAACAAGCAGAACGTCTGTAATCACAGAGACAATAATACAGGATAAAGTACTTATAAAACACCTCTCAAGAGGCACCTGCACCATAAATATCACCCAATGAGCTGATCAGCACCTCTGCCAACCTCCCCTTTTCACCTGTGCTGCCCCTCCTGCCACACACCTGCCTCAAGGAGGCTGGAGCAGAGCTGGCAACAACATGAAGAAGGAGAAGAAATGTAGAAGAGAAAGTCTAAATATATGAGGACAATTCAGCCAAGAGACCACCAGGAATAGAAGAAGTAGTTTCCTAAAATCATGAATATCATGAAAAAAAGTGTGTGGGTTCCTAAATTCAACACCTGGCTCAGGGAGGTCATGAACTGCTGGAGAGAGAAAAATAAAGCTCTATTTCCCCAGATTAGATCCGTTGTGTTTGTGTTCTCCCCTCCCCAAGCATCTGCTCCTGGTTACCAATGAGCAGGATACCAGGCCAGATGGATTCCTGGTCTCATCTGGTAGCACTTTTTAAGGCATTACACAGGATTTCATCTGTTAACCTGAAAATACACAGGTTGCTGATTGCTTCCAAAGAGCTGGAAATGAGTTTTAAAACCACAAAAAAGGGGGCAGTGTCAGGGTAGGGAAGGCAGCAAGTGGCTGTGGACCGGGATGCACTGAGGATCTTGCCCAGTTCACAACTCCCCTCACAGTGGAGCTCTGAACCTGACCAAATATTTTCCAATAGTGACTCTGAATAGCAAGCCAAGTTTGTCAACAGAGAACTGGAACAGCTTAAAAACTCCTACAGAAGAGCAAGATAGATGGGCTGGAATAAGGCAAGGTCACACACTTCACAAGAAATGCTACTATGAACTGGAAGGCTCTTTAATCCAAGGAAAAAGAGAGAGAGAGACAGGGTATTAATTTGTCGCCACAACCTGCGAGCCACCAACCTGACTCAGACACGAAGGATACAGGCACAAAGAAATTCCCAACAAACGGCACAGCACCCCAGAGAGCCTCCCCTGCCATTCTGGGCCCTGCTCTGCTCAGGGATTAGCTTTGAGCAAACACATGCAGGGAGGAGATCGACCAACAACATGGAACAGAGTGACTGAAAGGGTGCTGTGTGTGGCTTGGAAAGAAGGGGCCAAAAGTTGAGCCAAGCGTCTGAAAGCACCAGCAGAGAGAGGAGCTGATTTTAGGAAGCAACAGTGGCACAAACACAGACAGGTACGTACCAGCCACAGATCAATTTACTGTGAGAATCTGGAGGCAGTTTCCAGTCATCATGGCCTGATAACAGAACTTTCCACACATAAAACACAGCAAGAAGCTCAAACTGGCCCAAACCTGCAAGGACTTTTGGCCAGCAGTTGGAAACACACAGTTATAGACCTACAGGAGAAAGCAGAGAGCTGAGCCTCCTCTTCCTCACCACCCACAGCTCTTAAAAAAAAAAAAAGAGGCACCAGCCAAGTCCAGAAAAAGTGATTTCAGGGCAGGTACCATTTGAAGAAACACTTGTATTCAAAGTTTAGGTCCTTACACAGTGTGTGAGCATAAAGCCTGATTTTTATCAAGTCTAAAATTTCAGTGGAGTCAGCAAGATTTTTGCCAAAAGGCTGGAATATCAGCAGTGCTGGGATGCTGCTACTTCAACACGGAGAGCAGAGATTTCCCTGGCCAGCTCTCACCTCCATCCTTCCTAAGTACATGGGGTCTTTTTACTAAGAATAATTTTTTTTTCTACCCACCACAATATTCAAATTCTTTTCTTATCTGGGCCCAACTTGCCAGTGGTCACCTTCCCCATCCAACAACTCTTGCTGATACTTATCACTGGTGGCATCTCCAGCTGACCGCTGACTCTAAGAGCTCCAGTGTGAACCCAGCTTCACGTGGGGACAACCACTGTGTGCATCTCTCTACAACAATAACCTCACGAAACCCAAATTCTCCCATCAGTAACACTTCACCACCTCAGCAGCACTTCCAAAACTTCAGCCACTGGCAAGGAGCAAGGAATCCTCCACGGATTTTGCTGCCTGAATCTCCCCAAACTTGTAACTCAAAGGCACTCTCTGTATTTTTTGGAATGTGTCTGTGGGAAAATGCTGCTAATATGTGACAAGAGCTTCTCTTTGATAAGGGCAAATGGGAACAAAGCTCATGATTCCCAGTTCACCCACTGTCCTCTCCCAGCAGAGACCAAGTTACCAACACAGCACTGAACTAAAGATGCAGAGACGGTTTTGTTGGGTAAATCACAGTGAACAGCTGGGGAGCTGAGAGAAAGAAGAGGCAAGTCCTGAAGAACTTGGGGAGTGGCAGCACAAGCTGGTTACACACAGGCATTAGGTCACTGATAAAAAAATCAAGTTTGAGGTCACACCCACGACAGTGGGACTTCAAGCAGGTCACTGTGAGCCCGGTAATGAGAAACAGGAAAAGGTGGAAAACTCCACACGAAGTTGGGACACAAGAGGCAGCTTGACAGACCGAAAGCTTGGAGTCTGCTCATGATGCTTCCTATGAGCTGAAAAGTCAGTGCTGAGAAAGGCCAAAGAGGATGGCCAGCAGCAGAGAAACACGGGGAAGGTAAGAGTCAACCTCATGAGCCAGGCTGTGCTGGCTGCCCCATCCGTGGAAGTGTTAAAGGCCAGGCTGGACGGGGCTTGGAGCAACCTGGTCTAATAGAAGGCATCCCTGCCCACGGCACGGGGATGGAACGAGACGGGCTTTAAGGTCCCTTCCAACCAAACCATCCTGTGATTCCATGATTTGAACAAGACAACGAAGCCCAGCCCTCAGAGCTCCACACTGTGTCAAGCAGCACATGGAAATACAAACTTCCCAGGTGTAGGGGGCATATACAACTTCTTCACACAAACAAGTTGCCGATACGCTTCCAGTTACACAGAGCACTTCACTTCCTCACACTGGGCACAACACCAGGTTCAGCAGTTCCCAAGGCACCTCCAGCTCCTCCCGCGGCAGGTCCCTGCCCCGCACTCCCGGCACGGCCCCCCAGCCCCCAGGGGAGGGCTGCCAGACTCCCCCCACCCCAAATCCCCCCTTTCCATCCCCTG